>CAUJNA010000669.1:949750-1027250 GCA_963377175.1 Effrenium voratum | reverse complement strand
CTACGTAGCTATGTTAAATAATCTAAGTTTATAAGATTCCCCAGGGCTTTCCCTTTGAGTCCCATTGGGTGTGCTCCTAGGGCGAAAATCGCTTGCTTGGGTCCCGACGGTTTTCTCTTTGGGTGATGCATACGCAAACATCAAGCAGCCAGAGCGCGTGCATGGGCACAAAGTTACACGACGGAACATGCAAACCCTTCAGAGCAACGCAAACAGCCTCCCGTGCCGCCAAAAGGAACATTTCGAACCCGTCGCCCGTCCCCTCCGCTGAGGATCGGGGAGAAGCGTGCGAGCACGTCCTACCCGGCTAGGACTGCAGTCCCTAGCGGGGGCTTGGAGTACCCTCCAATTAACATGGAACCTGACATTCGGGGGGGGGGGTCCTGGAAAACAAGTCTCCTTCTACAAGGAGTGTCAGGTTCCATGTTAGTTAGCGGGATGGTAGCATGGCCGTACCGAGGCAATGATTGTTCCATCCCCCCTTGGGTTGCGAACCCCCCCCCCCCCCCCGAATGGTTCTAGGACGCGTCAGGTTCTTTCGGCGGCTTGGCAGATTGGTAGACTTCATTCCCCGCATTGACCAGGTCCCTGAAATCGGACTTTGGAAAAGTCCCCCTGTCCCCGAAGGAAGTTGTTGTTGCTTTAAAGAAAAAACAATTTCAAGGGCTGGAAAGTGCCCTGGGGGGGCTGTAGTCTTCAGGCACCTTTTTTGGGTTTGGATTTCAACCCGAACGAGCTCGTCGAGCCTGGCTTTTTTTTTGCAAGCAGAGCTCGCGTTGATGGTTTTTGGAATGGCAACCCTTCAAACTATGGAATGCGTATTGGCCTGCGTTGGTTGACAAAAGTGTTGGCAGTTGATTTGGCAAGAAGCAAATGTATCTGGGGGGAAACAGGGACGTCTTGAATCAGGGGCTTCTTTGCTCAAACATTGGGTGCCGTTAAGGTAGTTTTGAGTGCCGGCCAGCTAAGAAACAAAGCCAGCCAGCTCAGCCAGCCAGCTAACATAAGATGCAGCCAGCCAGCTCATTCGTCGTTACCCTGAGTTCCTTCAGAAAACAAGTTTGGCATGGGCTATGGAAGTTGAAGATACGGGGCAACCCGAAAACCGATTCGCTGCTCAGGGGCCCGTCTTTTGATGGGCGGCTCCTTTTGCGGTTAGGGTGGAACTGGCGCACAGAATTAGGGGGGGATATGGGGTGGGGGGGGAGGAAGAGGTGCAATACGGCACTCCACTGGAGGGGGCGCCGGCCACCCAGCAAGCCAGGGCTCCTTTCATCTGAGCAAGCGGCTTTCATGCCGTGCCTGGGGGCAGGATCGGGCACGTTTGGGGGGCCTTTTTCGAGGCCCAGACCCTTCCATTTGCTTAAGAATATTTTGCATTTTCCCCTGTTGATTTTGATGGGAATCTATCACGACTAGATTTTTGTTTTTTTGCAGAGAACTTAAGCAAATGGAGGGACCTCGTGATGCTCCACTTTTCCTCGTTTTGGTTTTGCACAGTCCCTCTTTGAGATCTCGGCCATTGGAGGTTGGTTTTTCCCTTATCCTCAGCCACCCCAAAACGGGGTTGCCCTTGTCTCGGGATGCTTTCCCGTTCGCCAGGACTTCCCAGTCTGAGGCGACGGGGAAGAAGTGGAACTCCGCGCCATGAGGGAAATTCACGTCCTGAGTTCCGTTTCGGACTTTCAGTCTACTGCTAGTGGGTTGGATCTTTAGGCTTGAACTTTTTGGATCGCGGGGCCCCTCATACTTCCTTGTAACCTGCAAAAAGTTGACAACTTTTTGCTGGGGGATCAGCACCCAAGTTAAACAGTTTGGGTTTGGACCATTTTAACTGGTAAACAGACCGTTTGGTGACTTCTTCTAGTGCCAATGCGCTCAGGAGGTGAGATGAAAGTTGGCTTTCGCTGAGCGACGCCCACTTCCTTACCCGAAATGTTTTTTTTTTTTTTTTTTTTTTTTTTTTTTTTTATGAAGTACCAGCCTCAACTAAAGGTCCGCGCTTTTGGGCTGTTTTCATAGTCCGAAAAGCTGAAAGGCAATCCGCAGGGATGGACTAGGATTGGCTAGCCGAGTGCTGGCAGCTAGTTTCAGAGGCCACGAGGGCTCCTAATTTGGGACCTGCGGGATAGCACTAGCGAAAGAGAGAGAGAGAGAGAGAGAGAGAGAGATGGGTGTGTCGTTCTTAGGGGACCTCCACAATTAGCAAGTTTTCCTCCAAGGTTCCCTTAAATCCACAAATCAAGTGGTACCAACTCAAAAAGGACACCCGACATACGTGGTTCCCAGCCTCCCCCTCTGTTTTTTTTTTTTAGTTGGTTTAGTCGTAGCGTTTTCACACTAAGCCACTCTGCTTCCCATTTTCAACCATCCTTCTTTTCAGAAGCCCCGGGCTTTTGAGGGGTTGTCTTATATATATATAACCCAAAAAAGCAACAACCTTTAAACCAAAAGCCGGCGTTTTTTTTCTGGCTTTTTGATGGGTTTCCTTTAAAACAAGCCTTTTAAAAATTGGGGAAGACACCCCTAGAACTGGGACAGCCCACTCGATTGGATCCTCGCTCAGAATGAGCCTCCAAAGCTGAGAGCTTAAACCCGGAGACAGCGGCTTCCGGCGGTGGATCCGGCAGCCGGCTGGGTCTGTAGTTTCTTTCTTTGAGCAGGGGAGGTCCTCCTTTTTTTTAATGAAGGGAAACCAACACTTGGTGGCTCGGAACTAGCAATCCGGTTCCTTAGCGTTTTAGATCCTTTTGGTGTTTAGTGGTGGTTTTTATTTGAACCACCAAAAGTTAGTCACTTTTAGCAGGGGATCTGAAAACGGGCAGCCCAGGCGTTTGGTTTTTCAAAGGAAAACAAAAGGAAAGCCGGGCAGCTTGCGGGTACCTGAAAATCAGACACACCCAGCTGGTATGTGGGCTATTTCTCAGCCATGAGCGAAAGCCAAAACGGAGCGATCGCGTGCCGGAGGTAGGTATGGGTCGATATTTTGTTTGAAGCAACGGCAGTGCTGGCGCCGATTTGGGGTAAGTGATGGTGGTCCCCTACGTAGCGGATTCTGACGGCATGGCAAGAAATCAGCTGTGTAAACATGTGCAAACCATAAACCCCTCAAACAGGACCAAGTTGTCGTTTGCACATTAGCCAACCAGTCAAAGCGTGTACCCGAACAAAACGGCAGAGCCCGAGCCAAATAATTACTTCTCCGCAAACGAGCCTGGAACCCCCAAAAAGGGGGGCGTCCGGCCCCACCAGAGAGATTCCTTTCTCTGGGCTTCTCAGATTCCAAGCTCTGCAAGTATCAACCGAGGAGGCCACCAAAAAGATCCCAGGGAGCAAGGCCGACAGTCCCATGGGAACTGCATCATGGATGGCGGGCGGTTCCACCGATCCGAGCGAAAACCAAGGTAAAGATCCTTTACTTGGGGATCTCTGATATCAGATTCAGGCTTTCATTGGGCCACCCACAAGCTCCCCCTAAAGGTCGCTCGAGCACTTAGTGCTCAGAGACCCGGATTCATTCATGTATTCATTTATTTATTCATTCATTCATTCATTCATTCATTCATTCATTCAGGTTTTGGACTTCTTGTAAACATAGTTCAGATTTGGAACTTGAACATCCCTTTTCTCGGGGATCCTTTACTTGACAAGGAGTAAAACTTGCAGAATCACCCCCCCACAAGATCCCACAAATTTTGACCAGGTCGGATAAATATTGCAGCAGGGACTCACCCGAATCCCACGGAATCATACATTTCACGGAAAATTGGACCAGGTCGGATGCTCCTGGCAGGAGGGCTCCCGGCTCGCCCATGAGACTCGGCCAAAGATGAAGATGCGGGAGAGAGGCGGCGTTTTGGCGCCGGCAAAATTTCAGGGGGGGGAGCGTTTTTTGAGAAACTCCAATGTTGCTTGGTGTGGCGCCAGTGAATACTTTTGAAGCTCCCATTTGTGTGTGTGTGTGTGTGTGTGTGTGTGTGTTTGTTCTTTTGGGGGGGATGGGTGGCAAAGGGAAAGGGACACCCATTTGCAAGGTCTTAGGGGTTTGGCCGCTAACCCTCTAAGAGGCTTCCTTCTTCTAAGAACCCGGCGACTCAAATGTTGCCCCTGCATTTCGGGGCTTGGGCCTGGGGAGGTTGTTCAACCCCCCAGGCAAAAATCCTTGAATTGGGTCCTGCCAATTTGTCGCACCCAATGCTTCACAAGCCAAACACCGGCGAACAATTTTTCGCGTGGTCACTCATGGGGTGACTGGAAAGCTACCGGAAATCCTGCACGAACTTAGCCACAGCCTCCAACACCAGGGGTTTGGGCCGAACCGCAGGTGTATGTCCTGTACTTGTAGCTGGTTTCTGGGATGGGCGTCTGGGATCGTTGCAAAAAGGAGGCACTGCACCAAAACAAGGCTGGCAAGGAACAGTCCCAACCATAAACAGGTGCGGCCGCCCTTTTGATTCTTTATGGATTTGGGTAGGCCTGTTTAATCCCAGGTTTTGATTCATCATAACTGAGCTCAAATTTGGTCGAGCGCATTTTGACGGTAGCGGCGGGAGAATCTCTGGAATGCTGGGCTTTCTTTTGAGGGGGTTTGGATTCGTGGTTTGGGAGTTGAGCGCTGAGAGGCACTTCACAGTTGGGGTTTATCTTGAAATAGGGCGCCCACAAAACCCTCCTGAGGGGTCCCATTTGGGTGTGCTTGTTGTTGAAGGTAGCCTTCGTTGACGTGGTTGTGAAGGGACACCAACCAACAAGAAGCAAAAGCATTTGGGGGGTCCCTTTCAAGACACAGCCACAGAAAATACACCCGCAGAACGCAGTTGCGTCTTTGTCCCTTACCTTCAAAGACGCGGCTGCAATTTGCTTGGGTCGTCAACTTGTTCATGGGGGATTCCCTTTTTCCTTTGCGCAAACTGGGCCCTTAGCGGCCTTGCCAATGCTTGCTATGATGTGTCGCAAGGAGACGACTGGGCAATTCTTCAAGCCGCCCATGTCCGGCTTGGTCTTCACCATGAAGAAGAAGCCGCTTGAATGTGAGATCTAGCCGTTTATGGATCCTGACTGGAGAATCTTGGGCAATTTTGCTTTGGGATTCCATGCGAGTTGAGACTTGTAGCCACAGGTGTCCTTTTTGGTCAGTTTGGCTGACAATTGGTTGCTGTTTGGCTCAACTGTGCTGGAATGAAAGGCTGCTACCAACTTATATGGGCGTGTCACCTATGTTTGGCGGTTTTAGAACCAAAAAGGACCCCCTCCATTTTGGGGGGTCCCCCCAAAAAGACAGACCCCTAAGGTGTAAAAAGGGGGCACTCGGCATGTGCCGATTCTCCTGTCAGTTTGGCAGCAGGTCGACCTCCCAAGAGGTGGCGGGAGGTTCCCCTTGGCGGGTGGCAACAAGAGCGTGTTTGTCCGGTAGAAAGCCAGGCACCCCAAGGCTCCCGGGCCCTCCAACGAAGAACACGGACCCCTCCACCCTTGAAAACAACCCGGCTCCCTCAGGGCCCAAAAATCATCCGGAAGATCAGGAAAGTAGATGGCACAAGTCCAGCCCATGTTTTTTTTTTTTTTTTTTCCAGTCATCCCCTAACACGTGACTCAGAATCAAATAGCAGGGGTGGTTGAAGGACAGTCCATCAGGGGCAACCGCCTTGTGGTGTGTATCATTGATTTTCGGTAGACTCCTGGGGTGCTCGACCCTCCAAATGACTAAGCTGGAACCCCAAATGGGTGGTTTGGGGCAGCTTTCAGAGAAAAACCGGAGATTCGGTTCCAAGGCGTTCGGGGTTGGGGGGTTCCACCTGCGGGTATTTTGGGCTTCGGACACGGGGGAAGGCCAAAATGGAAAAGCGCAATTTCCATTTTGGGGACTATTGAAAAAGCAGTTTGTTGGGGCAGGGCTCCTTAAAAGATACATTTTGCCCATTTGAAGCATTGCTTTTTCCACCAAAATACAGGGAAACCACCATTTACAAGTTGCCATGTTCAGGTGTATAATGCATCCGGATCCCTGTGGGGGGAAGGCCAAGAGGAACGCCGCGATTTCCCATTTTTGGGTCCCTCGCATGGAAGCTGAGGCTGGGCCACAGCACTTCTCTCCCGTCCTTGGACAGTGGCTTGGCATCGCTCGCGTCGATCGCATCGATCCGGTCGGACGGGGCTTCCCCCATTTTGGGGCAAGCCCATTAGATTTGGACATTGTAGCCGTTTGGGGACCGGCAAGCCAGCGGGTGGCTATGTAAAGCCAGTAATGAGAAATGGATGTTTGCAAGTGCCAGCAATTTCTAGTTTCTTACTTCCTTTGTTGCTCTACTTAGCGTTTTTTTGTCCAGGACCTTCGGCTGTTTGCCATTTTGACCCCCGTTCTGCAAAACAAGGCCCGCACTTCGTGCAAGATGCATCATTTGTGCAGTGGCTCCGGCTGCAAACTCCTTTCGCATGAAAAGAAAGGCTAGATTGCCGCGTGGAGCCTTCCTTGTGATGCACTTGACGTGTTTTTGAATCGAGGGCACTTAAGGTCGTGTCGGTGGCCTAAGTGACCCTTTGCTTCGTTTGCTAAGTGCCCTTTTTGGAAAGATAGGGGTTGGGGTTCTGTTGAAATCGAACAGCTACCCGTGTCGAAGTGTGACAACTGCCACATTTGATTGGGGCCGACCCGGAAAGCCCGAACATGGCACTTTTGAGTGTCAAAGCTGTCAGTGGGGGTGCGAATCGAGGTCACTTCCCCCTTGAAAAGGTCACTTGCGCTAGTGTCATTCGCGTGTCGCTGCGGATCGATTTGCCCAGCGTCGGTCCTGATTCCGTGTGAGCGCCATCCGCGTTCACGTGCCGCTGCGGCTCGATTTGCCCGGACTGAGGAGGGATTTGGTGGGGAGGGCAACCCTGAGGGTCTAAGTGTCCTTAAATGGCCCAAGTGACCTCTTGGATTTAGGACTAAGTGCCCTTATTTAAAAAATAGATCATAGCACCCAAAAACTGAATCGAGGGCACGGAAAAGAAGCTGGCTTGCTGGTGTTAAAGGGAATCGATCACTACTGGAAATATTTATATTTTTTCCCCGGGGGCTTAAGCAGATAGAAGCAAGGCAGCTCGCCTGACCGCTGTCAAATCCGCTTCCTTCGAGTCCCCTGGTCGCCCAGGGCATCGTAGGTGTGAGGTAAAATCTGTACATAGCAAAGCCGCGTGCGTGCAATATCTGGTGTCGTTTTTGTTTCGGGCCCCGAAAGTGGGGTGTTTTCCTTTTTTGGTTCCCCCAAACAAAAGGCAACAGGCGGACCGACCAAAAAAAAGAGCACCCAGAATTATGATGCATCTATATGCTGGGTGACAGCCAACCGGGTTGCCCAGGAAGCGGGGGCAGCACTATGAAGCTGGACGATCTCGGCTCGTCGCCGCTGGGATTGAATCGCTGTGCTTTGGGTGGGCTTCCTGGAGTTGGTGTAGTGGTCGGTGATGCTTCAAGGGGTAAATGAGCAACGGTCAAAAGACCGGTGCCTTTACTTGGGGTTAACAAGCATGGTCCCCCACCCTCTTAGTACAGATCCTGAGTAAGCACTAAAATTCCATGGGTTTGGTTACAGGAAAATCTACAGGAAATGGCCCCACATCACCCTAAATAAGCTGGTGTCCTGTAGAGTTTCCTGGAACCCAAACAATGATTCCTGTTGTGTTGTAGCCCCTTGCACTTGGGTGAAAGTAGATTCGATGGCATCCCCTGACAAACCCCCTTTTAGAAGCACGGCCATACTGTGGACAGACGAAATACACTTTGCATATGGGGAGAACCCCCCAACTGGGTTCGAAGTGAATTTCGTCCATTCACCGTAGGACCCTCCGGTCCACGTTGCCATGGAACTCATCGGGGGAAAAGCTTTTTGTTTGAAGTAGAGGTGTCCTTTTTGGCCGATTTGGTTGAAAAGTCGAGGGCCCTGGCTAAGCTGGTGGTTCAATCAAATGCCAGGGCCATCTATTTTCCCAACAAGGGGAGCCCTTCTGTGAGGTTTCTTCTGGTTGAAAGGATGGGAGGGCAGAATCTCGCGGTTCCAAGTGGCCTCCCTCCCGGCCTCAGCTCCTGGACTTCAAGCTTTTTTTTTTTAGTGGTACACAAAGAGTTCGGGCTTCGTTTGTGTGGGCTCATCCACTTGATGTTTTGGGTCACTTTCGACACTTTCGAGCTCACTTTCCTTGGCTCATCTTCGCCTGGCGCCGCGCCGAGGTTTTAGTGGGCCGCAGGCCGATCCCAGGGTTGGCGCGGTTCGCCAGTGCGCGGTTCGTCGCGGCCGGCGTCCAGGGGTCGAGGAGTAATGAAAGAAATCCGAGAAGCTGGGCCCCTGGGCGGGTTTTCCTTTGAAGCTCGGAAAAAACGGGACCATTGAATGCAAGCGCACTGGGCATCTGGGTTTTCCATGTTCAAGCCATCTTCGGGTGGTTTGGCTTGATGCTATGCCACTCAGGGGTCTACGTACAGCAAACCAGTGGTACAACATGCTATGCCTTACGGTGGCACATGGGGAGGGGCACCAACTTCAGGGTTTTGGTTCCCTTTAAATCCAGACAAAGACAGGCCACGTTCCGCGCGTCACGTTCCTCGGGCAGGTGCTCGGCGCTGCCCAGCCCGCTCTGTTTGAGCCGGCTGCGGCGTTTTTTTTTCTTCTGCACGGCGCGAGGTGGCTTCGGCCGAGCGACCCTCTCAGGGAGAGGATGTTTGTAGGTGAAATTCCACTGGTGGGCGTACTCCCTGAGTTCCCTTTCGCACTTTGGCCACAAAAGGTTGGATGCCTCGTACTTGGTGGGTCCCAGCCATCCGTTCCTTAGATTTTTAGCGTTTTAGTTAGTTTAGAGGTAGTTTCTGTGTGACCCACTGAAAGTTAAACTTCCTGCAGACCTGAGGTCCCAGTTTAGTGGCTTCCAAAAAGAGTTTGGTTATCCCCCTACCTTAAAAATAAAATTGAGGGGGGGGGGTTACGTCAATAAAGTAAAATGTTTTTGGTCTTAAAAGCCCCCCGAGCCCTACCCCAGCCGCCCTACCTGCATGCTTCTCCCGCTCGCTGGGCTCGGGCGTGCGCTCCGTGCGCTCCGTCTCAGTTGGTTGTAACGCCAACAGTTCGGCCCCCAAAGTGCAGGGGCATCGCCAAGATTGCGAGATGTGTGGTTGCGCATAGCAGCGCGCATCAGCGCGCAATATCGCGTACAATCGCGCAATTAGAAGGAGTGTCTCGAAAGGAATGAAACCACCAGAAATCTGCTACACAACTGCAAACTGCCAGAATTCTGCATAACCCGGCGCGCAGGGTCCTACGCCGGGGCTTGTGGACCTGCACGCTCAACCGCCGGCAAGCTCTCAGATGCGCGGCGCGGCGCCCCGGGCCGTCCGCTGCGTGAGCCCAACTTGAACATCCCGCCCAGCAGCGTTCAGCAAAGTTCCGGGCGCGGCTGATACACCACACACTCAATCAAGTTGAAGCATGTTGGCGCCGGCCAGCGCTTGGCGTTCTTTCAACCGAGGCAAAAATAGGGAGAACAATTGTGGAAGCGCTGCGTCCTTCCCCGTTTCAGCCAAGTGACCTGAAGCCTCTTTTTCACCCGCCAAGAGCAGGTTCCAGGACACTTGCAAAAACCCAAGGTAGACGAAGCGCTGAGCTGACTGAGACGTGGCCCACGCCTGCGGCACATCTCTCTTTCATAGGATCTCCGGCAACAGCTTGTTGAGAGCGCAGTAACGCCTCATGTCGTTTGAACGCATTGGTAAACAGGGAGGAGGGCCAGCCCCTTGCCCTTTGTGGATCCCCATCTTGGGCCAGCGCGCAGTGGAGCAGCTGCAGGGTCGCAACTCCAAGAGGCAAATGTGTGTAATCAAGCGGCCTGGGGCCTTAAAAGCACCCGAATTTTCCTTTTCATCCAATTGCGGAACTGCAGCTTTCAGAAAGGCGCGCTTCCCCGAGGCTGCCTATTTTCATTTAGTCTGCTTACCGCCACTGGCGGTAAGCAGACTAAACGCTCGGACCAAAGGATTTCAGCCAATATCCAGCCTTCGGATGGTTTAGTCTGCTTACCGCCATCGTCGGTAAGCAGACTAAATGAAAAGAAGCAGTTTCGCGAAACTGCCTTTTTTGGCAAGTTGCAGCTCTGCGCATCATGCCGCATCTGGTTTGCATTCTTTCTGGTAACGCCTCATGTCTCAAGTAGTTTGGCTTGCTTTCTGCGAATTGGCAAACAAGGCGGAGGGCCAGCTCCTTGCCCTCTGTGTGCTCCCACCTTGGGGCAGCACGCCTGCCTTCTTCTTTCTCACCAATTCTCTTTTCTTACCCAATCATCTCCTTCTCTGTTTATTCTTTGCTCTCTCAACAAGCTGCTGCCGGAGATCGTATGAAAGAGAGATGTGCCGCAGGCGCGTGGGCCACATCTCAGTCAGCTCAGCGCTTCGTCTACCTTGGGTTTTTGCAAGTGTCCTGGAACCTGCTCTTGGCGGGTGAAAAAGAAGGCTTCAGGTCACTTGGCTACAGCGCTTCCGCAATTGTTCTCTCTTTTTTGCATCGCTTCAAAGAACGTCAAACGCTGGCCGGAGCCAGCGTGCTGATTCAGTGTGTGTCAGCCGCGCCTGAAACCTTGCTGTGAACGCTGCTGGGTGGGATGTTCAAGTTGTGCTCACGCAGCGGACGGCCCGGCGCGCCGTGCCACGCATCTGAGAGCTTGCCGGGTCACGGCGCGCCAGTTCACAAGGCCCAGCACGCCATTTCACAAGGCCCGGCGTAGGCCCCGGCGCGCCGGTTCACAAGGCCCGGCGCGCCGGTTCAGAAGGCCCAGCGCGCCATTTCACAAGGCCCGGCGTAGGGCCCGGCGCGCCGGTTCACAAGGCCCAGCGCGCCATTTCACAAGGCCCAGCGTAGGGCCCGGCGCGCCGGTTCACAAGGCCCAGCGCGCCATTTCACAAGGCCCCGCGCAGTTGTGTGTGTGCTGGGTGACAAGGTTGAGCGTGCCGGGTCAGAATGCCCGGCGAAGGAGGCAGTGTGCCGGGTGACTCGATTGTCTGCGTTGCAGGTCACAGGGCTTTGAAAAAATAAAATGGCCCCCCCTACGTCGATTGAAAATTAAAATTCCCCCCCCTACGTCCCTTGCACTACGGTAGGGGGGATAGTTTGGTTACTCTTGTTGGCCAACCCAAGCCAGCGAGTTGCCCTTCTGACCTGTTGAGCTTTTGGGGGCCAGGGCCAGGAACCTGTTATGTGGGAAGATGAAGCTCACTGGACATGTCCGCAGGGATTTCTATAGGTTTTGAAAGTCGAAGCGCCAGTTGTGCGGCTATCTTGAACATTATTTCTCTCAAACAAGCAACTCTGGAGTTGCTGAACTTCTTCTTGGGGAGGCCGTCTTAGCTGGAAAGCAACAAGTTTGGATGTTGTTTTTGGCCTATCCACTCGGGAAGTCAGGAGATCGCCCAGTTGTGCCAAACAACAACTTTGGACGTTGGCCAGACGACTCAGGAAGTGAGGAATCCACCCAATATAACGTTAACGTTATAAAGTCTTTGAGAATCGAAATCGGTCGACGGTCGAAGCCGGCTTGCAGAATCCGCCGGGGTCCGGGGGCAAGCTCGCTGCGAGATCTCATCGCTCCTGCGCAAAGACAAAGAAAAGCAAAGACAACATGAGTGCGTCTTGCTTGGTGCACCCCCAAAATTGCTGGTTTTCCTCAGCCCCCCCCCCCCCAATGGCAGGTACCCTCAACAAAAAGACAGACCCAGATACAAAAGCCACATCAGGTGAGGATACCGCTCTCTGATCATCCCCCATCAGATGCTTCTGATGAGATTGCTGCACTTCCCATCTACGTACTCTCCTGATCAAGGAACCCAAAACAGCCGCCGGTGCGTAGGCACGGAATCTCCCCCCCACCCCCCACCACCCCCACCCCCCACCACCCCCACCCCCCAACCCCCCCAACCCCCGCCCCCAACCCAGGACAACTCCCTCGCAGCTTGGAGTCTTTCGGTTCACCAGAAGCTCCAGTTCATTTCAGGCACGCCCAGCCCCGGGCCCCGAGCCAAACAAATTTTGCAGGCTCTGCCACGGCGAGAAGGGGGCGGGAGAATGCGGGAGATGTGAATCCCTACGAGTGTTTTTGTTTGTTTGATCATTTTGATAAATGTTCCTGATGCGCTTGCGCACTTTCATCTTTTGGGCGGATCAATTAAGTGGTATACCAACAGTCTGGTCAAGGAAGTGTGGGGAGACTTCCCAGATGCTTGTTGAGAGAATAGTTGTCACATCCCCAGCCCCTGAAAGGAATTGTGGGAGGGGGATTTTGACCCCTCGACCTCCAATGATGGCCACCCATTGTCCCATTTTTGGGGAAGAAGATGCGGTAAATGGAATTGGGTCGCGGACCCCCTCCTTAAGGTACCCCCAGTCCAGATACCCACTTTGTTTAGGGCATTTTTTTGAAAAGCCTGAGCTTCCATGGTATATACATCCTTTTTTAGTGGAGGGTCGACCTGATACCCTAAAAAAAGCGGTTATTGGGTGTAGGGGGTGGGAACGATGTCGTCACGATCTTTCTCCCCGAGCCGTAGCAGAGCCTCTCGCCCAAGCGGGCGCAGGAAAGGGAGGCCACCAGCACGCCTGGGCTTGGAATTTCCGTTGCGCAGTCCAAATTCGATCTGCTCACTTGCTGCCGGGCGATAGTTGTTTTCCCCTTGTGATGTTTGCTTTGTTCTTCCAGTGCCTTTATTCGGAACCCAGCGTGTTCTCTGAAACTTGTCGGCCCCTGTCCGCCTGTCGGGCTTTTGTGTCAAAAGGCCATGGTCGACATGGGGGGGTGTCTTTTTTTGAGGGGTACCCCTGTTTGTGGTTTCAGAGGGAAGCCAATGAGGGGTCCGATTCCCAAAAAGGACACACCCATTTCCTTGGAGTGAACATCGACCTCTTTCGACTGGCTTTGAAGGGTCGATCCCAAAACTGGCTGATGCAACCTGGTGCAATTTGAGGAACCCAAAAGGGGGACGGCCGCAACCCCAAAGCGAGTTCCGTGTTCATTTTTTGGGCGGTCCCCAGATGTGGTTGAGGTCTTGTTCAAGCAAGCCTTTTGCCCAGAAGCCCGCAAACAGATTTCATGGCGGGGAGGGCGAGTTAGAAGCTTTACTTCCATGAATGAGTTCCCCTGTCGGTTTTTAAGGGAATCTATCACTACTCAAATGTTTTTTTGCTCCAGGGGACTTAAGCAAATGGAGGTTTAGCTGCATTATCCCACCCCAGAAGAAGCTGCCCACTTGTTTGAAACGGGAGCCATAGGGAAGCTTCGGGTTTCTGAGGATTTGGTTAGGAAAGCATAGGCTGTGCCCTTAATGGGAACCCCATATTAATCAACCCTAGTTGATTAATATGGGGGTGTCCCCTTGTTGGTGGGGATTCGTTGCCTTTGGAGGGACCACCCCCCCCCATTAATGGCAAGGGGGTTTAAACCCGGGGACTACATTAGATCAGCACACTACTGGCAACTGCGTAGGACAACTTGCCAGTGACTTAGGTCGGAGGCCCAGGAAAATTGCCAGGGTCCAGCGAAAGACAGTTGTCCACTTCTATGCCGAGGCTACCTGAGAACAAAAAGAACGAGCTCACCATGATGTAGGCCCTTGACTGGGGGATGTCGCAGGTGAAATTTGGGTCCATGGCCCTTTAACTGGAACCCATGTAGTCCCTTTCCTGTGGAATTCTGGTAGAATTTCTTCCCCAGAATTAGTTCCCCTTTTGAAGTTTTTTTTTTTTTGTGTTCCCTTTGTTTTCCAAGCAGGCAACAAAGTTTTTTTTTTTTTTTTTTCTGGGGTCCCTTTTTTCCAGCCAATAAATTTGTTCAAGGGTTCCAAGCAAGTGCCGGCCCTTCCGATCCGATTTGATCCGGCCGCGGTCCTCGAGAAAGTTCTGACCGCGGCCCATCCGATCTGAGAATGCCGGCCATCGGCCATGGCCAGCGGTGCTCATTTCCAAGTGGCCGTGGTTGTCAAAACCGTTTTGGGATCCCATTTTGGTTGGTAGGTACACCACCCATTTTAGTCGGGAAAGTGTCTGAGCTTTATTTGGATGCAAAATAGGCCATGTCTAATTGGCCGAGCTGGAAACCAACAGAATATTATGTTTAGCAAAAACTATTTAGCATCCAGTGACGCCTGTTGCGAAGATCTCACTTCCACGAATAATGTTAAACAACACAAAGCAGAAACAAGCTCGCGAACCGCGGCAAGTGCACGTGCTTTTTCTCTTTTTTTCAACGAATGGGTCATTCGAATCCCAAACAAGAAGGCAGCACGAGCTCAGCAATAGGGGGAGTTGCACCATATGACTATCGATCGGTCCATTTGGGAAGCAGTTTGATCACTGTGGAAGAAGAACACGCTCAGGAACTGAGGACCTGGATGGTTTGGCCCCGGGTCTAAGGCGCCCCCCTTCAAGGGGGGGTTGCCATGACTTTCGTGGGCGACTTCGATTTCGCCCCGCGCCTGGTACCAGATGCGGGGCTTGTGCATGAGACCTGGGCCTCGGTGGCACGAAGTGCCGCGAAGCCCCGCTCGCTTTGTAAGCTTAAGAGGCGGCGCGGTTTTGCGCGCCAAAAAAGAGATGGCGACCAAAAATGGGGGTCCCCAAAAAACACGGCCATCTTGTCAAGTTCCCTCAACTCAGGGAGGCAGCACCCATCAAACACCCAACGTGCAAAGAGCAGAGGAACTGGGTCTGACTCTTGCCTCGCGCGGTTAGACCCTACTTGCACCTTCGCAAGGGCAGCTGACTCCACCGGATTGCCCAAGCTGTAGTGCACGGGGCTGGTGCAACTGAGCCGTTAGAAGTCAAACCTTCAGCTAGCATGTCCTTGCACAACTCCTGGCACCCCTTGGACCACCAGGGACCCTGCAACCCCCCTCCTTTGCCAGGGGTCCTGAGATTAAGCCTCCAGATTGGGGCGGCTTCTTTGGGCCTTTCAGTCTGTGAAGTCTTCACCGAGTTCAATGGAGCCGCGATGAACTTGCCGGGTTGCTCAGACGTTTCAATGGCTACGTTCGAAAAAGCACCCAGATGGGGTTTCAAAGCAATCTGCAACTGAAGCCATCCAGCATTGGCCACTTGATTGCAAACCGCCCGTGTCAAGCTTGCGCCAGACGAATTCCGAGAGAATTATGAAGCCAGAGTCGCGAGAACAAGGGTTGTGGGAAGGGTAGAGCCAGGCTGACTCTCAGCATCCTGGCCAAGAAGAAGAAGAAGAAGAAACATAAGTCAGAGGCGGCAAGCAACTTTTGCAGCCCTGTCTCACGCCGTTCTTTGTTCTGCACCAAAGCTTCGCGCACGCCCCGAAACAAATCGCCATCTCCTTTCGCATGGACTCGCCATGGGCGAGTCCTTGCTGCGAGCCCATGTGCAGGCGTGTTTGGGCAAATCGATTATCCTCGGGGTCTAAACGGTTTGATTCGTTATTGAACCTGCGACAGGTTGTTTTTGGTAGGCTCGGTGGGGGTTGGAAAGGATTTGCTTTCAAGATTGAAAGGGATTTTCATATTCTCTCTGTCGCGGGCCCTTATTCCAGCTGAGCGTTTTTCCAATTTTCCTTGACAGGTTTACAGCTTGTTCCTTTTTTTCTGCCGAACATCACCGGTTGCAACTGGGTTATTTCTATTTCCTTGCTTGTCCGGGTAAGCCCGCAAGAAAGATATCGCTGTAACGCTTTTTTCTGCCGTGGTAACATTGCACCTTGTCATGGTAACAAAATCGCGTTTTTGTCGTGGTTACAACCCCCCCTCGAGTGCCAACCAACCAGCGTGGGTTCCTACGCCCAAACCCCCCCCCCTCCAAAAAGCTCAGCTGTCCAAACAGCCGGCGTTGTGGCTTCCACCCAAGTGCCAAAGTTGCACGACAACCAGTCAGTCTGGCGTTAGATTTCAACCCCTTCTTGTCGAGGCTACATGGGGAAGCCAACCCCCACCATACTCACTGGAGGTGAGTTGATCTTAGGTTGGTATATTTCATTGGGCCTAGGGCAGCACGTTTTTCATATTCTTTCCTGTCTCAATGACGACATCCATCCCATTGGTGGGGGATTGCGTCTTCCACTGGCAATTAGTTTGTTTGTTTCTGGGGGCTAACCTGGGACGGTTTCACCTACCCCTAGCACTTAGAAGATGACTTTGATGGTGGTGAACGAACGGGGCCTGCACCCGCACCCCCCCCCCGCAAACATGCCTGCTTTTTTAACCAGAAATCTTCTTGGTATTGCCAAACCCCCCCAACTGCTTTTTACCATGTCCAACATCTCCTGGGAATAGCCTAAAAACATCCCGCAACTGCTTTTGCCATGTCCAACATCCCCTGAAAAATCGCCTAAAACCACCCCAACCGCTTTTCCCCAGGTCCAAATTCGCCCCCAAAAGGCGGCGGTTGCAACTGGGACCCGGGACACGGGTGCGCGGAAGCCCGGGCTTCCGCGCCAATGCCAGGCGCTCAAGGGCAAGGTGCCGCAGGTGCAACGCATGGAGCTTGAGGCCAAGCCGCTGGAAGCCCGCGGCGGTTCTTAGGGTTGCTCAGTTGCCCAAAGCGAATCGACCTTTTGACCTTTTGGTTTTCCCGTTTTGGTCCATTTTTTAGTGGAGGTGCCAACAGGTTAACCTTCTATTTCTGGGTCCTTTGGGTAAGTGAGGTTGTGTAACGGATCTGTAGGTTTTGTTTGACCTTTTTGGTTCAAACAAAGGTGTATTTTCCACTACACCCCCCCCCCAAAAAAAAAAGAAAAAGAAAGAAAGAAAAAGAAACAGAAACACTTTTTGCAGGGGGGTCAAGAGCAACCAAGCTTCATGGGGCGTTGCCATCAGCCCTGAGGTGGTGGTTGGGATTGGTGGATTGGAGCGTGGTGTCTGTGTTGACGCTCCCCTTTACAGGAATCGAGGGCTTAAAATCCAACGCCAAACCACCAGTCCAAACCACCATCGCCTGAATGATTAGAGGACATTTGAGCCATTCAGCAAGTCGCCTTTACTGACAGTCCTTAAGCGGAGCAGGTGCTGTGGACGTATCCTGTGAACCTTGATGAAACGGGTAGCTCCAAAAAGCGTGTCTTTTACCAGCGAAACACACATCCTCACAACAAGACACATTTCCGCACTTGTGGAAAAACAGCACCTGTGTGGATGTGCTGGGCCTCGTTTTGTTTTCGAATTTTCGAAACGAGATGGAGCTCCCTAAATGGTAGGTTGTCTTGCTTGCTTGGCGCTTTAAGGTGGTATCCGCAGAACTAGGCGTCCCTTGTTCAAAGCCAAAACCATCCTGAAACGTTGGCTTTCCTTCTTCTTGCTGGTGCTTAGAAAACAGCAAGCCAAACTCCTGTATCCTGCAGAAACCCTGCCTCCCGAAGCCGCCGCAGGACAACATCTTGGAGCTGAAGGTCGCTGCTAGTGGGGTCTATCGCCTGAACTTCCTTGTCTACGAGGCGATGCGAGTTCGACTCGGGCGAGGGGCGAAGACTCGGCTAGAGGACTTCACAAAATAGATGGTTTCCTTCTAGAGTCTAAAAAACCATGACCCGAAAAGAATGGGGTCATTCCCCAAAATTCCGGGGTTAGTCTCCATGACCCTTTAAAATGGCGTCATTCCCCAAAATCAAGGGCTTATGACCCCTTTTTCTAGGGGTCATGGAGACTCTAGGCTCGCTAAGGGAACCCTAGCTGGGTGGTTGCCCGGGAGCCGCTCTGGAGCCTGGGGTAGCCATGCCCTGAAAGCAGCCTTTCGGAGCTACCAGTGTAAGTACATCGCCTCCAGGGGGAACCAGGGTTGTTGTTGGGACACATTTCTTACATTTTTGCTTGTTGCGGTTTAGTGCCTGAAATCCAACCACTTAACTGCTAAAATTTAGAGATTTTTGCTCCCCTTTCAAAGGCCAACCTGTTGCTCCCCAAACCCAACGTCAACCAAGGAACCGCACGTGATGGGTACGATTTTCCGGATGACTCCGAAGCTTACGAGTTCGAGCGACCTCTTGAAAATGTCCGACACCAGATGCTCAGATCAGGGTGGGCAGTGCTCTTCTGTCCATGTGTTACCCTTGCCTGCCTCGGGGGTTCACAACATTCCTGTTGGGCCCGGGACTTGTACTCCCTTGCGTGTAGGTTGGGAGTGTCCCAGGTTAGAGGCAACCCTGGTCTGTCAATCCGCCAGTTTGGCCCAACATGAGAGAAACCGCAAGCCCCCAAGCCTAAGGAAACGCGGGGTATGCAGCCTCAGCTCAACAACCGGTGTACATAAATAGAGAAATATCTAATAGTTATATCTATGTATATATATATATAGTTGTATGGGTGTTTCTCGAAATAGGGCGCCCGGGAGGTGGATGCATATCCCGACAGCGGTGGGGTGATGATGAGCGAGGACAGCCAGTGAGTCGCTTCTTGCAACGGATTTCGCACCCCCTTTGGGGCGTTCCCTTTTGGTTCCCCTTGAAACCGCGAAAAAGGCAGGGTGCCCCTCCGAGAAAGACACTCTTCTGGTTGGAAGCTCATGGGGCCAAGAGGAAACCCATAGGGGACGATCATGAGAAACACGTGCGTCACGTCACAATCCATTGCCAGACTTTTGTGCTTGTTTCAGCTATAGGGTCAGCAGGCCCTGATAGGCTGCTTCTGGGTGGCTGGGAGCAGGGAGTGTGCCGGCAAGTTCCCGGACGTTCCGGGGCTGTTGGGGATACCCTGAGGTGGTTCGAGGATTTGAACCTCTGGTTGCAAAGGAGAAAGGGGCTTCCCCTCGGGAACACCTCCAAATCGGGTCCCGACCACCTTTCTCGAGTAATATGGGTGTGGGTCAAAATTAAGCCACCAGGAATTGGACCGCAGGTTTTAGTCATGGGTTCCATTTACGAGGGTTCCATTTTGGGTGCCCATTTTTGACCCAAAGCCATATTTCCTCTTTTCATTGAACTGCAGGAGCCCAAGACCATCGGGGTAAAAGTCACCATAGAAGGGCACCGGAGCACGCTTAGCACCAATGAAATGTGTGGCAAACAAATCCTGACACCAACAAAATACGTATGACATGTCTATGGGCATTGGCTCAGAAAAGACAACACCGAGATGCTGCTTTAGGAGTGACGATGTTTTTAGGGTTCAGCCCCCATCAACAGAATGGCAGTGACCAAGAATAGCAGTGACCGACCCAATTTGGAGGAGGCAGCTCCTTGGGTAACAGTAATGAGGTCACCTTTTGTTGGTTTGAACCCCATGAAAGCTGGGGAGCCCAAAGAAGCCTGGATACGGCCTTATGGAGGGTTTAAGAAGGCTTATGTGGGCTCCCCCCATCCTCCCCTTCACCGGGATCTGGAGCTTGCCAATCACAAGCTCGCGAGGACGAAGCCGCCACCGAGCTGGTGGACGCGCCTGGGTGAAGTTTGTGGCACATCGCCCAAAACCATGCTCAGTTGCTGGAAGCGAATGGTCTTGACATGGCCTTTTGGTTTTCCCATGTCCAGTTTTAATAAAGGAACCAACCAAAAGGTTGGCCTTTGATTTCCGGCTTCTTTGGGTGAGTGAGCATGACCTTGGCAGAGCAAAGGCCTAGCTTGTTTGCTGTTTGCAGTTTTGGTCCCTCGTTGCCCCTTTCGAACTTGCCTTTGGATCAAGGTTGAACGTTAACCAGGTTATGGCATCAATTTGCTGGCTTCTCGGGGTGAGCGCCTGAGCAGGAACTGGAAGTTCACTTAAAACAGCCAGGTTTACAACAAATGGTTCCAACGAGCAAGTAGGATGTTTGCAAGCACCAGTTTACTTTTGAAGCCATGAGTTTAGGACCAGCCCGCAGTACTGGCCTTCTGGAAGGGCATCTTCCAAAACCCTTCTGTCAGGTTTGGAATGTGGATGCTTCAGGAATCCAAATTGGCCGGGGAAGCAAGGTTTGTGCAAATGGGTTTGTCTCAAACATGGGGGCCCACCAAATTCTTGGCTTCCCTATGAAAACTGTTTTTGGGGGCATGTAGTTTTATCGCAACATGTTTCAACGCCACGGCCAACGCGCCGTTTGGCTCAAGCTTTTGATTCCGGCAGAACAATCTGCTAGCACGTCACCCGCGCCATTCTGGCGCCGCTATTGGTCTCGCAGCAAAAGGCGCTGCGGGCCCGACCAGCGGCGAGGTGGCCAAGGTGGTGTTAGGTCGGGTTTGTTTCTGGGAATTTGCTGTGTTGCTGCTGCTCCGCTTTCGCTTGGTTAATTGCTTTGCTCGCTCGCTTGCTGCGCTCGCCTGGTTGGCTGCGCTGGTCCCCTTTCCTGTTTGGGTTTTGCGGTTAAACAGGATTCCCCGTTTGTTATCTGAGTGGTTCATTGCCAGCCGAGGGCACCACTTTGCCCTTGGGACTGGGGGGCTTAAACTGTCTCTTCTTGTTGGTGGGTTAGGGCCTGTTTATTCTCTCCCGAAATATTGTTTCAAACCCTTTCGCAGGTTATCAGCCGTAGGATTCGTCCTCGGTTGGCACCGCGAACCTTTTTTTTAACAACCCTGCAGGCGCTGTAGGTTACTGTATATACGATGGCAGGAATCACTGAGGATGGACCTCATGTGGTGACTGATGAATGGGTTCTCGGCCAGGCCGGAATCTTGGACGTTGTGAATGACGACCAGGTGCCCGGACAGCCGATGTTTTCCGGTCCTGACCTTTTGTCGGACCATACTTTTTCAGAAGCAATGCCTTCAGGAAGGTCCAGTGCTACTCGCACTGATGACCTATCGTCTAATGCCTCAAGAGCTAATCGCTCTCAGGGTCATGGGGCTAATCGTCCTGACCATGATGATTCCGTCTCAGGACGTGATGATGACGAGCCCGGTATTGCACCTGGAGCTCAATCCTCATCTTTCCCGGAGCTGATGAATATTGGTCAGTCCGAGTTTCGTGACTCTCGAGGTAGCAGTAGACCTGTGCCAACCAGTAGTATAGTTTTTCAAGCGCTCGGTAATCCCGAACCTGGTACATCCAGTGGAGTTGCATTCGATGTTCATCTGCCGACCGAATCCGGTGGGCTCGATTGGAGAGCCTCATGGCCCAACGACGGAAATATTTTTGGTATGGATTTTGCCGCATGGATGCCAGGGCCACCCGCCCCGTCATCTTTCCCGCAATTCCAAAGCCCAAAACGGGCTGCTGGAAGCGATGAATTCATGCTACCTTTGTCGATTGAGAATCTCAATCCTGACGTGGCCAGTCGTAACGTCAGGCCAAGGCCGTCGGTGAACCCGACCATGAGGAACATGTCCCCTCCCCCAGGACTTTCAGGATTTGAGAGCCCTAGGGAGCGTAATATCGTAGATAGATTGGATTTGCATCCCAGTCCAACCCCAAGCAAACGATCAAGGTCAAATTCGACTGGATCGCATAGGGCAAGGGGGATGGATCGGGAAACTGCCCACAGGGGTAACCCCAGTGCGCGGGACTCAGGACGCGGTCGATCAGGTGATCCAGCGTCGATCATTGGTAGAGACCCGTTAAACGCGGACACACTCGTTAACGTGCTTGATGGGATCGAAGCATTCCAGGAGGAATTTAATAGGTCAAGTGGCTTGAATGCCCAAGGTGTTCGCCCTACGCCCAACGCGGCTTCCATTTTCGCTCTGGACGACATGGACGGAACTAATGTTCCGATAGAATCTGAGTCCATGATGGCATCAAGTTCCAGTCGCAATCATACTATCAGTAATGCGACTGATATTGAGTCGATGTCTGAATCTAGAGTGTCCAATGCGACCGACTTGAATGACATTGTTGTTGCTGACTCGAGACCTGATGTTCCTATGCGGATGGATAGGCCTGTTGTTCCTAAACTGCCCGTGGCCAAAGGCCTGGGCATGACACAACACTCTGCGGTTCGTGATGCTAGGAGATCTGCTCCGTATCAGAGTCAATCTCCTAATCGGAGTGAGTTTCCACGGCCATCAACGGCCGTGCAGGATGATTTCAGAACTCCTCCGAGATCTAATCCAATCATGGTTGATTTGTCCACTCCTCGAGATCGCGGATCAGGATTTGGTCCTACGAGTGAGGAGCAACCCAACGAGGTTGCTGATCTTGTAACAGCCCTTGAAAGAGGGAGAGTGGACTCTTCGGTAAGTGCGATTATTCATCGCCTGGTTGCTAAGGTCGAAGACCTTGGTCGTAGGAATGATAGAAGTGATCAATGCATCAAGCAGCTCTCCACTGAGGTTAACTCGTGGAGGGCCAAATACGACCAATGCGTCCATATGAGTGGCACGTGTACGCAGGCTGCGAACGCGGCCATGCAGCTATCACAAGGGACTAAGGACATCGTGACCGAGCTTGGCCAACGCGTCAAGATCGTTGCCGATCGCATGATAAGCATAGGCGATGCCCTAAACGAGCGAGCCAGCTACGATGATGTTGCTCGCTCCATCACCCAGGTTCAAACTGTTTTTGAATCTCTCTCTGATCGAGTAACCGGGCTTATAGCTCGTGTTGATATGATCGAGAGATCTCTAGTGGAGAGCCAATCCAACCATCCTGCAATTGGTGGGGTAAACCTCAAAATCGAGGACCTGTCCACTAGGGTATGTCAGATTGATAGGATGATGCAAGATGTCGAACAACGCTGGACCAATAATAGGGACGGCATAAAGTGGGTTAAAGACCAACTTTATGAGACACAAGCCAACCTTGAGATGAAGTCAAGGGACTGCAAGTCCTACACGGACAAGCAAAATACTCATAACATGGCCGTTTCGACTACGCTCAACAGTAAGCTCGAGCAAATGCTCGAGGTGCTGGGTAATACGGCCCAGAGAATCAGCTCCATCGAGTCAAGGCACTCGAACCAGGCCTCAAGTAGTGGATTGAACGATCACACAGGAGGAAGGCGAGCCGCGTCCCGTACTCCGGATAAGCGGCCACCTCCACCTGGCCCTCCTGATGGTGATCCTCCACCACCTCCTCCTCCAGATTGGCAAAACCCAGGAGGAGGGGGGAAGAAGAGCGCTGCCGGTGGGAACCCTGGCAACCCTGGTAAACCCAGATGTAAATATGTAAGTGATGGGTATAATCATCTCGTGGCTGAGTTTCACTGCAAGGGATGCAGAGGTGATATTTGTGAGTATTGTTTCTCATTTAAAGAGAACCTGTGTGAAGAATGTTCCCGTAACGGACCCCGATGCGGAGTCTGTAGGGAGAGCTCGTTCCTGACCAAGGGAATTGAGTGTCAATTTTGTAAGACCTACTACTGCACCAGACATTCTGCTGGGCAGGATGACTACAGGAGATTTGGATTTGTCCAGGGTCCCTGTTGCCTTGCGTGCCTTAGGGACGAGACTAGGAGAAGAAGGGATCCCGATGGTAACCGTGTCAGGAATAGGTCGCCTGGAGGCGTACCTGAGACGAACCCGACGCGGTCGTTCTCGCCGCCTCTGCGGCCATCCGTTGACAGATTCCGTGATACCCCAAATGGAGGTCAACCCAACGCGGCTAACCTTCCGAGTCCTCCGAAGGCTACGCAATCCGTGCCCCTGGATAAACGTGAAACCGGATATTATCCAGGATTTGATCCCAACGGTACAAGGCCGAAGGATCCTTCGGGCCTTGAGCCGCCGACCATGCGTGGCCCCGATCCTCCTGACAAGAAATGTCGGATGTGTGATCGGGATATTCCTGACCCCAGCAAAATTGAGGAATGTAAAATATGCATGAAAAGGGCATGTGAGATTTGCATTCCGAAGGCCACACGCCTTTGTCCTGTATGTGCATTGTCAATCGGTAGTTCTCAGGTTCCACAGCATCTTTTCGGAACTGGTGGCGGCGGGTACGGTAGCCACCATGATCCGAACTGTACAGCTGCGACTAAGTGCATTTCCATAGACCTCCCGCCAGAGCCCGACGCGGCTGGGCTGAGGGTATGGATAGCCAATATGAAGGAAGCCGTTAGCAATGCCTACAGCTATGATGGACTTTACGTCATCAATTGGCTGACTGAAGTCGAGAAGGCAAAGACCTTTGATGAACTGGATGGGGAATGTAAGTACCACATCCTCGAAGCCAGGTTCAATGCAGCCATTCGGAAGTGCATCAAGACTGTTGCGATCATCGATAAGATTAATCGTCTCACCGAAGCCGCTCAACGCTCCAACAATCGCATCAAGAGTAGGCAGATCCTGTGGCTCTTATACGACCACTTAAGGACTGCGAATATCGGAGAGCAATCGTTTAGGATAATTGAGCTCTCAAACTTACGATGCAGTACATCATCTTTCTATACTGAAGAGGAGCGACTTGAAAGGTTCATCGCGAAGTGGGATCACATCATTGCGGGTCTCGATGAACCGCTGACCGAACAGGTAAAGCGGTCGCTATTCAGTGAGAAGGTTAGACACCTCAACTGTTTGGCCCATGATATCAGGGAATGGGATAGGAACATATCCAACCCTGATGTTTGTAGCTATGAATGGCTTCGTGCTCGTTGCAAGAACGAAATTGACCGTTGGAGGGTTCGTAAGAATCAGGTCAATATGCACAAAGACTTTTACGAACGATCTCAGTCCAGGGAGAGAGCCCAGAAACCTGGCGCTCCTGGTCCTCCCGTTAGGAGACGATCTCCGTTTGGAGACTCCCATAGGCCTAATCGGCCTCCTAGTGATCCAAGGAAGAGGACCGGTAATACCCCTAGTCCTCATCGAAGGGACAGGTACTCTCCCAGGAATCGGGAACAGGACAAGCGGCGTACGCCTAGCCCTAGGGGCGAGCCCCCGAGGAGGCCCAGATCTACGTCGCCCGGCGCTCCTGCGATTGATGCATGTAGGGACTTCGCGCGTGGATACTGTTCGCGCGGGCAAGAGTGCAAATTCGCACACACGAGAACTGGGAGTTCTGATGCTAAACGCAAGGAGCGTCCTCCCCTGATTCCAGGGTATTGCGCCCAATGGGTTGCCTATGGAAAGTGCATGAGGGATAAGTGTGATTACAAGCATGCAAAGCCACCTGAGCATTTGCTGAAAGAAGCGAAGCAACACACTGCGGCCCCAGCGACCGAGTCTGCCGATGCGCAACCCGAGTCTGCTGAACCTACTACCACTGCTGACGACAGGACATATAGTCCTGCCCCTGATTTGTCAGCGGGTTTTTGAGAGGGGCGGGCCGTCACCCTCAGGCTATTGGGCTTGTTGCCTGCCCTGCTCATCCCATAGCCAAGGCATTTGAAGAGTATAGAGCTCGGTTTCAACGCCCTGAAGGGACAATGGAGTGGTCAGTGACCACTATTGGCGCTCGTACACTGCAAGGCACGTGTCCGGGTGGTCCGAATATCAGAGCTGTAATTCGCAGACGAACGATTCGTCTCTCGGACAACGCTCTGATTGATGATGTCGATTTGAGTGTACCGACTCGTAAATCCGTTTTATTCAGACGGATTCCTGGGCCAATTGACATTAGGACGGATTTCTATTACTTGCCCGGTAAGTGCGGCCAGTATAACTCTGAGCTCGCGAAGGCAGTGAGGATTAAGCTCACTGCTCGCAGGCTGAGTTTCAATGACAATGCTGAAATTCAGCAAGTTGAGAATATAAGGACTCGTGACGAGCCTAGGCCGATCATGAATCGGCGGTCGCATTCTCACCCCATTCACCCGGATAGGTTGCGTCAACCTCCCGAGGTGATTGCGATGTCCGAGGAAAATGCTAGAATCCTAGCTGCCACTACTAGACAGATTGTACAGTTGCAATTAGGTGAGTATGTGCCTGATAATAGGTGGGCTCGTCGCCCTCGAATGATCAGGGAAAATGTTCCTGATCAGATGCCTGCTATGCCTGGCCCTCAAATCGAAATCCGGTGGCTTGCTGACACTGGGTGTCCTTTCGACTTGGTCGGGATGCACGACATTCCCGCGCAGGATCATCGCCACATCAAGAATGGACGAACTCAACATTCCTTGCAAACCGCAAATGGTGTTGCTGGGACTCAAGGTAGAGTTGATGCAACTGTTGAGTCACTTGACGAGGATATTGAAGCCTTCGTCATGGGTAATACACCCTCGATTGTATCGATAGGGCGTAGGTGCGTGGATTTTGGATACAGTTTCCGGTGGGATGCTTTTGAAACGCCTGTTCTCATCTGCCCATCCGGGAGAACTGTTAGGCTCGACGTTATAAACAACGTCCCATACCTGCCTAAAGGGCCGGTTATGTTTGGAGCCCCGAACTTAGATGCATGTCCTGCGATACCGGCAATGCCCGGTCCAGTAATTGCCATGAACGATTCACTGTACCCTGCAGCTCCCTCTGAGGCCGACGCGCCTGACGAGGGGGGTGAAGTTGTTGAAATCAAACACCCTGAGGGCTACAGGACCGAAGCCCAGTTACGTGCTGAAGCTAAAACGCTTCAACACATGATGTCACATTTGCCAAAGAATCCTTTTTGCCCACATTGCCAACGCGCAAAGATGGAAAACGTGCGTTTGCACCGCCGGGGCGGTGCCGACGCGCATGAATGCACGAAATTCGGTGATATTGTCACTGTTGACACGATGGTGTTACACGGTTTAAAGGACCGTGGTGTGAATGGTGAAACGGACGCAGTCGTGTTTTACGATCTTGCGACCAAGTACATAGATGTACTCCCTGTTTTTAGTCGCTCTGTACCTAATACGGTAGAAGCCTTTCACAAGTTTATGGGTCCCGAACCCAAGATTGGTCTGTTATACTCGGACCAAGCTAGAGAGTTTCTTGCGGCTACTCGCCGAATGGCTTGGGTGCATCACATGTCCACACCCGGAATGCCAAAGACGAATGGCATCATTGAAAACAAAGTGAAGTTAGTTCTGCATGGAGCAAGAGTACTCCTCAGACAAGCCGGCTTATCGCCCAAATGGTGGCCATTTGCCGTTCGCGCATTTTGCGCGGCCAGAAATCTCGAAAATCGAGGTGAAGGAACCGCATGGGGGAAGAGAAACGATGACAGGGATTTTCCCGGTCAACTCATCCCATTCGGATGTCTTGTTGATTTCAAGCCCATCGCGCCAAAACCGCGTAGGCTCGAAAAGGGGGGGCTCAAAAACGCCTCCGAACGGGACGAACATCACAAAGCTGATGAAGTTCCTACAAACGACCACTGGATCTTCGATGAAGAATCTGGCAAACTCGTCAGAGTGCACGTTGAACCAAGGACCAAGCTGTTCAAAGCTGACAGCGTTGATGCTCCAATCGAGCATATTCGTCTCACCGCTGACCGTGACACATGGGTTCAGTACGATGAGGAAAACGGAGAAATGATTCACTCCGTTGACTGGAGGTACGGTCCGGATTCCACCAAGGAGCTAAAAGCTCCGTGGACTGGCGAGACATATTTCACTGTAAAACCAAAAGAGTTTGACCCTCTTGAGGACTCTGATTACGAGCCCGAAGGAGATGATGAACTAGCTGATGATTCAGGGCCGTCCGATCACGGAGAGGACGAGTACAGCAACGTGCCCGCTATGCCGGCACAGAAAATTGACCCTGCATCTAAAGCGCCCAAATTCGGGCCAGTGTCAAAGCCTGGGATTTTCCTGGGTTATAGATTAGAGCCCGGTGGCCAGTGGAAGGGCGACTACTACGTTGCCGATCTTGAACACTTTAGGAACGGATTTTCCCGACCCAGTGTTCATCAAGTCAAAAGAATTTGGCGGAACCCCGAAGAGGGATACGTTTTTCCCATGTTGGCCGCCTATGAGCGTCTGACTAGGGAGGTCCAGCTCCTAGATACTGGAGAAGGAAAGGGTCTTTCCAAAGCGGATGTTCCCACTCAACCGGACAGCAAGCTCGATGCCGTTGGTCCGGGTACTGATCATCCTAACGATGACAGTAGTGATCCTGCTGTTGACTCTGAAGCACCTGCTGATGTTCCTGAAAGGGACCACTGGGTGCGTGATGAAGAATCCAAATCCTGGCACAGACACCATGTCGATGCTAGGCAAGCCTTTTTCGGGGATGATAGATCTCCACTGCCTCCTGGAGGCCCGTCCCAAGCGGATGTGGATGATTATCGTGTAACTCATCTGAAGTACATTGACTCTACGCAACAGTGTATCCGTGATGACAGGAGAATCCTGAACCCTGGACATCGAGTCAGAACTCAAAAGTTCTGGACTGGTGTGACCATTCTGTATGATAAAGGGCATGCTCCTTCTAGGGCTCCAAGGGTCACTCTAAACAAGTTTAAAAATAGGCTAGACAAAGTCAAAGACCTCGATGCAGGTGAGCCTAAAGCCCACACCTTACACGGTGATGAGCTTGATTATGAGCAGAAGGAGGGGAGGAAGGAGAGGTCCTATTCTGCATCTGGTAAACCCAACTCCATTTCTTCTACTGACTGGAAAGGTATGTCCGTCGGTATGCGAAGGATATACATCGAGGCTGAAAGAGAGGAAGCTCTGAAACGAGCGCGTGCTGGCGAAGCCGCACCCTCCAAACCAGCTGGACCCGCTTTGATAAAGCGGAGATTGTTGATAGAATTTGCATGCGAACCTGACTCTAAGCTCTCCGCCACAATGCTGGAACAGGGGGGTGACGCGATTCGCGTACACAAGGAGTCGTTCGACATTTTAAAGAATAAGGATATGACCAGATTGATTGAGATAGTCGATCAGAATCCTGGTTGTGACTTATGGGGCTCGATCCCGTGCGGACCGTGGAGTACTTGGCAGTATGTTAACTTGTCCCAGTACGGTCCCGAGTTCGCTGTAGAGCTCAACGAAGCTAGACGAACGTCGATGGTCATGTTTGCTGCTTTCCTTCGTGTCGCCAAACGCGTGCGTTTTAAGGGAGGTAGAATAGCTTTCGAGTGGCCGAGGCATTGCCTTGGTTGGAAACAGCCATTCATGAGGCGTCTAATCGACGATCCCGACATCAGGTGTGTCGATGTTGACGGTTGCGACTTTGGAATGCAAACGTCCGATGGTGTTCCCATCAGGAAGCAGTGGCGGATCGCCACTTCTTGCCCTGAACTAGCCAACGAGCTACGAGGGCGCACGTGTAGCCATGAAATAGGCTACCCCCACGCCAGGATCGAGGGAAGCCTTACGCCCTTGACCGCGCGATATCCTATTGGGATGTGTAAAGCCGTAATTAAAGGTCTTTACGGGCATAAGCCCTATGCGGCTGCCCCTGCTACCTTAAGCAAGGAGGACGACTCTCCTGCTGCGCCTGTTGAGGTAACGGAGGCCGATCCTTGTGCATGGAGGCGAGACAAGGATGCCTTGCTCGTCCACATGCTGAACAGTTATGCAACTCTCCCTACTCGGCAAACGCCTGGCTCTGCGGGCTTAGATTTAAGCTCGTGCGATGAAATCATCGTTCCCGCTAAGGGAAGTGCTCTTGTGCAAACTGGATGCGCCTTTACTTTCCCAAGCGGAGTTTACGGTCGCGTCGCACCGAGATCAGGTCTGGCAGTCAAGCACATGCTAGACGTAGGTGCAGGAGTAATTGACCCTGATTTCTCAGGAGAAGTGAGAGTGATGCTTTTTAATCACTCTGACTATGAGTTTCGAGTTCGACCTGGAGACAGGATCGCTCAACTCATACTCGAGAAAGTCATGATTGTTGATGCTAAGATCACTGTCAAACAACCCGACGTGACCGTCAGGGGGGTTAATGGCTTCGGCAGTACCGGCGGGTACCCTGCTGGTCCCGCCATAGGGTTAAATGGAGATCCTGTTCCGCCAATGCCCAGATCGAACAAGGCTTCGGGGCATCAACCCAACCTACAGGGCATACCAACTTTTTACGCCTGTGTAGCAAGGCCTGTGACGAAGAAGGAGCAAGCTGGTAACGACAAAGCGCGTGCAGCTCTCCTCAAGGAGTGGACAAAGCTCCGAAAGCTGGGATGTTGGGATGAGTCGAAGGTTAGAGAGTGGAAGAAAGTTGCTGCCGAAGCGCGAGCAAACGGCAAGACTGTCCATGTAGGAAGAATTTTTGACATATGTGTGGAAAAGAATCATGAACTCCCTGAGGATGATCCTAATAGGAAGTACAAAGGGAGAGTAGTGTTTGAGGGATGCTTTGTGAGGGACCAGTCAAATCACTGGGCCATGTTTTCCGAAGCTACCTCATGCCCGGCAACAATGGCCGCAGGCAAGATGTGTGATGCATATGGTATGTTGCCTGGTCACGCACTACAAGTCAGTGATGGCGAATCCGCCTATACCCAAGCTAAGCTGCTGGGTCCCACGACATGGGTGCGTATTCCTAAGGATCAATGGCCGCAAGCCTGGGTTGATGCTGGCTATGACGATCCGGTCTGTCCATTGATCCTTGCCCTATACGGGCATCCTGATGCCGGCACGTTCTGGGAAAAGCATTGCGAAGCAAGGCTTATTGAGGTCGGATTTATCCGTGTCCCGGAATGGCCGAGTGTGTTTTATCACCCTAAGTATAAGCTTTTTCTTGTGGTTTATGTTGATGATTTCAAGATGGGTGGCCCATCCGCTAACCTATCGATCGGATGGGACCTCATTGGTCGGGTAATTACAATGGAACCGCCGGGTACCCTCAAGCGGTATCTGGGCTGCGAGCATGAGTTTGCTGCAGCAGATGTACAGGGTTTCTTCGACCCTCGTACTGCCTGGACTGTGGATCATCCACCATCCAAAGAGATGCCTGACATTCGTTTCGGAGAGAAACGACTTCGAGCTGACGAGGTCAAATTCGACCCGGCTCGGGTGAAGATCATCAAATATAACGAAGCGTGCTTCATGGAAGCATGCGTTGACAGGTACAAGGAGCTATGCCTCCCCAAGTACCCTAGACCTCTGGTGAAGGCTGAGACGCCTTTTCTGGATGAAAGTAAACCGGAATTTGATGAGAATCCCATCAACCCGGAAGTAGATCAGCTGTTTGGGCAGCCATCTCCTTGCCCAACAGACGTGATTGCTGAACAGCCCGGTGTCCTAGGCGACGCGGCAGCTGCAGTTCTCATGAAAATTTTGTATGGTGCTAGGATGGGTCGATACGACCTAATTAGACCTGTACAGGCGTTGGCCAGTCGAATCACTAAGTGGAATCGACTGTGCGACAAGAAGCTTCATAGGATTGTTTCCTATATCAACTCAACGCTAGACCTACACCTATACGGGTGGGTCTGCGATAAGCCTAGTGACATTGAAATCGTCGCTTACTGCGATGCCGATCTCGCTGGAGATCGTACCGATTCCAAGAGTACATCTGGTGTCCTTATTTGCCTTGTCGGCCCAAGGACATATGTTCCCATTACCGCAGTTAGCAAGAAGCAAACTTCGGTATCCAAATCGACTCCCGAAGCGGAGATCGTTGCACTAGATCATGGCGTGGCCAAGGAAGGCATGCCACTTGCACAGCTTTGGCAGTTTGCTATCGGTCAAGGCACCGGTAAGCCTGTCACGGTGAATTGTATGGAAGATAATGAGGCCGCATGCCGCATCATTATCACTGGGAACAACCCAAACATGCGATATATGTCGCGTACTCAGCGAATCGACATTAGTTGGCTCAATGAAGTCTACAATGAACAGATTTTTCGTTTCGTAGCATGTCCATCGCATTACCAAGGCGCGGACATTCTCACCAAAGCGTGCGTAGATAAGGTGACATGGGGTAGGAATTTGCAGACTTTAGGAATGTTTAATCCAGGATTCCTGGAGAAATTCATTAGCCATCCCACCCTCCCTGTCGTAAAGCCTGCTGCACCTGTTCTCCCCCCAATTAGGGGGGTACGCATGGAAACCGATCAACATTCATTTTTCAACAAGTTCATCCAGCTAGCTGAATCCAGCTACATGGTTTTTGACATAGTTGAGGATCGATCAAATGTTTGCGATGCGCGAAACATCTTCGTCGATTCTGAGCTTGGCATAACGCCTGAACCTCGGTTTGGAAGATGGCTTACCTACTTTGTTAGACCGGCCAATCTTTGCCCTGTTATCCCTAGACGGGGTACAATTGAAGGATCCAGACCCAACATTTTATTGTGTAGATATAGCAGTTTGATCGATGCATCCACGCGAGGGAATTGGAGCAAGATCAGGCGCGCACGTGACCAGGTAGAGCAGTGCCAATCATGTCTAAACGACTTAATTGAGCACGCGCTGAACACGGAGTTTTCCGTAGGCATTTTCATACAGCCAAATACCTGGATTGCTAATCGCGATGTTCTTGTCAAGCTTGGCGTAAACCGCTATAGCCGTGTTGTACACTATTGCTCATGTCTTGTAAATAAGGACCATGTGCATGCGTTGACATTAATTTGTATTTCACGACATGTGAACTCTTTCCCAGTTTTCAAATGCAACAGGATGTATCGCACTACACGTGTTGATCCTCTTGTGCATGATTTAGTTGTAAAATATGTGTCCCGCGCTGCTCTTCAAACAGTCTCGAGTTGAATAGACTTGATGGACATTATTCACTACAGCATTAGTCATGCTGCACTAACAACCGCAAATTCGCGACATTAGTTCAGGCACATTCGCCTCAAGTAGCTGGTTTGTGTTTGTGTTAGTTTCCGCCCGGGTGGGCATGTTCATAGGATAGCTTTGCAGTTTCCTATGCAGTTGTGTAGTGGGATCGTTGTCAATGCACGACCGTTTATTGTTAGGCATGACCATATTCGGTCCTACACCTGGGGAATTGCCCCTCCATACTGATACAGTTGACACTCGAGGTTTACACACCTTTGAGTGATTATTCATTTCTGTGTTGGTATTACCCTACTGCTTCCCGGGCGCAGACTCGCGCCATGGCAGCGGCTGCATCCGCGGCCAGCGGAGCGGCGGGCGCTGCCCCGCGCTCGAGAGGTTCCTCTTTGGCGGCGCGGCAGCAGGCGGTCTACATGAACCCGAACAGCGCCTGCAACTTGGGTCCGCTCCCAGCCGGAGCGAAGAACGCAGCCAATGCGCTGTCCGATGAAAGGCCTACTCGGCTATCGGAAAACCTTAGGATTTGTTACCCGCACTTGACGGCAATGTCCGATCAGTACGGTAGTCGCACCACTGCTGAGACGCAGTTGGTGCAGGTCAAGGAAGGCGTCAAAGACCCTCAAGTCATCGGTGCTTTTTCCGGCATTTTCAACCTTCTGGAAGGGTTTGACACGAGCATGATTGAAGACAAGTCCTTCGTCCCGGCTCTCAAGAAATACCGCCGCCTACGCGTGGCTGGTATTCTGCAAGCCATGCTTCTGGGTGAAGTGGAGCTGAGTGACCAAAGCGTCTACACGGCTGCCATAATCATCTGTGAGGCGATGCCGCGAGAGCCGGAGCTCCACTGCGAGCCGACTCGGAACGCGCTGATTGACATGACATTGTCTACCGCCGTTTCCCCTTCACTGGTTCCCCGAGGCGGGAACTGGCTGTACGAGATGGCGAAGGTCGACTCACGCTGGCAGACCTTTTTCCAAGCGGCGAATAAAAATGTTATTCGCGCCATGCAGTCGGCCGTTGTAAAGGGTAGGAGAGATTTGCCCTCGAATGTACAGCCGGCAGGAGCCGAGGAGGCGTTCAAGGCCTGGGCATACCAGCGCCCAACTGCCCTCTGTACCCCACCCAAGGCGGTGGTCGGGTATATGAAGGCAATTTACTGCATCTCAGCCGATGCGCTGACTAAGATGCAAACGGTCAATGCACATGCGTTTGAAGTAGGATCCATGTGCAAGGAGATTGAGGCCGTGTGGTCCTCCTATGACGATTTTGTGGATTTCTTCACGGAAGAGATAGGGATTGCCCCTACCATATTTCACCTGATCGACTGGAAACGCGCGAAGCCGCTTACCATGCCGAGCAAGGAAATTGGGGATTGGCATGCCGGCGATCCTGTGCTTGAGCGCGACGGATATCTAGTGTTCCCGATGCGGCACTGTGCAGAGCTCAATGCAGCCAGCATGCATGAGAGATGGGCTCATGGAACTCAATTCTCGTCCCTATGGAACATATTGGGCCATGGGAATGCCGTTGCATCGCTCGGAGATGCCGACACGCTAACAGGCGTGTGGACATCGACGAAGCCTGTTTGTCTTGAGAGTTATTACTCTTGTCTTAGCCATATTGGCCTGGGCGTAACCGCTCGTCTGACACTTTTGCTACGCCCTCTCGGTAAGAACGCCCACGAGGCGTACATGCATACTGAGAAGGGGCCTGCACACCAACGCGTGATAAGGCAATTCCGCGTTCGTGTCGAGGCAATCGCTCTCAAAGAAGAGACGATTGGTGAAGGGACATCTGCTGTGGCGGGGAATTTGCTGTCGCATAACCCTGCCACGCACCTCTGGAACCCTGTGCTTGAGGTAAACCCTCATTCGGCAGAGGTCGGATGGATACGTCACGGCGCCAACCGCGTAGCGCTGACCATTGGGGCGGAAATTCCCGCCGGGTCGGTGGCACGTGAGGCGTCGGTTCCCCCGGCCAAGCCCGGTGGCGAGGTGGATTTTAAGTTCTTTCCTCAGGAGATCCGCGATGTCGGCGAGGTACGATGCTGCCCGCTGTTCGAAACCTGGGAGCACTATGTTCCCGCATCGGAAGGAAAATTCTTTCCATTGGCTGGCGGCCTCCCCTTTTCAGGGGCTGCAAAGCTCATGTACCACGTGCCAGGGCACGTGGTAGCGCTGCTTGCCAACGCAGCCACTCAATGCAGTGAATTCATGAGCGCGATCAGCGGAAACATCTACCCTGATCGTCAGGACCGCCAACCGTATGAGCTTGTGCGGGAGATGTGGGAATCATGGGCGTTCAATGTCCGGGCTCACATTATCTCCATGATTTGGCCCGTGACGGCGATGGAATACGCCGGCTGCGAGGAGCCGGACAATTTGGGGTTCGTTCTCACAATGCTGGGATACGTCAACCCCTCCGCTGCGGCTGGCCTATGCGCCGAGCTGCTAAGCGGATGCAAGCCAAACAAGGTCTCTTACATAGGTGTAGAGGGATCTCGTGTTGTGGTGCTGGTTGGACCCTCACACTGGGTTACCGGCAGCGCGGGTCAGTCCATTACTGAAGCAAAGCTTCAGGAGCAGTGGACGACCATCCGGACAAAGCTCCCGGCCAAAACCGGCGAATACGCGCTGGAGGTCGTGGAGATTGAGGAGGAGACCTCAGTAGCTGAGCTCCTCCGTACCGTGGTCAGCCAGAAACTAGCTGACCCGGTACATGCAGGTGCTCCTGCGGGCGCTAAAGATGATATATTCATCATCTTTACCAAATGCCTGTGGCTGACCGAATGGCGCAAGTCCGAAAACACGTATGGTCCCAGCCCCGATGCGGGTAGGATCATCGATGAAAACATCGATGCCATGAAGGCGTTCGCCAATAAGGGCGGCCGGAGCCAGGCACCGACGATAATCTTGTCGGGTCCGGGCATCGTCTGGCATGGGACAGCCATGCAGGAGGTCGCAACCACGTTTTTCATGAAGTGCCGCGACGCCGGTTTCCCAGCCTACCCATCCAACGCGATGTGGTTCGGCTGCTCGAAGAAGAGCCTAAACGGCGGCGTTGTCGGTCTCGAAAGAGGCGGACACCAGTTTATGGGTCTTGTCTCGGCGTTCACCGACCTGGTGTGTCTGCTGAGGCGTGAGTACTCAATGAGTGACGAGGTCCGGGAAGCCCTGGCCCTTGCTCTGGATTTCTTGGTAGAACAGGAGCTTCTGATGAAACCATCGAAGTCATATCTGAGCGCTGCGAAGCAGTGCGGAGTCGGGGCAGGCCTCACACCGGTCGACCGGTGGTCCTCATCTGAGGATGCGCCATGGGCGGAGGTAATCTCTGCTCCTAGAACGATGTCGAGTGGCCCATGCGCCACAAGCCGTGTGTCGTCGGCCAAAGCGCCTGCCGCGGCCGATGCAAGAGCGTCTGAGCAGCAGTCTGCTCCTCGCCCCAACGCGGGAAATGGGCCACAGACAATGGCTCAGCGCGTCCGGTCCTCGACGCCGCCCGCAACGGGGAGGCAGAGGCTGGGCCAAGCAATGGCCGATTTCGGCCAGTCGGCCGCAAGTCGCGGTCTCTCGCCGGCTGTTTGCGGCAATCAGAGGGGAACAATACCTGCAAAGCCAGCGCAGGCGTGCGGGTATAGCCCGACCACGACTGGTGGTCCGTCTAAAACAGGCGGCCACAGAGTAGATTTGAAGCCTGCTACCGGGAAGCAGTTGTTGAGGGCTAAGCCTGATCCTCCCGAGCTTCCCAAGGACGCGTACTCTGATGACTTTCCATCCCTGTCCAAGCGCGAAGCCGCTAACAGATGGAGAGGTGGGGCCGCAAGGGGTCCCAGCTGCGCGCCACCTAAGGTGGGAGGGTCGTTACCTTGCCTGTCTTCGGCCGCTGGCCCTCCGCCAAAGGGTGCCGCTCCTTGTGCTAAAGGACCCGAGGTCAAGGCACCTGAGGTCACGGGCCCACCCGTGCCTAAAGCGGCAGGTGCTGACGCACCGACCGATGGGGGTTCGGGGGGATGCGCTCCCGCGAATAGCGAGATCACGCACCCTCGGCCCGAGGTTCCACCGCGGAAGGCAGTGAAGAGCCCCCCGGCTAGTCTGTCTGAGCCGGCGAAGCCTAACCAGGCGGAGCCGCCACCTAAGCGTGGGGGCAGCGTTCCAGATGTCGCTGGTGGGGATAATCCTCAACCAGGAGACAGCACTCCGTCCCTGTCGACCGATGCGTCGATGGGGATGGCTTCCCATCCCGAAGCATCCAACCCCGTTGGTCAGGATGTACAGCCCGAACCTGCGGATGCAGGCGGGGCCAAAAGGGCTTCACCCAGCCAAGGCGCTGCGGGTGGAGACAATGATGGGGACGGCGATGGGGTGGAGGGAGATTCCCCTACCTCCCCTGCCGATGAGCTCCCGGGCCGCGACGATCCTATGGATGGGAGCGGGACTGGTGGGGATGGTGGGCCCGATCCACCCGATGGCGACGATGATCCGTCTGAACCCGGAGACCATGAGACTGGTCCGGATTCGGAATATTATGCGCCCGCTGAAAGCGCGGATGCTTGCATCGTTGTGCATTACCTGTTCCGGAGAGCAGGTTGCTCGCCAGCGTTGGCGGCGTGGAGGAACGGGGCCTGGCCAAGGCGCCTTCTTTACCCCGATCAGGCTGACCACATTGAGGATGCCCTTGCTCTTACTCTGTGGCAAGGCCTGTCGGGGGATGAATTTTTCCAGCTGCTGGACAATGCTTCAGCAACTGATCGTCGTTTCGGCGAATACGACTGGGATTACCTGTCAAAGGCCATTCTGTCTGACACGATGAATGCTGATGACATTCATCACGCAGGAGCCAAAGCGCTTGCTGATTGGGCTGAGGAAAACCTCGGGCCATTGTCGATTGGCCCTCGGCCGGACCTGGTCGCACGGTTTAACCAGATGCAGACCGAGAAAGGGCATCCGAACCGGGAATCGGCAAATGAGTCTAGTGTCGGCTCAGGGAAACAATATGTTCCCCGTCCTCCGATGGAGGATCAGCCGAACTCGAACCAGATCTCCGCCGACGTATTCCGCGGTCGGGAGATCCGTTTGGGGCTCACTATGCCTGACTCCCAAAGCGGAGATGACGAGCTCAGCGCGCAGGACGCAACGTGGAACGTTGCGTACTGCGATTTTTACAGGGCCGCCGCGAATCTGTGGCGTGCGAGGTCATGCTTGCGCGAAGCCGCAGGATGCATGATTGAAACTGGGTATATTCACCCTCAGATGGCTGCCGCCATTGCGGCGACAGAAAAGGTCGAAAGATTTTGTAATGTTCTTCGGGCTGCCAACCGCTATGCCGGTTTAGGCACGTATCGATTCAATGATATCGTGGGCAGGAATCTGCTCAATGGATACGACGGCTGGAGAACACCTCCGAGGGAGGATGACCATCCCGAGTTTCTTGCTCGGGAAGTTGAGGACGTATTCCGTTCCTATTGCGCGGGCCTTTTGAGGTCTGAAAGTTTCGACCTCAGGTCCTGCGTGATTGAGCCGGAGACGGCGCCCAAGGCGGAGCCGGCTCCCAAGATGAAGCCACCCCCTCCATCTCTGTCGGCAAGTAAGGGCCCTCCTAGGCGATCGGCTCCTGCTGTACATACTGGGTCGGCTCACACCGCCAAGCGTCCGAGAGAGGCTGGCGGTGGCTCCACTGGGAGCGTGCAGATCCCAGGGCATTATTACGGCAAAGCCCGTACAAAGGAATCCCCTGTTCAATCCTCTGAACCGCCAATGGGCGGAGCAGGGGGGAGCGCGCAGCCATCCGAAATGGATGTGGATAAGGAGGGGAATAAGGGTGACGAGAAGAAGGACAAAGCGGCCAATGAGGCTGCTGTAGCGTCAAAGAGCGCAAAGCCGCATCCGGCGAAAGCGTCGCGTCCCGAGGCCCTAGGCGGCTCGTTGGATGTGACACTAATCAGCGACGTACGGGAGCGTGATCGGGATATTTCCGATGATGAATTTACCCCTACGAACGTGTGCATGTTTCCAGAATCATGGGAGGGCGCAATGCCGACCTCCGTGATTGACAAGGCCGGAGGTTTTGAGCAGTTTCGGAACGAGCTCATGAGGATCCAGAGAGTCCTGGATTCTCCGGCGTTGGTCGACCTTGGTAAGGTCGATCTGGACGCTCTGGGCGAGCCGCCCAAGGAGTACGTCTCGGATGAAGATCACGAGAGTTATGTGGACGATGAGGGAATGGGTCCATATGTGGACAAATTCTCATCAATGGGTGACCGCGACCTAGTGCCCTCAAAGCAGGAGCCGCCTTACTATGAGGCAAAGGCGTGGCGCACCACTGAAGAAGAAATTGAAAGGATGAAGAACCTTTTTCCATTCTTTCGTGCCGAAAATTATCGGCTTATGTCTGCGAGTACTGGTCCCATAGGTACCAAGTCGCACGTACAGGGCGTCCTCCCAACAGGTGCGTCGTTGGAAGAGGCACTGATGGCTAAGCCCGGTGTGTGCCCGATTACGAGCACCTACAACCTCACATACGAGGGTGAAGAGGTTGTGATTGATGCACAGGGCGGGATAGCAGGCAGAATCGCCTGTCCCGCCGGAAATGACATCTTCCATTTTTTCCCCGAAATTAGGGATGTGTCGGCGTTTGTTGGACGAAGCTCCAGGGAATCGCAAATGCTGCTAGAAGTTTTGTCGGGCAACACTGACCCTACGCGGTTAAACGTGAAGCCCGGTGAGCAGCCTCCCTTCTTGTTTGGGACGGTTCCAGACATTCTGGGAGGTTGGATGTCAATGACTCTGATCTCAACGCTACTTGAGGCCCTATACGGGATCCACAAGTGCACGAGTGTCGAGGTAGCGACCTGGGCGGGTGCTCTCGCAAAGGAAAGCCCATCGTACCCTCCAGTCGAGCTCCTAATACGGACAGTCTGGAGGACAGATGGCACGAGTGTGCGCCCGAATGAGGTGCTTTTTGCGCGGTCCACCCTAATCGGGAGGGACGTGCCGTTCAAAGTTTTCAAGCGTTGGGCACTGCGTGACCGAACGCCTATGGGGCCTTTGCTTAGGCCGATGGGAGCAGCAGAAGTCCCTTATACGGGATACGTGCTGCTGACGATGGCCGAGTATCGGTCCGCCCTCAAAACGAGGTGCATCCGGAGGCCTGGCAAATTCGCCATCACAGTTTTCCCCATGCGACCTGAGCAGGTCTGCAGGGGGGAGATCATGATTGGGATGGAGGGCGCAAAGGTGCCTTTCCTCAAGTTGCCCAGCCCCAATAATGAGGGCGAATTTTATGTTGACGACCGCATCAAGTACATGGACAAGCGCCATGTCGTTGTGGCCGTTGACCTAAAGTGGATGGCCATCGAGGAAGCCGCCGGCATCTACAAAACCCGACGCGGTTTGATCGCCGTGCGGGAGGAGATACATGCGCCCTTCTGGCGCGCATGCTATCTGCACCAGGAAGGGGATGTAATATACATCCGTCCCTGGGCGGTCCGTGAGTTGAATGTTCAGGGACCGCGGAGAGGGGTGTCATTTTCATGGGACAATGCTCCCATGCATGACTACTGGTGCCCTCGGTGCGCGCATTTGAACATGTATGGCACCATTCTATGCAATGGTTGCCATCTGCCGATTTTCTATCGTGAATGGGTGCCAGGCACCGTCCGCGCTCTGGTTAAGCATGGACAGCCAATCTGGCTGAGCGAACTCAAAGCAGTCCGCCCCAGCAGCTGGCATGAAGGGGAGACCGACGCGTGGGCCCCTCTCATGGCATCGGTAAACCCGATTCGCGAGGTGGTCAGCTGCATGATCACCGGTTTGCGCTGCGCGCCGCATCTTGTGCACATTCCCAATGCGGATATTGTGCAAGTTGCGTTTCAGGAGGTTGCAAAGGTCACCTCAAAGGACACTCACGCTTGTGTGCGGGCGAGTGATGAGGCTCTCGAGCGGTGGGTAGCGAAGCAGCTGCTCATCGAGGAGAGCAACACTGGCGTCTCGATTCCCGACAATATGTCTGTCATGGCATATTTAATCGACCACCCGCAACAGGCGGCGCAATGGGGTCGTCATATGACGAGAAAGGGCAGTCTAAATTCAGCATTTGCCCTTTACCTCTCTGTGCATATCTTTGATGCCTACCGCATCGGGATTGAGGACGGGTATTTGGTTCCGCTGTATGGCCTAGGCGCCTCACGCGCGGACATCATAATGTCGTTGGTACAGGCTGAGCGACGCCTCACGGACTTCAATACTGAAGATCCGAGTTTCGACGCTTCCACTGTTCTTGATTGGAATATCGACTCTTTGCGGGCAAGTGGTGGATCCATCACGGCCCCAATTGAGTATGCTGAGGCATACATTTATGTCGAAGACAATAAGGTTGACATGGTCCCCGCTTCGCGGCGCGACGGCCAATGCGCCATTGTCTTTGCTGACCCGCCGGTTGGGAAGCACCACAGGCGGGCAGCCACTCCTAGGGGGGACCAACGGTCTGCTACCCCGCGACCTGAATCCAGGTCAAAGGGTGATCAACAAAAGGGCAAAGCCCCCGCACAATCCTGGCCCAAGGGCGGAGGTCACAAGGGTGACCAGTTCCCAGGAAAGGGTCACAAAGGTGATCAGTACAAAGGCAAGGGTGGCCAATACGGCTACCAACAAGGGCAGTTCGGTCGTGGCGGATCCGCCAGATCGAGAACTCCCACTGGCGGGTATCAGCCTGATGCTCGCGGGTCGGGATACAAGGGTGCTCAGGCAGCCCCTTTCCCGTTCCCAAGCCCGATGTACCCCGCTTTCCCAATGGGAGGGTACATGCAACAGCCAATGGCTGGCATGATGCCGCAAATGTGGCCTGGCACAATGCAGCAGGGTTGGCAGCCGCACATGCAGGGTGATCCACGCGAGTTCGAGAATCCGAACTCGCCGCATACCCCTACCTGGGGTGCGGATGATGAGTTGGCCGAGACCGTGCCTCCTCCTCCTGGGGACTGGAACCTCAACAAGGGGAGGGGACGGCACGGCGGCGGACGACATCGGTAATACCTGGTGTCCGTCTGCATCTTTTGCGTAGCGGCGCCAACGCGCGCGTGCTTTCATTCCGAAATTCACATAATGGACAATGCTCCCTGTAGTATTTCTATGTTTGGGCTATTCGCCATTCCAGAATTCAACTGCATGCGCAGCTGTGCGCTATTCGCGCTGGCAGCGATTACCTGTCAGGTGTGCGTCGCCGCAGCAAGGCAGTTACCCTCGCCGGTGTCTACGGCCGCTGGTTGTCAGCATCGTCCAGCACCGCTGCTGCTGCTGGAGATGGAACTCATCAAGGTGCTGCGGTGAGGACCACGGATGCGCTGCACCGCTGCCGGTAAAGTCCTACTCGGACCTGAACCGCTGATTGCAGCTGGTGGTGTTCCCACTGAAGGTCTTTGTGTGATCGCGCGCCTAGACGGTGCTATTTTAAAGACCAAGGTCTTGTGGTCAAAGCACCATGTTTCAACCAGTAGGCCAATGCGCCTAAATCATGAATTCAGGATATAAATCCACTCGAACCTTACGGTTCGATGTGGTTGCATTGCAAACGTAATTTTATTTCATGCCTGCCATTCTGGAGTTGAATCTTTGTTTCTGTTTCTTTTTGCTTTCTCTTGTTTGATTTGGCTACCGGCGCGAATCCGCCCCATACCCGTAATTCGGGGTGGTGGCGGGATCCGGGCACCAATGAGTGCCCGGGTATGGGGCCGCGAACCCTGGTAGCCTAATCGGCTCTGTTTTCTTTTTATTTGCTTTTCAACTTCAAATGGCCAATGCGCCTTACCAAATTCACTCCATCTCTTTGTACAGGCGAGGGGGGTGTTTTTGGGGGCATGTAGTTTTATCGCAACATGTTTCAACGCCAAGGCCAACGCGCCGTTTGGCTCAAGCTTTTGATTCCGGCAGAACAATCTGCTAGCACGTCACCCGCGCCATTCTGGCGCCGCTATTGGTCTCGCAGCAAAAGGCGCTGCGGGCCCGACCAGCGGCGAGGTGGCCAAGGTGGTGTTAGGTCGGGTTTGTTTCTGGGAATTTGCTGTGTTGCTGCTGCTCCGCTTTCGCTTGGTTAATTGCTTTGCTCGCTCGCTTGCTGCGCTCGCCTGGTTGGCTGCGCTGGTCCCCTTTCCTGTTTGGGTTTTGCGGTTAAACAGGATTCCCCGTTTGTTATCTGAGTGGTTCATTGCCAGCCGAGGGCACCACTTTGCCCTTGGGACTGGGGGGCTTAAACTGTCTCTTCTTGTTGGTGGGTTAGGGCCTGTTTATTCTCTCCCGAAATATTGTTTCAAACCCTTTCGCAAAAACCAAGCAAAGCGTGGTTACCCTCAAGGAAAGACACCACCCCCCAATTCTTCCCCGATTTTCTCCAAGGCGACCCCACCGGAACCGCTTGGAAGCCTTACTTCCGAGGGATCCCCACTTCTCCTTCAAGCTTCCCCGTTCGTGCGGGAAAATGGGGAGGAGAGGGGTTTCCCCTGGAGATCTCCTTGTAATGTTGACCCAGAATTAATAAACCTGTCCCATTATTAGGGGGGTGTTCCCCTAAAAGTGCTGAATCCCCACTGAAAGGGGACACCCCCCGATGAATCAACCAGGGGTTCTGCTTACTCCGGGGTTAACATTATGGTTCCATTTTCCTTTTATGGGGACTGGATAAATGCAATTGGTGGACCCACCCCCCTCCCCCTGAAGGTGGGGGGACATTTTGCGCGTGGGCATGCAGGGGAGAGTGCCGTGTACTTTCATCCCGGTGCAGGTTCCACGTTCCTGTTGACGGAAACTAAGGCCGTCCTTTTGGTAGGGCGTCGCCCACAAAAGACAGTTTTCTCGTGTTTCCCGCTGAAAGGGGGCATGCCTCCAATCCAAATCAGGCAGCTTGGGTTCCCGTGAGTTGGATGGACGTGTGGGGATCCTTCTCGAAATCGGCGAGAAAATGACCTGGAACCGACGCATCGACGCCGAATTAGGCGATCAACGCGCGGCTGGAGGACGCAGCGCGGCTTTTGGTGAGTGAGGTGCTGCAGATCACCCTCCAAGCGCTGGAGGACGGGGCGGGATGTTGTTTGTTAAAGCTTGTTGCTTTTGTTTGGAGTCTTAAGGGATGCGGGGAGGGGGATTGTCAGTTTTTGGTGTGTGTGTGTGTGTGTGTGTGTTTTCGAATGATTTTTTGGGGGGGAGGGGTGTGTGCCTTTCTGAACCGGTTGTTGTGGTGCTCACTTCTGTGTATTCTCACGGGGAAGGCAATAGGAAAACCACCAGCGGCCCAGCGGTGGGTTGGATGGGCCCGGCAGAGTGAATGTTTGTGCTGCCATTTCCGGGGACTAATCCTTGTTTTGGTAGGTATGTATATATATATATATATATGCACATATATACATATATATATACATATACATATATATATATATATATACATACATATATATATATATCTGCATCTGTATATATATATGTGTGTGTGTATGTATACACATACATCATATGTATATGTAAAAAGCTCTGGGCAGACTAGAAAGGTCCGTGGGTTTCGGCAGACCACAAATCTGGGGGTAAAGCGAGCGCACACCAAGAATGTGGGTCCTTTACTCGCGGGTCCCCGATTGTAGGTTTTGCTTTTGAGCTGAATTTGCAGATGGGTCCAGGACAGCGATGTGTTTTTTTAACAAGGGCAAGTGAGGTAATCCCTCTTCTTTATGTTTGATACACGTCTTATTCGTTTGCGACCTACTCCCCATCGTTTGCCACCGCATGTCCTCATTAGCGCCCATGACCCGCCAATGGCACAGCAACAGAGGCAATCGGCATGATTTCCACTTCTCGATTGGAAGCGTTGTTGGCTGTCAGCAACATCCACAGCACACCTTAGAACATGTTGGTCCCAGCGTCTACGGGCCAGTTTGCAGTTCCGTTGTAAAAAGTCTCGTCCAAAATCGCTTTGGCTTTTGCTTGTCTCCCCCCCCCCCCAGCCCCCAGGTGAGCTGGCAGCCGGACGTGGACATGCAGGAGGGGTGAGGCATGGATTCCTCCACTTCCAGTGGTGCTTTTCGTTCTTTCATTGTTCAGGCTTTGCATTTACAGTCACCGCCTGGTGGCGCCTTGGGATTTCCAGGGTTCTGAGAGCCAAGATATACAGGTCCAAAGAGTTAATTTCTAGCATTGCTTCAATATCATGACTTGCCTTGGACAAGCATGGCCCTCGGAGACTACGCAACACAACAACTCAAGAATATAACTTGGTTTATAGCCAGCCACGCTCACCAGACATGCCAGAAGGCGATGCTAGGCGTTTGGGAAACATGCGGGAACCAGCAAGATAAAGGGTTGTATCCCCACCGCCCTCCCCCACAAAGTAATCCAGAACCCTTTTTCAAATGGGACACCCGACGAAAAATCAGAGCTTCCCTGCATTCCCTTCCCTTGTCCAGTGGCGCTTTTTCCCGTTCTTTGGGGAATCGTTTTCCTTGCAGAAAAAACAAGCCCCAAATGGAATGACCTACACCCCGTGTGTCCTTTTTGGGGGAACACCCGTTGGGTTGGTTGGGAACCCATGATGGTTGACACCGATTTTTCCTACCCTCCCTGAAAAAAAACATGGAAGTTGACAGGGCTTGGGAAGACTAGAGTCCTTGGAACGCTCCCCTCCCCACTTCGATGATTGCCGGAAAACTGGCATCATACCTTAGCCATGATCCAAGTTCGCCCCTCAGTAGTGGGTCAAAAAGAAACAACCCCGATTTTCTGACGTTGACACGGTGCCACTGCAAGGGTCGGGAGTTTGTTCCGGTCAGGACGGCGCCGAGGAGACCGTCGCCTTTGAGGGTGAGGACGAAGGCGCATGGTGTGTTTCTCGGATCCGAAATCCAGCCTTGCCAAAAGGCAGCGCTCGGGGTGCTACTTGGTTAGATCTTTGGCCTGCAACCTCGTGGTGATAGTGGAATCTTTAAAACGTGGCATCTCTCTATCCCATCCAAAAAGTGAAAGTGCTTTCTCACTAAGCCATCCAACGGTTTTTGCCACTTTTTGCGGTCTGGGGTGGGGGGGGGGGGAGTTCGGCACATGTCTTTTGACAAGTGGAAGAATGGGAGGAGGCGGCGTGGTGGCAGTGGAGCAAACCTTCGAGCGGTGCCTTCGCCCGGGGTGGAAGAAGCTCAAGTGGCAGGCGGCGGGAGTTGAGTTGATTTTGGTGAAGGCGGGGTTTGGGGTTTGGGGTTTGGGGGTTTTCTTAGGAATCGGACCCCCCCCAAAATGGCTTTTTTGTTGTTGCTTTTTCCAATTGAAGCACGCACGCAGAAACATGTTTAAGGGGTACCGCCAGAAAAAAAAAAAAAAAAGGAAAAAAAAAAAAAGCCACCCATCCGTTGAAACATCCATACCCTGGTTTCCTTTAAAAGGAAAGCCTGAAGGACAGTGTTAACGCAATATATTGTTTAAGCATTTTCAACCGGCGGGCCTGACCCTCGTTTTTTGTTTCCAGTGGGCTTCAAACATCAAAGGACACCGGCTCACAATGCCGGTCCTTTACTTGATGCCTTTTTGTCAGGTCTTGGAATCGTTGTACAATTTGCAGCTTGCAAGTCCAACCCTCCCCTTGGCATCCTCCAAGTAGTGCTGGGCCATAGTTGGCTTGGAGGCCGGTGGAGGGGGGTTTGGCGGGGGGAGGGGTGGATCTCATGATGAAACCATGTCAGACCCTCAAACCTCGGGCCCGTAGGGTCTGAATCTGTCTATGCACATAGGATCCAACGCCCTCTCCCTACCCCTCCCTTTCTTCGTGTTTTGCCGACTTGGCTTGCCTTTCGTTGTTGTTGTGTTGCGCGTTTGTTTGTCTTCATGCCCCCTTTCAACCAGGAAGGTTGTGGATCCCAGGCGTTCCGCCACCATAGCAGGTAACCTGCCAAGTTCCTGTAGTTTCAAAGGTGGTTACCTCACTGGCTTCCCATATCTAAACAAGACGTACTCGTTTGGATTACCCAGTGTGTGAAGGCGTCCACTTGGAATGACAGCCCACACTCCCAGCGCTGCCCTTGGTTCCTACTTGATTTTTTGTTTTGGGACCCACAAAAGGGCGCCGCTTCCTTTTTTCCCTCGAAGGTTCCCAAAACCGGGTACCCCCAGAATGGGAACAAAAACACGGCGGTTCATGTAGAACCAACAAACCCCACCTCCAACGTCAGCGACCAACGAAAGGGCGCCACTCCAGAATGGGAAAAAAGAAACACGGCAGTTCATCTGGGTGTGGCTCCAAATTAAACCGGAGGGCAAATCGCAGCACGCAGGTGTTGGTCCATGTTTCCACTTACCGATCGGGCAACCCATTTTGGAATTCCGCTTTTTTGAGCCACAGCCATGTAGTGCCCTTTTACCCTTTTCTGGGGGAGGGTTCCCCTACTATTTCCCCTTATCCTGACCCCTCTACTGGACGACCTAGATGTGGGAAAGTACAAAAACCCAACCTCCGGACGTAGGAGGTGGAAGATCAGCGCCTGGCCTCCCGCGAGAAGCGGCGCAGAGGCGAGGCTCGTGCTGCCAGTGGCGTGTCACCCATCCACCACGGCTCTTCGGGCACCTCAAGATGGCATGTGGCTCAAATTTCAGGAGCTAGGCTTACGCGGGTTTTAGTCTTTGGTTCCATTTGCCAATTTGCCAAGGTGCCATTTTGGTACAGTTATTTGAGCCACAGCCAGATGCTGGACATGGGAACAAAAACTGTTGGGGCGCTGAGGCCCAAACAGTTTCTTCGATTTGACGACTTTCTTATTCAAACCTGTCGGGTTTATGCGGAATCAACTTCACTACTGGACATATGTTCCTTTTGGGGAAGAAGGCGCAGATGGCAGGATTGAACACCTCCGGCCAAAAGCTCAGCTGGCTGTGGGTCAAAACCAATGGTAGCATTTTGCTTGGTAGGTGCACCACCCATTTTAGGCTGTATTTTAGTGGGGGTTGGAATGTTCACTGGGGGTACGATTTGTCTTTTGACCCATGGCCAGCTCAGCTCTCCCCGGTTGACAAACTGCAGGTGCGGACCTCACCAACGAGGAGCAGAAGGCGGCAGAGAAGCAGATCTTCAACTCCAGCGAGGCGGGCGAAATGTTCGCTTGAAGCACCGCTTGGGATCGAAGAAATAAAACACACTTTTTGTTTAAAACAAATAAAACATAAAGTAAATTGAAAAACAAAAAAACGTTTCAAACAGGGTTGTGGTGTTGATCCAACCACTGTGATACTTTTGAGTCTTTGGGAAGACCTTGTTGTATCACAGAAGTGGTTCCATTTCCAACAGCCCTGGTTTTAAGCAATGGGATGCCAACTGGTGTAGGAGTTTTGTCCAGCCTGGCTTTAGGTAGCCACTTACCATTGCCTGACTTATCAGGCCCGTTTGAACTTTTGAACTGTTGCACGTTTCTTTGATGTTTTTTTTGCTATTCGATTTTCAACCAAAACAAGCTAACTTTTCCAGATTCGTTGAGAGCATTGAGGTTGGGGGGGGGGTGAATGGTTTTTTTCGGGATCATGGGTGTTGCAACATAGGTGTAGGCTGTCACATAAGAATGATCCATGTTGGTGTCACAAAGGTGGCTTTCCACAGTTGGCCTCAAGCGGAAACAAACAGAGAGAGAGAGAGAGAGAGCGAGACAAAAATAATATGTATTTTTTGTTGTGTCAGGTACGGTGCGTGACAATCAGTTCGAACATGCTCACCATTGTCCTAGTCAATTGCTTGAAATCTCTATCAGAGGTGTATCAAATGCACCTGTTGCAAATCCAAGAAACTGGGGAGAGTTTTTGGGACTCTTCGCTTTTCCACGCCCAAACTTCTGATTGCTCGCCAAGGGTTGTCGGCAATCAGTCCTGCATGGAAGCACCAGTGCTACAAGCACATCTAACCGGGTCCTGGGTCACACATTGGGGTCCCAAAGGGTCCCAAAAGCCACCCAAAGACAAGCTGGGTTCAGATGTTTCTACATCATCTACATGTATCACGTGAATTTGGTGCATCCTTCAAGAGACGCTGTCTAAGATCCTGCGATGGTTTCAACATGAACCAAGATGAACCAAGTGATTTTTTAGGTGCATCCGACAAACCTAGGAGCAGGAGAAGCATTGTTTTGTGAGGCCTTTGGCATTTTGTCCAATGAGCTCTACAGCCTGCAGACACAAGGGCGGCTTGGCAGAACGGATTGCCTGCGCGGCTTGTGTGAACCAGTTGTTTGAACACAAGTGAGTTAGAAGGTGGGGTTGATCTTGCCAGCAGCAAATCTTCAAGACTTGGAGGCCTGAAGTGGAGAAGGGCTCCATGCGAACAGTTGGACATGGCTTGGGAAACGAGCCTTTGCCAAAACGAGTTCCCAGCAGGGCTAGCCCGCTTTGGCGCATCCAAAGGATGCTTCGCCAGAACCATCCCCCGCCCTTGCCCCCATTCATTATGCAACCCGATGCGTGAATATTCACTTGCGCCCGCAAGTAGGGGACTCTCAACCTACACAAGCCTCCTAATTCCTATTGACTTCCCCAAAATGCCTAAAAATCCACGGCTTACGGCTGTCGAGGCTTATGCGTTGTTGTTGGCGACGAAAACACAGCGCTGCTCAGGAACGGGGACATCCAAGCGGACGCGGTGGATTTCAGCGTCTATCACTGGGCCGGGGCCTTAGCCCCCACCAAATTCAAACACCCAAGCGTCTAAAACCCAGCCAGACTTTTGGATAAGCGCAAAAAAATCAAAACCATACCTGGAAAGCCCGGCGGTGCTGAATTTCTGCCGCTGATTGAAATTGCAGTATTTTTTGCTGCAGAAAGTTGTTTGTCCCCAAAAAACGTTGAATTCGTGAATATTCAAGGACTGCTGCACACGGCCAAAAACGCCGTTTGATTGCCAAAAAACGCTGTTTGATTGGCGAAAAACGCCGTTGGTAAAATTCAGTCGACCAGCTTGACCTTGCAAAAGTCAGTTTCCCCAAAAAACGCCAGCAGTTCTCGTTCAAAAAACACACCTTGGGATTTCCAGGTATCAAACACGCAACAGACGAACTCTTGGAAGCCGAACATGTGGTTGGCAGGCGAGGGATTTTTGTCGTTGAGTCAAAATCCCCCAAATCGAAGCCGCGGGCTTGCCACTTCGGTTTTGACTGAGCCGCGTTCTGTCTCCACAAAGTCGTTTCCCCTTGTCGATTTGCAGGGAATCCACTGGGCATGCCGCCTTTTTCAAGGCAACAAACAGAAGAAGAAAAACACTGTCTTTTTTGTGCCAATCCACCCAGGAAGATGTTTGGATGTTCACTTGCAAACAGGTGCTTGGGTTGCCCTTAGGCTTTGACATCTCCCACTAGTTTAACTTTTGGCAATCGAGAAACATGGCGAACAGGCGTGTTTTTTGGTACCCGCCTATCTGGCTCGGGCTTCCGCAAGAATGAGCCACCCACGCAGTGTCAGTTTCCTACAAGCCGGTGGAACATTTCCCTGCAATTGGTGCTGTTTGGCGAGTTTGCTGCTGATTCTACCACTTGTTGAGTTTGCAGGCAGAACACACCGCAAAGTCTTGCCTTGTTGCAATGTTCCTTTGATTCGTGACATTCTCATCAGGATTGCAACATCATTGCTGCTGCGATTATTGCCAATATCGCTACTACCTCCAAGCTAACATGGAACAAAGGGGTCTCACAAAAAGGACTTCCCCCTATACACACCTTTTTCTTCGTTGGGTTCCATGTTCGCCTGCAGGGAGTCCTTGAGGATATATAACCATGTCTAAACCATAGGTGACACAGTTGTTTTCTTTTTGTTGATAGGGTAACTGGGTCATTGTTGTGACTCAATCTGGTTATCAAAGTCAGGCCACCGGGCATAAACTTACACAAGTTGTTGGTACCCGTTGAATCTTGCTGTTGCTCAGTAGGGAATGAGGGAATGATCCCAGGAGTCCCCTTCCAGGAAACATGATTCATAAGGGTCATTCCCTCATTCCCTCTGCTGAGCACCAGCAAGTAAATGGTTGGATTGTGACTCCCTCTTTCCTTTGAAGCAACGCCCAATCTGGCCCATTGAAGCCTCTAAAGCAAAGAGCGCTGGTTCCAAGCCAGCCCGTTCCTTAGGTGTTGTTAGCAATGTAAATGGGTTGAGTGGCCGTTTTTGTTAAAAAACAAAAGGTTTTTCCCACTTTCAGCGTGGGATCGAAGGGGAACAGCCCAGGACAGGGGGCAACGTGGGCCCCAACCTCCACCTCCATCTGCTGAAGTATATTTGTGATTGGCCTTGTTTGGTCTTAAAGGGAATCTGGGGAACAAATGTGTATACATAATATACATAATATATATATATATATGTATATATGTGTATGCATGTATTTGTATGCATGTTTAAGGGGCCCAATTTGGTCTAAATTAAAGGGACTCTGGAAAACTATATTTATGTCTGTATGCATGTTTCAGGTTTTTTTGTCTTATCGTAGATCTGGAAATGATAAATATATATATATATACATGTCTATGTCCCCCCCCGGACCCTCCCCAAGCAAACAGGGGGGAAGGCTGACAAACCAAAGAAAAAACATGGTCTTCTGAGACCAAGGTCCTATGGAAGTGAAGGAAACCAAGATCTTCTGGTGGAACGGCACCCAACCAGAAAAACCAGAAACACCAAAAAACCAGGGTCCTCCAGAAGAAGGGTGACCTCCTCCATCTATCTCCCAGACCCTGTTTTTTTGTTGTTTTCTGGTTTTTCTGGTTTTGGGCCCTTTTTGATGAGGCCCCTGGTGTTGGGTTTTTTTCTGATTTTTCTGGGTTTTCTGGTTTTTCTGGTTGGGGCCCTTCTTCATGAGGCCCCTGGTGTTGGTTTTTTTCTGATTTTTCTGGTTTTTCTGGTTGGGGCCCTTCTTCATGAGGCCCCTGGTGTTGTTTTTTCTGATTTTTCTGGTTGGGGCCCTTCTTCATGAGGCCCCTGGTTTTTGGTTTTTCTGGTTGCGGGGATAGATCTGAACAACCCAACAAAACTCAGGGAGAACCAAACAACAGAACACGGGCAAAAACCACCAAGACCAACCCCATTTCTCCTCTGGGTAGTGTTTTGTTGTTTTCTCGAGTTGTGTTTCTTGGCATATCCATAATTGGGGCTGGTTTGGTACTGCCATGATTGAGCCTTCTTGAACGGGTGTGACCAGTGAACTAGATGTGCAATGTTAAGTTGGAATTCACCCTTTTTCAATCTCCTGATGCAGCTCTTCTGAAGGCTCCTGAATGGGGGCTGCTGGTCCAGCTCCTTTTCACACTTGCTACAAGGCTCTTTGTACAAGGCTCCGTATAAAACTCATAAGGCTCCTGTAAAGCTCTTCTAAGTCATGGCTACATAGAAGGATCGCAGTATAAAGCTGCTCGCAAAGCTCCTTTTCTGTTGAAGGCTCCTTAAAGGCTGCTTGCACAATTTTATTGCACAAATGCTTGTACAGCTGCTTTTTCAGGCTCATGATACAGCTCTTCATAAGGGTCATTGCAAAGCTGCATCCAAGGCTCCATGTGCAGCTCCTGTTTAAAGCTCTGTAAAATGAACTCATAAGGCTCCTTATGCTCCAATTGAGGTTTAATCAGTGTTTAAAGGAAGAAAGTCTAGTAGGATTTCTATGTTGAATGAGAATGGAAAGGGGAAGTACTTTCCATATGTGATGTGAAACTAACATTAACTAGCAGAACGTGCAAAGAATTCAATAGGGCCAGAGTTCCATTAGACTTCTATCTTCAGTGAACTTCAGTGGGAAACTAAGTAAAGCGCAATAGAACGTAGTACGGGAATAGTTCGAATATATTTGCTGTATCAAGCAAATAGGATGAAAATCAACATCTAGTTAGAATTGTAATAGAACTCAATGTCTATTCTAGCTGAGTAGGAAGTACTTCCCAAATCGGCCTTTAATCAAAGATAATTTGTATGAAAATGGAATGTGGACGCCTTTCCAAACAGGATTTTATTCAAAGTTAGCTGCAGTTTGGCAAGCGCATGGAAAGGTAATGGACAGTAGTGGAGCAGATTTGATAAAGGTGGAAGATGGCAAATGAGCAAAAGTGCAAAGCTGTGGAAGCGTTTGAGTGGACTTGCAAAAATGGAAGATGTGCAAAGGAGGAAAGTGGATCATGGGTGGGGTGTGAGTATATATATGTATATCTTTATAGCAAGTGCGTGGGTCCTGGGGGGAGTCCAGGGGGGGGGGTAGCATGTATAAATATATGTTTTGTGAACATATTTGTTTCGGCCCGGGCGCGCGAACATGGAGGCCCCCCGTGGCTCCCATTCCCAGAAGCCGAGGCCGTGAAGCTGCGGGGCTTCTCCAAGCTGGCGCCGGGCCTCGCGGAGCTCCGCGCAGCCGAAGGCGGCATTTGCTCCCCTTCCAACGTCAACCAAGTGTTGCTGTCGCAGTGTTTTTGTAAATCTGTTTTGTTTTGTCTCTTAGGACAAAATCCAAAACAAATAAGACAAGGTTTGGTTAAGTAAAAAAGAAACAAACTATTTGTTGTTGTTCGGGCCCGGTATACGTGGAACCCCCACTTTGACCTAGATGTCCTATCCCGTCTAGAGTCTAGTCTCCCTCAGCCACTTGCGAGGGGCTTGTGCCATTTAATTAGGCAGGACCAGGGTATGGTTGTTTACACACGGTTTGCCACAAAGGGGTGAAGCAAGTCAACCCTGCTGCTTGAACTTCAGCACATTCTGGGTAGCATGTTGGTTGATGTATGGCAACGTTTTTGAGTTGGTACATTGGAAACATTGTTTCTGCCAGGCTGCTGATTTTGATCCACCCCGCAGTTGTCAATCGGGGCACCTGCTCCCCTCCAAGACACGCTTCCGATCAGAAACCCGTTGCAAGTTGAGGGGGCTTGTTGGTCAGGAGTCGGCAGTTTATTTTGAACCAATCCTAGAGAATTCTTGGGTTGAGCGTTGACGTGGAAGCCGTCCCAGCAGGGGTTGGGGAACCCCGATTTTGGGATTGTCAGGTTGCTTCGAGGCAGGGCACAGGGAAGGAGCCGCCTTCCCCCCCCCCGGGAGTCTTGCCTACCTTGAGACCTACCCACGCTTCCAACCCAAAAACTCCACAGGAAGGGTTGCTTGAAGCCTCCCCACCATGGCCGAACCACGGGCAAGTTTCTGCTCGACTTCTTGGCTTGGTGAATGGTTGTGATTGACCCAAATGTAGGGGAGCCCCTGCAAGTCAGCATTAGTGAAGTTGACCCTACGGCAGATCAACGTGCAGCCCCAGTTCCAATAGAAGACTCCCTATAGAAATATGTGTTTCTGGGTTCCATGTGAACTTTGTCGAGTACATCTGATTAATAGGATGGGGGTCCCTCCAGCACTAGGGACACAACCCCCCTCATAAGCCGGGATTTATTAATCCGGGGCTCCCACTAAGTCAAATTTCCGGGATGATGGACCTCCCAGCTGTGACGGTTATATCGGCCAGTGGGAGCCATGGCCGTGGACGATTTGTTAGGCTTGGTGGCGTGCTTGAAGAGAATTTCCAAAAGTACACATCTGCAGTTGAAGACCGGAAGAGTGTAACACAGGGGCCAATATATTTTATACCCCCCCCCAAAAAAACAATATAAAATGGAATGCAAAAAGTAAAATGGTGATGCTCCTTCTGGCTTTAATTACAATGGAACCCTCACAAACAAGCAAATCACACAATCATATCTATTTACATGCACGTGTATGTATAGATATGTAGTTGACTCCCAAATCATCGGGGCCAGTGGTTCCTGCGTGAGGCTATGACTACGTGGAGCTGCGCGTGGTTTTCAAGGAGCGTGACTTGAGTTCACCGGATGCGTCACATCAAGCCCTGGATGCCTCAACGGTTCCCAGCTGTCCGATTCCTTAGGTTTTAGTGGTTTTTAATTGGTTTAGTGGTTGGGTTTCCGCGTTTTGCCCACGAAAAGTTAAACACTGTTAGCAGGGGATAAGTTTGGAGAGCCCAAAAAAGGATAGATGTCGCCAGCTCAGAAGTCACCTTCAGCTGATTTATGGGAGGCAAAGCTGGTGGGATCTACCCAAGGAAGGTGGGGTTTTGATGTTTAGTGCAATAGAGACCCCAGATTCATGAACCCCTTTTTAGCAATACGGGCGTGTCCCCGCTTCAGTGAGGATTCACATCACTTGTGGAGGGCACACCCCCTGTTAATAGGACGGGCTGGCGACATCTTCCGGACACTTCCGGAAATTCCGCCACAAATCTCTCCCTTTGTCTCCCTTGCCAAACCCAAAAAGGGTACGTAGATCCAGGGTCAACAGTCTGAGTTTGTCCTTGGCCGCGATCAATGGCGCTGAAAGCAGACTCTCGGCGCTAGACTTCGGCCTGCCCGAAACCCGAAAGGGGGGCCTAGGCAAGAGGGCTGGGGCCTTGTTTTTGGGCTTCGAGCTCCGCGACGTTGTGCCAGTGCCTTTTTCTTGTTGGAACCGGGTTGTGGGGTAATTTTGTCCAAAAAACCAAGCTATGTCATGAACATAAGACGATAATGTCTGGGTCCCCCAGTAGTGCACTTTTACCCTTTTTCGGGAGACTACAGAAAAAAAGGGGTATCCTTATTCTAACCTCTCTATTGGAGGACCTAGAAAATATGCAATGAGTCAGCTTCTTTTTTGGTGGGTTTGCCTCTGAAATCAGCTGGTCTAAGGGCGTGTGCATGTTACAAATTGCAAAAACGACCAGGCCTTCACCCCAACTGGGTGTAAAGGGAAGTTAAAAAGGAACACCACCATTTCAGGGGGTCCCCTCTTATGGACTACTGCGCCGTTTTGTTAACAGCCAGCGTCCCTCAACGTCCCTCGATTTCCATTGGACGTGGCGGTTTCATGCAGCCCGGCGGCAACTGGGTACATTGAAGTGGCAGCCGAAAACATTCCCCTGATCACCCCCCAGAAGTCATGTGAGAAAACCTGATCGAACTGGCAAAAACTGTGGGACCCGACCAGCAGGTCTCGAAATGTGGCATCCTGCATCCCGCTCAGATGGACTGCTTAGCCCGGTAACCCAAGTCGCAAACCATTGCAAGGGGGCAAGTTGGGGTTTAGTGGATGGCCCCTTTTGTGAGGATGCTTCTTTCTCCAGCCCCCCAACCAGGTTCCGTGTTAGCTGGGCGGGGATGGAAGCCCGGGCGTGCCTGGAGCTCAGGAGGACTTGCACCCCTTCTACCCTCCCAGCATTACGCTGGTGCGACCCAGACTTTGTGGGAGTGCCTCAGATGAGCTTCTGGAACGGGAGGGGCTGAATGCGCAAGATGTTTTTTCTCAAGGATTTGGTTCCTCAGTGGCTTTGCCAGGAGTATGGAGTGGGTGTGGCAAACACTCTCGTTTTCTCGCTCCCTGAGTTCCTGGGCTTGAAACTGGTTGGGTTTGGACCATTTTAGTGGTAAGTGCAAAGGGCAGACCGATTTTTTTTGTGTTGCCCATCCACTCAGGAAGTGAGTTTATTCGTTGACTTGTCTTAGAGTTGTTGTTTTAGCGCGTCCGATTGAACGTCCTCTTCGGAGCAGTTCTGCGCGAAGTTTTCTCTTTAACGTTATGGCTATTGGGTTGGATCTTCGGACTTCAACTTGTTGGTTGAAACTGTGGATTGGCCATTGGATCCACACAAAAAGGTCCTGCCGACAACCAAGTTAAAAGGGTGTGTTTTTAGTAGGGAACGACCAGCTTTTACTTCCCTCTTTGTTGCAAGTTGGCAGCGGCGTGCAGCGTCCGCAGCGGAGGAACATCGTTGGATCCCACTGGTTTCAGGTTGTAGCAACTAATGTGAAACCCCCCTCATTGTAGCAATTTGTTTTCCTGGTTCAGGATCCTGTGCCTGTTTCGGGGTCTCCAGGATCACTAAGAGAGAGAGAGAGAGGTTCTGTCAAGGTAATATGCTCCTCTCCAAGCCTTCTGATGAGAACCGGCAAGACAAATGTTTGGGGTGTCTAGCCAAGTTTGAAACTTGGTTTCAAGGGAAGTCACGCCCAAAATAACTGGGTCCTCTTTTCAAATTCCCTTGAGAACTCGCCGGTTGTGCCTTGCTCGGCGCGGCTTTCTGACCGCAGCGAGGCTACGACGTCCAGGCGGCGCTGGTGTGCCACCCCCGGCTGCAGCTGAAAGGCTGGAGCCCTTTTCTGCGGCTCGGACGGAGATTTGGAGCCGAAAGGCTCGCTCCATCTCACTTCCTGAGTTGGTGGACTTTAAACTTTTTGGAAGGACCATTTTAGTGGTAAATAAAAAAATGAAAAAACCAGCTTTTTTTGGCCAGTCAACTTGGGAAGTGAGCCATCATATGTTGACCCCCAGATGATTAATATGGCTGTGGGTCAATTTGAACCAGGAATTGGACCGCAATGCGGTTTTAGCCCATGCTTCCACTTGCCAGGGTTCCATTTTGGGGACCTATTTTTGACCCACAGCCATTTGGGGGGTGGTTTTTGGCCCCTCCAAGAAAGCCGACAGACCATGAAAAACTATGTTTCCCTCTATGTCCCTTTTTGGTGGTTTTAAACATCACCTTTTTGGCAACCATGAAAGGTGGGAAGGTGGGTGTCCCTTGGCGGGGGGTGATGTTTCAAGGGACAAAAATAGGGAGCCCTGTTTTTGGGGAAGCTGAAAGACTGTGAAAGACTCGCTCCATAATGTTGACCCGATATGAATTTCAACCAACCATATGAATATGGGGTTGGTTTTTGGCCGATTCCCCAGTAAACCCAGGAAGAAGCACCCCCCCTATTAATAAACTGGTTGGTTGATTAATATGAGGTCAGCATTAGACATTAGATGTTCTTGTTAGCTTGGTTTAGTTAAAACTATATGTTTTTTGGGAAGATCATGTTGGTGGTAGATAAAAAGTTCAGACTTTTTCTGGCCAGCAACCACCTCCAAACCAATCCAAATCAGCAGAGGGTGCATCTTGTTTTGGTACCCCTTTTTGGGGATGGTTTTGCAGCGAAACCATCTAGGTCCACCAGTAGTGCCCTTTTACCCTTTTTGGGGGAGGGTTCTCCTACTAAATAGACTACAGAAGAAAGAGTACCCTTATTCCAACCTCTCTACTGGAGGACCTGGCCATACTTGGGATTCTCTTCAGAAGGCAGGCGGGCCCTTGGGTCGTCGCGAGCAAAGCGAGGCTCTCCAGTGACTTGTTGCTCTCGGTGCGCGCCTTCCTCGATCGCATCGCCCGCACCTTGGCGTATCAATTGCGCCGAGGGAGTCGGGGAGTGGCATGTCTAAAGACCCATGTCTAAAGACCCACGGCCTCACAATCCAACAGTTACTACCGAACCTTTAAAGGCGGGTGGTGGCGTTCTTTTTTTGTTGTCCTCTCCAAGGTGAAAAAGGGGCACCCTTCGAAAAACATTCATGCGCAACCAAGGGCCACAATCAAAAACCTGGGTAGAGGGATCGCTCTTGATTCGGGTAGACCATTTTGATACGAGGACTTGAGTGTGATGCAAGTGGGGGGGCCCTTTTGGACAGCTTTCTTAGGGTTTTGGACATGGGGAAAAGCAGTTGTTGGGCGGTGCTGGTAAGAAGCTAGTAGCCAGTCGGTTCCACCAGTTTTATTGTGTCTGTATTTTGTTTTGTTTCGGGGCAGGCTGGGCATAAGCCCTTGACACGATTCAGCCAGCAGAAGGGGCCCGTTTTTCCCCACGGCCACTGGGCTGAGGAAAGTGTGAAAGAATATCCAGAGAAGGAAGCACCTCTTAGAGTGTTCAATCGTGAGCCAGGGGCTTGGATGAACCAAAGCCAATCAATCCCCATGCCGAATGGCAAGGTGTGTGGAGATTTGCAGCAAACGGGGTGCAAACTCGCCACGATTTTTCCAGTGCAATGGGGAGGGCCCCTTGATTTCCCACTAGGGGTGTGGATGAATAGACCTGAAAGATCACCACGGGATTATGTTCCTTTTAGAGAGAGCCTACCCCCTGAGGGCTTATTTTTTTTGGGGGGGAGGTAAAGGGAAGCTGCAAGGACCACATGTTTGAAGTGCCCGATTTTGACAGACTCCCCCAGATTCCCCTTCTGAAAAGTCCAGATTCCTTTTGGAGCCAAGGCGAAAATCAGCTCAGGTGATATCCCCAACAGCATGCGGTGGAACCCTGGTGGAACCCTCGTGGAACCTTACCTCAGGGCCGCCCCGGACCACCCCAGAGCCTATCTGGGCTGAGACCCCAAAGCTTTCAGCTGTTGGGGAAAAACATGACTTGGGCATGGGGTTTCCGCGCAGTTGACATCAATCCGTAGGCCGCTGAAGCCTTGTTCCGGGCCCAGCAAGGGCGAAGATCTAAACACCAAGCCTCTCGGGGTGAGTTGGTTCTTTGGGGTCTAGTTGCCCCTACGTCAGTTGCCCCTTTGGGTATGTGCAAGGCCCTAGAAACTAAAAACGCGCTTGGACAGATATATCTTGCACCAGCAGTAGGGCCACTTGCTCCTTGGCATGTCTCTATGGGTGCCGAATATCCCGTTTTCAGGATCGCGGGGGTTGTTGTTAAACATTTTGCATTTTTGCTCATTGTGGTTTAGTGGTTGTAAATTAAGTGCGAAATCCCCACTGAACTGCTAAAACTTTAGCGTTTTTGCTCCCCTGCCAACGTCAACCAAGACTAAGGAGTGGACCTTGGCAGCCCGAGGAACAACGTCCAAAACTTCCCGGAGGCGCGGGTTCAGCCTGCAGGGGGGAGTCCAAAGGCAAATGGGCTCTCAAAACAGGAAGGCAAAACACGAACATGCCCGGGCTTCCCTGTAAACCAGCCCCAAAAGGGGCAGCCCCAAAAAGGCAACCCCCTCCCGCCCCCAGACGACGCAGCAAAGCTTCCCACGAAGTATATTTGTCCAGGGTAGCGAAAACGTAAACGGAAGTTTTGGTGAGGCCTACCTGAAGCCTTGTTGGTAGAGCCAACCAAGCGGTTTCCCCTTTGTCGGGTCCCTTGCACAACTTTTCCGGGATTTCCCGACATGTCGCACGCGATCGGCCTCTTGGCGAGACGCGCCCTCCACACTGGTCTATAGCTTGCACAAGGGGCAGTGATGCCCGAGGTGCGCGTTGGCACTCGAACCCACATTGCGTGGTTGGGGCGCCGCAAGGCAGCCGGAGATATGTAAAGCAAGCGCATCGGCGCCACATGGGGGGCCCAGAACAGAGCACCAACCGCATTGCGTGGTTGGGGCGCCGCAAGGTGAACCACGAGCGCTTGGCGCTCTCCTGACGTGTCCAGGAACACAGTACCAACCGCTTCGCGCGGTAGGAGAAAAGCAACGCGAGAGCGTCACAGGCAGTGTGTTCCAGCCCATAGGTTTCGCCGTGAACGCGAGATGCCATGAATGCCGGTCATGCAGTGAGTCCATAAACTGAACCCTATAGCGCATGATCTCGGCCATGCTCCCGAACCACTGGCTCAAGCAAAAACTGACGGCCCGTCGCCCCTATCCAAGTTCAAGGCCCTTCCAGAAGAACAGGAAGAGGAAGCCCGGCACTAAGGTAACCACACTTGCAGTCTCATGAGCACCACGGGGAGAAAGCAGCCCCTGCCTTGCTCCAAGAAAACTTGCACCTGCACTTCATCTCACCTACAAGTTCCAGGAACACTCCGAGCCCATTCGTGTTCAAAGCGAGCTGTTCCAAATTCTCCACAAACCAGGTGCTCCTGCTTGGCAACGCTTCCCTGACCACCCTTCGCGCCGACGTCTGAGGGAAGGGCTCAAAGGAACTGGCATGGCAGAGACAAGCATAGTCAAGTGTAGCCTCCTCTGGATGTAGACAACGAAGAGCACGCAGAGGCTGCGAAGAGTCCACGATGCCCGCATTCGTACAACGCTGCACTCAACTGCGCATGAAAGACCAAGACCATGAACCACCGCACGACAATCCTGAGACTGCACACAGTTGCATTTTTCTCCGAAACAAATCCAACAGGTTCATGAATCCGGGCGTCGACATCAAGAGAAACTGGAGGTTCACCAACTTGGTACAGGAGATTAATGTGTGGATGTTGGAATGGAGTGGACCTCCTCGCTGTCAATGCTTTCTGTTCGCTGTACCTGATTCAGAGCCATAGCAAGAGCCATTGCAACCAGCCATTTGTGAGCACCAGTCTACGTGACTTCGAGGGGTTGACCAGCTTAAGGCATCGACCTTCCGATGGCTCCACGTTCTATGAATCAGTGCTGGACTTTGATGCTACACAACTCATTTGAGATGTTTTGCAGGGTTCAGGCTGTCAATACCTTTACGGGATGCTTGCCGATTTGTCCCGGGCCTGTCAAAGTGTTTCCGTGTTGTGCTGTTCATGTCTTGACGTTTCCCATGTTTGTGTTCACGGACTATTCCGACGGCAAGATTGGGCAACCGATCATGGCCCCTAAAAAGGGGAACCAAAAGGACAATAGTGGGTTATGGCTGAGGCAGGATCAAGATCATTTTCAGGTATGGGTTTTGGAGCTATGTGCTTATATAAGGCGTAAAAAAGGCCTTAGAAGCTTGTATTGTCGGAGGTATGGTGGTTATGTACCACTTGTATAAGGGGCATTGTTGGTAAGCCTCCATACCTCCAAACGCAAAACCTGAAAATGCCCTTGACAGGAGCTCCTGCATTGTTTGCTTTCTCAACTGAAACTCCAGCAACCGGATTGGATGCGGTGTCTGTGGCTTCATGTTATTTTTCCAGTGGTTCCCCTTTTAGATATCTTTGTAGTACTCTTTTCAGGTAACCCCTACTTGGTTTGGATTGGTGGGTACACGGGAAACCACCAAACTACCAAACCACCAAACCACGAAACCACCAAACCACCAATGGGGGTAATCTGTTGCTCTCCTACAGACTTTGGAGCTGGCCTCATTTTTTGTTTGTTAAAAAAGTCAACAAAAAACAAAAAAAACACGTTGCCCCGTGAGAGTTTACCGGCCGCTCCTCGTGGCAAGTCTTGTTCTAGTCCTCTGTTGCCCTCTCGCAGAATTGGAGTCCGGACCGCCGGAGCGGGCGACTTCGATGTGGTTAAGAATAGGTTTTCCCCCCCCCCCCCCTGTTGATTTTAAAGGGACTGTTTATTTCCCCTGTCGATTTTAAAAGGAATCGATGTCACTGCTGGAAGTTTTGTTTTTCCATTCTTTCCAGGGGACAGAAAGGGAAATCTGCTGGAAATATGTTTTTCTCCATTTTTTCCAGGGGACCGAAAGGCAAAACCGGAAATGGAGGGCTCTAAGGGGCCGCCAGGGTGCCTTCAGCCCTTTGGAGCGGCTTCTGGTGCAGCTGGGCCGCCTGCGGGAGGTGGCGCCGCAGAACCTGCGGCCCGCCGTTCCGGGGAACGCCTACGAGGACTGGATGTCGCCTCGGGTGGGAGGTGGTGGGCGGGGGGTGGGGGGTGGGGGGAGGGTGGGGGGGTGGGGGGGTGGGAGGGTGGGGGGGGTGGGAGGGTGGGAGGGTGGGAGGGTGGGAGGGGCCACTTTTTTTAAAGGAGTGGTGCCATCTGAGACATTCTTGCTGAATGCCGGCGGATCGATCAGCCTGGGCTCGAGTTGACTGACTTATACTGACTTGCTTCAGCGGATTCCGGCCTTTGAACCCTGTTCTCTTTGTTTGTTTACTTCCTAGATAGCCAAGTTGCTGCCTTGTCACTGTGGCTGGTTTTTGGGGTAAAGTGGATGGGAAAAAACAATCGCAACTGGATCGATCCAAGTTGTTTGCTTGTTTGTTTGCTTGTTTGTTTTGGTGGGTTCGGGGCACAATAAAACCAAACCGACCCCGCAAAGGTCGCTGGGCAACTGGTTCCATCTTGCCCAAATCCAAACGGTTTGTTTAATTTGCCTAGGAACTCGAAGGAGGGGTTTCTACTTTCAAGTGAGTAACACAAACCTAACGGTTGTAGAGTTAAAATCTTAAGTGCAAGGCGAATCCGGATGAAAAGGGGGTCAGATGATTCGATCCCGCGAAGCAGACCAGCTGCTCACTAACAAGGGGGTCACCCCGTGAGCGTGGTGCTGCGGATTCCGAAGTTGACGTTCATGTTCCGGACTTGGAGCTTGGAACTGCTTCTCAACATGGGTGCATTCATTCGTGCCAAGGTCCCCTTTGGCTATTCGGGTGATTTGGGTGCGTCTTTTGTCTAGAGGACCCCCCCCCAAATGTTGTGTCGGTACCCTCAAAAAAGGCACAAGCCCCAGCCCAGAGAGTTATTTTGTTTGTGTTTGCGAGTATTTTTTGGAGGGACAGTACCGGTACTCTTTTGAGGGCTAGGTTGGATCGAAACATTGAATCCGCTGATTTGTTTTGGGGTCCAAAGTTTTTCTAGCCTTGATTATCCCAGGCTTCTTACCCTCAGCATGAAATCATTGTCAAGGCCCTCCTCCCTCGTCTGTTGGCTCTTCGAAACAATCACGTGAAGGTGGTTTAGACGGGTGGAATCGCCGAAGCCTTCGCCTCAGGAGGATCCCTGGGCGCGTCTTGGTGAGCAAGCGCTGGGCTCACTTCCAATGGAGTTCTGCATTTCATTTTGGGGAACTCCAACATGTTCTTTCAGTACCTGAGGCTCCTAGAACGTTCATCTTTTTTTCAGCACCACTGGGAAAAAGGAGGTTTTTCTCCCCGAAAATTTCGGCACCAGATCGGGAAGCCAAACCGGGTCAACGAAGCAACACCCTTTGAACATGAGCAAATGAAAGAACGGGGCCTTCCGAGAGCCAAACTTGGGCATCGCAGCGAAAAGGAGTCGTTGCGTCGGTGATCCAGGCGAGCGACGCTCTAAATGTTGATTTCTCTCTTCGGCCGCAACTGGGTTTAGAACACTGCTCAGGTTGCTCTTTGGTTCAAAGGAAATGGACACCCATCGATGAAAACCCATGAAAGGAACAAGCAATTTGTAGATGAACCTCTTGAGGTTTTTTTACAGGGCCCCCTTTTAGCCCTGTGTTTTTCTGTGCAGAAGACGCGAGCTGTTTGCGTTTGCAGACCGCGGGTTGCACAGCGCATCCGAAGCTTCGGAATCCGGAATCCGGAACCCGAGGAGCGGTCCTTTTGTTCCTGCGAGCGCGTCAGGCCAAAGCCGGGGCCGGCGGGTTCGGGGCTCGAAGGGTTGCAACCGCTTTGGTTGGCTATCCCATTTGGAGAGCCCGGGCTGACTTGGTTGCCCAATTTTCGAAAAGGGCAACCCATGTTTCTGAAAAAAAATGAGGGCCAATCCATAGAGGTGAGGGGGTCTGTGATTGTAAAAAACGATTGGGTGGGGGGGAGGGAGACCGCTAGGCTCACGGGTCGAGTCTGAACAGCCTCCCCCCCAAATGTAGGGAAGGTGGCTGGGCCACATCGCGTCTCACAAATTTCACTTGGACTGGACATCACTTTGGACACGGCAGTGGTTAAGGTGCAAGAGGACAGGCTCACTTGCGGGCTTGGGGGTCTGATGATCCTTGCATTTACAATGTTGGAAATATTCTAGAATGTGTTACTCAATGCCAAATTTCCGCACAAAGTAGTTTCCCCTTATGTTTCCCTTTGGGTGGTTTCCTGAGATGATGTGAGGGGCTCTTAGCTTGGGAAGGACGTGAGGCATTTCTCGATGACCACTCTTTGCCATTCGGGCCGTTCTCTTGGCAGGGTGCTTATGCGCCTTTCCTTCTGGAGTCAGTGGCATGTTGCTTAGCTTTGCTTGCCTATAGGGGTCTGTTCATTTCTAGTTGCGGGCTGCCAAGAGCAAAACTTGTTGCAAACACACCAAGGGTGCTTTGCTAGGTACGCACTTCAGGCGTGTGAGCAAGTATGAATTGTTGCATTTCACCCGGGGGTTGTTTGTGTTGCCTCAATTTCGTGAGGGGAGCCTTTGGCATTTCGACTTGGCTCCTGAAGACCCGTGCGCAGGGCAGACCCCTGCAGCCATGTCGGCGAATGAAGGCGGGATCACCGATCACCGGGTAGGCCTAGACATCCACGGGTACCCTTGACCTTCCCTTTGCTTAGGCATGTTTTAAAAGTCTCCTGTTGGGTTTAAAGCGGTTGATCATTGCTGGAAATAGGTTGGTTCCTTCAGGGGACTTAATGCGATGAAGTTATTCCTTTCTTTCGAGACAGTTTCCCTTCAACGTCAGCCACTAGAGCGAGTGCCCTTTTTCCCTCTGGCCACTGTGGGTCTGGGTTGAAGTCAAATGGATGAGACTAGGCCTACATCACTTAAGGAACCCAGTTTTCGGCTGCTGGTGAATATTCACAATATCCTCCAGACTGAATTTTCATCACTCGCAGATCTTTTTTCGCATTATGTGTATGTGCGTTGTTTTTTTGGTCATTCACGAGGATTGGTGTTGCTTTGTCATGCATTTTGCGGTGTGATCGTTGATTGTTTTTTGGACTTCCCAAGAGTCTGTTTTTTGTTTTTTGTTTTTTTTTCTTCTTTTTTGTTCTTCTTGTTTTTTCCTTTTTTTTTTTTCGGGGGTTAAAGTTTGAGTGGTAACCAAACGGTTTCGTTGTTTGTTTTTGTTGGGCCCGCCCGACCTTGCCGCGGATCCAAGTAGTACCCGTCCTATTAACTCACTCCGTTACTGGAGTGACTTTTTGGGTTTGGGCCATCTTAGTGGTATCAGCAAGAAGTTTAGTTACTCTTTTTAGCTCATCAACTCAGGACGTCAGTAATAATGCAGGGGTGTTCCCTCCAAAAATGATGAACCCCGGTCAAACTCAACCAGGGGTGAATGTATGAGCTCGCTGCTCGAGTCTCTTGTACTTGAGGTTAGGACGGCCATGTTTTGGAAGACATGGTTTTTGCATTTAAAACAAATTTTGTTTTCACATACATATATACATATATATATTATATTTTTTGGACTGTTACCATATATATATATATATGAGGGGTGTCCAATATTAGACCCGGACATGCGCCCATCCGTGGCTTCGGCCTAGCGTTCCGAAGGGCTCCGAGGGTTGCTGGGGCTGTGGGTCCCTTTGAGTGGGGGGAGTCCGAATCACCTGAGGGGTGACCGGCTCCGTAACAATGTAGCAAGTCTTTTGGTTGCTGCCATTTGTTCAAGAAGATGCGTTGTTTTCAATGTTTTGGTTTTGAAGGGAACCTATCACTATTGCAGATATGATTTTGTTCTCCAGGGAGCGAAAACTGCAAACGGAAGTTTGTAAGAGCAGTTCTTGTAAAATCAGCATGCTGAAGCAGGGCGTTGGTCCAGCCCTACACGGCAGGGTGCTTGTCCCAAAAGGAGTTTCCGTTTTTTGTTTGTTTCTTTTCCTCGGGTGGTTGATGCTGGGGGAGGGGGGTGATCCATGCCTAGGTATGGGGTGGGAAAAAGTGTTTCCCCCTACACGATGGACTTCCCTGTGGCAATCATCTGTTATTCAAACCAAAAGCAAAAGCCCTGAAAAAGACACACCTGTAAACCTAATCAGGTGTCCTTTTGGTTGAAAGCCGATGCTACTAGTAGAGTAAACCACTAGAAGCCACCAGCCTAAAGGAAGCCTGAGCGCCCAAAAAGCTCTTCGGCCAATTATTTTATGTTTGTTTTAATTAAACAAATCCTGCGATACCAAGCAAAGCCCTTTTGACGTGATAGCGTAGTCGTGCGGATGGCAGTTGTTGGTAGCCCAGGAAGGCTGGCGTTTCACAACCATGAGCAAGTACTTCGTGGTGAAAGTAGATGGTGCAATTCCCTTTTATGTGGGTATGGGGGTGACTAAACCAGAATGACGGTATTCTTCAAGCATCCTCTTGGACCCCCTTCAAAGGCGCAGACATGGAGTTGTTTGTTTTTGTTTTTTTGCGCGCACGCCGTGACGCCAGGTGGGTACAGAGGTTGGGCCAAAGGGGTTGGCTACGGCTCCAACCACGTGGGGGAGAGGGGACAGGCCGGCGGGATCCACCGAGATCAGTTTGGGGTGAGCAACTTGTGATTTGCCAAGCGACGAATTTGGGTTTCTTTGCAGGTTAGAAGGCCAAGAAGATCACGGCCGCAAACATACCATGAAAGCTTGTTGGGTTGCTCCAACTGTGATCAAGAAATATGAGAGAACTGCAAGACAGCCTCGTTTCGATTGAAGCAGTCGGCCACATCCTGTCATAGCACCAAGAGGTCTCACCACGCAGACCTATGGCAATTACTGGTTGATGCACCCAGCTGACAGGGACAAATCCATTTGGCGAGCCAAATCACAACTTCACGGGGGGAGTTGGTTCGCGTCCGGAAATGCACGAATGCTCCACCCGTGGGGAGGGAGTCATGTTTGGGGGCTTATTCGGGCCACACCCCAAACAAAAACACATAGCGGCTATGTTCATTTCGAGTTTTGCCAGCCATGTCCAATGTACCCTGAAAGGGGGGAGCTACCAACTGAGCTATCCTCCAACAAGAAGCATGGCACATGGAAATGCACAGGCCCCTCTTAAAGACTACGTCCAGTGCAGTTGTTTCAGGGAGGGCAAAAAGAGATGTAGAACCCTTGAATGGAATCCAAATGTGCCGGGTTGGCGAACTGCCTAACACGTCTTCGAGCTCGACGTATTGGATTGCACGCTCGGCTCTGCGTAGCATCACTTGTACTTACCCTGTACATACCCTTTGGGTAATCCCAAACAGCTTGCTGATGTTTGCCTAGCTCTTCCCACAATGGTGCGCTAAATATATGTGTGTAAAACATATGCCCATTGACAAGGGGCTTCATAACGAGGGTGCCCAGTATGAAAAAGTTTAGTTACATGATTGACTGAAAGTTGCTCCAAACCTTTAAGAGCCTAAGGACCCAAGGGTTGTGAACAAGAGGTACACAACTTTACTCTGGTATTCAACTTGTTTGTAGGCCTTGCATAAGGTATGGATCGAAATTGAGGGACCGGGATTCGATCAAGTTTCCCGTCCGAGGCATGGCATGGCGGTAGTTCGCGAGAACCCACCCCCCACCCCAAGAAACAAGCACTGAATCCTTCTTTCGAATGCGCCCCGGACCGTCTATCTGGGTGTTGATCAAAGATCAAAAGGTCCTTTACATGGGATGACCAGCAGGGAAACCACGAAAAAAATGATTTGCACCCCATGGGGAAAGTTCCCCATTGGCCAACTCCCAACTACCAGCTGATTTCGAGGAGTCCCTTACACAGCAAGTGGTTTTAGGACCCCTGCCGCAAGGGAATACCCCCGCCCCAAAACCCTAAAAGGGGGTCTTGTTAGGGCGGAGGGCGGAAAAGGCGTAAGTCATCCAATATTCCGTGAGTTGTCCCATCTAAAAAGCCCGCAAGCATTGAACCCCAGGGCAAATCTTCAGGTGAGTTCTCCATCAAAAAAAAAAAAACCGCGAAGCGTGTTTTGAATCCATCTCCGGCGAGTCGGTCGACTCGGTTTTCCTCAGGGCTGGGACTTCGAGGCGCTGCATGCGGCGCAGGCGGCGCAGGCTTCACTGGGACAGAAATGCCTGTGGCTCAAAAAACAGGGTTGTGGGATCAAGGAGTTTCTCCCCACTTCTGTGATACAAGGGAATCCCCCTTTATCTGAAGAAAATAGTCTTTGGGAAGCCCTTTCTGTTGTATCACAGAAGTGGTCATTCCCCACAGCCCCACCTTGGCAAATGGAACCACAGACTAAAACCTGACCCTAGCTCCGATGCTTTGAGCCACACCCAAAGAGGACCCGGGGTGATATTATTTGTACTACACTCACCGGAAAAAAAGAAGGAAAAAGCCAGCCAAACACCCAAAGCTGGCAAAAGGACATCTTGCAATTCCTTGGTGTTCTGCTTGGCTCACACGGAACCCGAGGGCCAGTGAATGGGGGAATGAGTCGTGCAGAAAACGGGGGGCATGCCACTTTTCGGGGGGTTTTGGTTGCCTACATGGCCATGTGTTTTTTTCCCCACCTCTCAGGTGAGGGTCTCCAGATTTTATCTCAGCGTCGCCTTGCTTTAACTTCCTCTTCCTCTTGCTCCTCTTGCTCCTCTTGCTCCTCTTCCTCCTCTTCCTCCTCTTCCTCCTCTTCCTCCTCTTCCTCCTCTTCCTCCTCTTCCTCCTCTTCCTCCTCTTCCTCCTCTTCCTCCTCTTCCTCCTCTTCCTCCCCTTCCTCCTCTTCCTCCTCTTCCTCCTCTTCCTCCTCTTCCTCCTCTTCCTCCTCTTCCTCCTCTTCCTCCTCTCGTCCTCCTCCTCCTCCTCCTGCTCATCCCCTTCCTTCTTTTCCTCCGCTTCTCCTTCTGTGCCTCATGTGCTCCCGTTCCTCCTTTATTTCCCACACTGACCGTGAGAGCTTGCGTGCCATTGATTTGCTTGCATTTTGCAATTCAAAGGTGGGGATCACTCGAAGTATAGTATTTTGTTCACAGGAAACCACTTAAATGACGATGTCCGCCCAAGGCCCGCCCCCACTGAACTTCATGCGCATACGTCCCTTTAATGGTTTTAAGCAACACTTTTCGGGCCAATTTAAGGCGAGTTTCCTCCTGAGGTGATGTTTAAAAGGGACACATCGGGATCCCTTGAAGGAAATCACCCGTTGGAGTATCAACAACCTGATGTTTGGTTCCCTCTGTTCAGGCTCACTCCCTCAGTGAGCCCACGAGCCACAGATTGTTACTGTTGGGTGAAAGTCGAGGCCGCAATTCCCCCGTGGTTTCATCGCCTTTGTACCAGCCGTTTTGGTTTCGTCATCCTTTCAAGGCCAACTGGGAGTTCTGGACTCCTTTTCGGTTGGCATCTAAAGGGGAACCAAAAGCACACCAGGCATGTAGGGCACCACTTCCTATTTTGGGAAGCACCCATATCTCTGGATGTTTTGCGGGTGGTTGCCCTGTTTCTTTCAGATTTGTCCTCCTTCAAAACGGTTTGTTCAATGAACATGTGCGGGTTGTTGTTTACACTGCCGAGCTTAACTCACCTTGCACGTTTGCCCTTTTGTTTTCCTGTGCCCCTTTTGCTGGCAGAGATCGTTTTGCCGGAGGTCGGATCCATGTGTCCCAGAAATTTGGTTTTGATGCTGGACATCGCTGGCTTTCTTGGAACCATTCTCCCGGCGTGTTTGGTTGCCCCAGAAGGTAATGCCCTCTTGCATTTGGGTGCAAACTGAGCAAGTGAGTATGTGTGCTCTTTGCTCAAGAATTCTGGGGCAAATTCCTTTTTTGTGCAGTTTGAGGGTTCAAGCCCCAGAATTCTGGGGCGAATTCACTTTGTTTGAATGTGTAGTTTGAGGGTTGAAGCCCCAAAATTCTGGGGTGAATTCCTTTTTCTTAAATGTGTAGTTTGAGGGTTCAAATTGACTGGGTTAAGTATAATGACTTCACACGACCTCACCCCAAATGGTGGTTTATGTGGGGAATAGCTCCCCAACCACCTTATTTCAAGTTGGTGGAATATGATAATTCACCCAGAAATGACCAATAGTCACAGCCCGGGTAGAAGGTGAGCGAGTTCGCCAAATGGTGGTTTATGGGGGAATAGCTCCCCAGTGGAATATTTTTGCAAAGCCCGGGTAGAAGGTGAGGCGGATCCAGCTGAGTTTCAGAATCAAACACGCCAGGACCAGGAGCTGCAGCAGCTGGTGGGCCAAATCCGTGCCCTCGATCCAGAAAGGTCGCGAGTCGCGGCCGGTCTCGGCGGGTCGGCGCAGGCGTGTGGCTTCCGTTTTTTTGAAAGGTGTGTGTGCCTTTGGTGGGGGGGATAAAACGGGAAAAAAAGGCGGAGGATATGTTCAAGCAGTGGTTGAAGAAGTGGATAGAACACCCAGATCAGCGCAGAACAAGACCAACATACCAGATTTACCAAGTAGTGGCTTAGCAAGTGGATAAAACACCGAGAGAACAGGGGAGACACAACAACCATTAGTCCATTTGTTTGTGGTTGGCGCGACTGGTTGATCTAGTTTTTGGACACCTTGGGGCGAAAGACCAATTTGAGTGAGCTTCTTGAGGGGGACTTGCGATGGTCGGCACCTCGAAGAGTAGAATTGTCGCAGCCTGGCGGTTGAAATAGGCCGATCCGTTGCAAACAAAACCAGGGATGTACCCTGGTCGTGTTTCGTTCAATTTGGGGCTGGGGGGGGAGGGCCTTAGTTTGATAGGGCGATGCACTCCCCGACTGGCCCAATATCCATGGCCAGCTTTCGACGGCCCTGCCGCGGCGAAAAAAATGGAGGATCGTTATCAAAGCCGAAGGTCAGGAAGTCCAGGAAGGTTTCTCTATAGTTCTAGGGTTTGACTCCCCACTCTTTTCAACCATCATTCTTTTCAAGACCAGCAATTTTCTCCGATCGGGTTTCTTGAGGTTGTGTAGAAAGGATCCCTGGAAGGAATGGGGAAGGTACCCCTGGTCAACGAGTTTGGGGGCACCTCAGTTTGGAGTTTGGGGGAACTTTTTACTGCTATTGGGTAACGGATCTTTAGACTTCAACTTTTTGGTTGAAATCAAGTTGCGTTTTCCACTAAACCCCCCAAACGTGAAGCTCACTTTTTTGCAGGGGGGGTCGTTGCAGCAAGTAGTCAACGAGTTTGGGGGCGGCCGAAGGGAAACAATGAATATTGACCGTACATGAAAGTCTCCCTGGCACGCTAGAGCTTGGGGACCATGAGAAATGGAGCCAGAAACGCAATCCCGTTGCTGCCAACCAGGAATTGATGCCATTGCGGCTGCGTTTCCGTTTTCGGCTGCTGCTGCTGTGGTTGTGGCTGCCCCTAATCAATGAGTTTGGGGGCACCTCAGTTGGGAGTTTGGGGATCGGAACTTTTGACTGCTATTGGGTAACGAATCTTTAGACTTCAACTTTTTGGTTGAAATCAAGCTGCGCTTTCCACTAAACCCCCCAAACGTGAAGCTCACTTTGTGCAGGGGGGGGTCGTTGCAGCAAGTAGTCAACGAGTTTTTTTGGGGCGGCCGAAGGGAAACCACGAACATTGACCGTACATGAAAAGGATCACACGCGTGCTGGTCTCCCCACACTAGAGCTTGGGGACCATGAGAAATGGAGCCAGAAACACAATCCCATTGCTGCCAACAAGGAATTGATGCCGTTGCGGCTGCGTTTCCGTTTTCGGCTGCTGCTGTGGTTGTGGCTGCCCCTGATCAATGAGTTTGGGGGCACCTCAGTTGGGAGTTTGGGGATCGGAACTGAAGTTGCTTCTCCTTGCGTCCGAGGCAGCCACCTCTGGCAGGAGCTCCAAGGCGCCCAGCCCAGAGCGGTTTGCCATGCCACGGCGAAAGCGGCAGCTTGAGGTGAGCCCCGTGCCAAAAAACCCGGGTAGAGGCGGGTAGATGAAGGCTAGTAAGGGACAACCCCCTTGCCATAAATAGCTGCGGAAAATGTTCCGCCTTCTTAGTTCTTGAAGCGTGTTTCTGGGTGCACCATTTTAACACCAGGTTTTGATTATGACTCCCTGGTTCAATAAATCTATGTGGCTGTGGGTCAAAATCGATGGCACCATTTTGGGTGGTACTTGATTTTAGTGGGGATTGGGATGTTCACTGGGGGTACCGGATTTTGACCCGGCCATGTGTTTTCTTTTGCACACAAATCTTGGAACTTGAAGTTGATGGGTTTTGGTCGTTGCTCATGTTTGGATGTGTTGCTTCTCTTTCATGGCAGCACTGAGAACGGTCGTGTTTGGGCTTAGCATGCTTCCGGCTTGGGAAGCGGCTTCTGTTCGGCTGGGGTTGTTTCTCTCCTGCATTGGTCCACGGTACGCTTTGGATGCTGCTGTTGCGGAGCCATCCCTGGAAAGGCATTTAACGAGTACTGAAAGAGCACCAAACGAGCGAACAATCAGGAGGAAACCGTATTAAATCGCATTGAAACCGTCTTTACACCTTGGTTTGAAGTGTTTCAAATGGAAGTGGTCATGACCTGTCAGCAAATTATCCTTGTTGTACTTGGCACTTCAGCTTGGCAAGTTTTCGTGTGAGAGGCGGTCATTCCAGTATATTGTTGGGCGCCAACGGTTTTCATTATTTGCGCCCCCTAAAGGACACCCAATAATTAGTTAATTTTGATCGCGAGTGGACTTTTCTGGGTGAGACACGTTCCAATTGTAGGATGAGAGCGAGTAATCCGTGGTTCTCAGTACAGTTGGAGACCAGGAAAACCACCCTTCGAAAGCTAGCACGCAATTCGCTGGTTATTTGCAAGTCTTGACCGCTGAATTATAAGCTCGCTGAAGAGGAAAAAGTGGGTAGGGCAACGGGAGGGTTCTGGGGCGATTGGCGTCTATTGCCAAAAGACGGAACAACAACGCGTGAGAGGGCGAGGGGAAAGGTATGGTGGACACCCACCCAGGGTTGGGCAAAAGTTGTTCAACACAACCAACATACGGTCTTCTTCCAAGGGAAACCCCAAGAAAAAACTTGAAGGACAATGCCCTTCTGGCTCAAAACAAAGGGGGTACCCTCACCAAAAAAAAGACAGACCCCCCATAGGATACATCCCTCATTTCAGCTGGGCCAAGCCAGCAGTGGGACCCAGAAAGTGGGGACCAAGCTTATGTGGACCTAATCTTAGCTGAAGAAGTGGCTTTCCAAGTCATCAACCCCCCAACTCGTGGGGCTACTGGCCTGGATGGGTCCGACTTTCGCCCGGGTTTTTTGGCTTCAAGGATCATTTGCTGCTGGAAATGGGCCAGAGGAGGCCAACTCACTGCACGGCTTCCCCAAGTCGCCGGTAGCTGAATATATGGCTTTCCAAGTCATCAACCCTAGTATTGGGGCTACTGGATGACTGCCCCAAAATTGTCCCCATTGGCCACGTTCCCCCGCAAATTTGGCAGACACCCAGGGTTGGGCAAAAGTTGTTCAACTTCTCTTCCAAGGGAACCCCCGAGAAATATGGAAAGACAATGTTTTCCTGACTCCTGACTCAAATCAAAGGAGTACCCTCTCAAAAAAGGACAAACCCCCAGGACAGACCCCCCATATAAGGATACATCCCTTGTCTCAAGCAGCCTCGGACCCAGAAACTGGGACCAAGCTTATGTGGACCTAATCTTAGCTGAATAATTGGCGTCCCCGAGTCATCAACCCCCTCTATTATATGTATATACCTATATATATATATATGTGTTGGGGCTACTGGATGACTGGGTGGGTCCGACTTTCGCCCGAGTTTCGCCCCAAGGATCATTTTTTCTTGAAATTGGCCAGTGGCAACCAACCCACCTCTCAGGCGGGCGGGAGGAGCTGGCAGCGCTGCTGGCGAAGAGCTGCCTCGTGCCCTTCCTGGCAGGCAACGACCGTCCCCCCCAAGTATCGGCGCGGTTTTTTCGACGCTTGTCGGTGGAGAATGCCTTGGAAACGAGGGGAAGAAGGGAAGAAGGGAAGAAGGGAAGAAGGGAAGAAGGGAAGAAGGGAAGTGGAGAACCCATGGAACTACAGGGGAAATGAAGGGAAATGAGAAACTGAGCTTGGTTGCCCAGCTGTCCCCGGAGAGTTTTTTTGTTTTTTTTAGTTGGTTTGGTGGTTGGAGTTCCGCTAGTAAAACTTGCCGCGGGGGACCGGGCAGCTTAGCTAGGGCTCCTCAAATGACACCAGCTGTTTGGCCAAGGAACACGACATGCACCAGCTGTTTGACAGGGTGAACACCATGTGCCAGGTGGTTTTCGGGGTTTGTGCCTTCAGGACCCAGGTTGGGTGGTCAGTTTCTGTGAGTTGCAACGGAAAACGACCAAGCCAGGACAGATCTGCACATCGACTAGTTGGCCTTAGGGCACGCACTTGGGAGTCAAAGGAATCAGCACTGTTCAACGTGATAAAGCAGTATTGGAGCTGACCCGGTGTCACAGAAGAGGTTTCCCGCAACTTTATGCCCGGCGCAGGGCTTGTTCCAGCCTTTAAAGGACCACAACTGAAGACAGTTTCAGGGGTTTCGCGCTTTGGATTTTTATCTAGGCAATCATGCGAAGCATTGCGAAGCATCTTGTCGCCGGTGTCCTTAGGCGAGTTAGTTGAACATGCAATATCGTGGTTTTCAGTTGGGTTGCCATTTCACCAGCAGCAGCTTGCAAAGAGACACCTCCCAAACCCAAACCTTTGGCCCATTAAGCCTGGCTCGCTGTAGTGTTGCATGAGCATACTCTTTCGCACCTTTTGTTGGCCGCTTACGTCGTTGTATCAATCCCAGTTGCATGTCATCAGCTTCACTGCCAGACCCATGCCAGATTTGTTCGGCGGGTACTGATCGGGGCAAACAGCATGTTTTGTTTCTTGGGGAAGGCTACGTTGTGAGCATGAGCACTGAGAGCTTCGACCCCCTGACCGTACACGAACCATGGTAAAACTTTGATTCGTTGGTTATGTTTCGCAGTTCAGTTGGCTCGCTCCCCGAGTTCATGGACTTCAAACTTTTTCTGAGAAGACCATTTTGGCGAGTCGATCGGAAGTGAGCGGAAGCTTGAACCCCAAGAAATTGGAACCAGAGGCTCCGGCACCGCCGAGACTGAGCCGTAATCAGAGCCGTAGGGGAGAGTCATTTGGGGGCTGAAGTGTTGGTTACGATCGCTTGAGTGGCCCCACGTGAACGCCCCCCTTCAGGAGAGCTTGCCACTTCCTACACCGACATGGGCGACAGGCAGCCTGAGGGACCATGTTCAACGCGGAAGTGAATGAACATGTTCATCCAAAGTCGACCTTTTCGTACCTTCAAAAATGGAATTGAGGGGTTGGGGTGTCCCTGGACTTTCATTAGTGTCTTTCTAGTTCCCTACAAAAATCCAAAAACCACATGTGTTTGCCTTGGATTCAAACCAAAAACCAACATCCATGGTTTTTGAAGTGCCCCAGAAAAGGCACAGAGAAAGCAATGTCCGTTTGCTTGAGTAGTGCGAATGTGTTTTTTTTTTTTCACGCCTTCAAAGGAGGATGTCAAGGACGAGGCTTTGCGAATTCACTTTGGCATTTCTATGATTTCCATGGAGGTGACACATCTCGACCTTGGGTATCACCAACCAAGCATCCAAGTGTCGAGTATCCCGTGTCGCCGTGTCGTTACCCCTTGGTTCGTTAAAGCCCATTCCCGAACAGGGCAGCATCGCAAAACAACAAAAACAGACTTACCAGCAGCCCCCAACCACTGCGTTTTGGGCAGTATCAAGGGATGTTGGATATTGTTGAAAAGCAGAAACATGGTGGGTGGTAGATTTCCATTTAAGAGCAGTTAGTTGCCTTTCGCTTTTGTTGCTGGTTCTCATCAGGGAATTAGGATGACCCCTATAAACCATCCCCTATGGTTTCCTTCAAGCGAATCCCTAGTTTCATTCCCAACCCCTACTGAGCACGAGCAGGTCTTTTCGTCCAGCAAGAAGTTGTCATTTTTGGGGGCCGGATCTGTTTGGCCAAGTATCCTGCATCCGTTGTGGTCACATGGCCAGAAGGAGAACCCACAGGAATATCCAAGGAACAGGGACCCAGATGTTAGCCTCATTTACTCAAGGGCTGTGTGTGTGTGTGTGATTTAGAGGAGTTACTTCAACATTCTCGGCATGTTTTCCTAAGTGGGTGCAAAGAGCAAACTGTCTGAACACCCTTCTCGGCATATGTTTGCATGAGTGGGTTGCAAAGAGCAAGGTTGTTTCACCGTTCTTGGCATATTTTTCCGAAGTGGGCTTGACAATGGGCAGTTCACCGTTATTGGCATGTGTTTTCCTACTTGGGCTGCACAGAGCAAAGTCTGTTTTGCCATTCTTGGTACCGTTCTTGACATGTTTTTCAAAAGTAGGTTTGCAAAGAGCAAGATTGCTTTAACCCCTCTTGGCATGTTCTTCTAAGTGGCTTGCAAAGAGCGAGCAAAGTTGTTTTCACCGTTCTTGGCATATGTTCTTCCAAGTGGGTTGCAATATGCCAAGGTTAGACAGGTGTTGCGCAGCACTAGAGGCCTTACCACAAGCTGCCAGCGTTCGGCGGCGTTGTGCGCGCCAGGCCAGTCTACTTCGAAGAAGTGCTGGGCCTGGTCAAGGAGTTACTCGTTCTTTTGCCCCACGGCTTGAGAATCAGTGTGCCGGAAGTAGATGCTCTCCGGAATCCGCAGGTTTTTGTTGGGAGATCCCGGCGGCAACAGTATAGTTTGGCTGTTTGCCCTCTCCCCCCAAAAAATATTATCCTCCCCTCTGCACCTCCCCCCCCCCCCTCCCCCCCTTTTTATATTCCAGGGGTTCCCAGACTGGAATCTGGGTCTGTATTCCACTCACACGACGCCGCAGGTGGAGGGAAATTCAATAAAGTCAAAAAGTAAAGAACAAATGCGAGCCAAGAAGACTAGAAGGACTTGATCTACGAAGCGGACGCGCTACCATCAAGCCACAGCCCCCCTTCACAAACTTGCAGCCCACGGCAAGCCCAACAGGAGGCGATCTTTAGCTTCCCGACACTAACCTCATGAAACCGTTTTGTCAAGGGATGTTAGGACTGAATAACTTGTTGCCAACTAATGAATTGGTTGTCCGTATTAAACCACTGAAAGTTAGTCACTTTTCGCAGGGCTTGGCAGGCGCAACCGAGGAGTAAGGTGCACCAGTTTCTAGGCCACCAGCGTGGTCTCATGAGATCGACGTCCTCTTATTAGTGGCTGGCTTGTGTTTTTTTTGGCACAAGAAGGGTCCTGAAATGGAGATGCCTCCAAAAAGGATGACTCTGTTTTGGTTCCATGTCAGTTTGCAGGAGTGTAAGACATGATTGCAAAAGCAGTAGTTAATCAACCCAACTAGGGGTTCATGCGAGGGATTAAAATGTTTGTTGATGTCGTTTGCAGGGGGGGTTGTTTCCGACTGCGGGAACTAGCGAACCTTGGGGTTTCTCAAGGTTCCCATTCCTGGAGTCTTGCGGTTCCACAGGGTTGCTGGGGGGTTCCTTAAAAGGTTGCTTAGAGGTTCAATTCCTTTTGGGGTCCCTTGGGGGCGTTCCTCACTTGGATGTTCGGCCAAGGAACCCACGAATAACAGGGTTAGTTCCATGTTTGGAAACTTCGTGGGTTTTCTAATCATAGGTTACCACGAATCTACTCATTTCGCCGAACACGTGGGGCTTCTAGGTCCCCTAGTAGTGCCCTTCTCTCACCCTTTTTTTGGTTGGGAGGGTTCCCCTACTAAAAATAGACAAAACCGGGGAAAAGAAAGAAAGTTGGTACCATCTTGTCTTATTAATCCT
>CAUJNA010000669.1:849750-944750 GCA_963377175.1 Effrenium voratum | reverse complement strand
CTAAAGTAAACATGCGGAAAGCAGGAGTCCAAGCAAATGGCACTCAAAGAGCACCTTATGGACCAACTCAGGGCAACCAGAAGGTTCAAGGTCGGCTTTGGGCAAGTGAGCGTGTTCATGAGGGGAAGACACGTTGCCAAGAGTTCACCAACTGAGCCGGTTGCCCTCCCAGCTGATACAGTAGACTGCCATCCCTCGGTTTCCAAGAAGGATTTCAGGCAGATCTCCCCCGGTCTTCCCGCGTTAACTCGCTTGCAACCCAAGGCGGATTTGAAAGGCGATCGCCTGGGTTGCCTTGACTCAAAAAGTAGGCCAGGGGAAAATGACAAGGATGCAAGGGTCGGATTAGAAAAGGATACGTCACCCAAGGATCCTGAGTGCCATCTATTTCTTACCAGACTAACCTAAAAAGGACACCAATGTTTACTGCACTCTTCCCCCAAACCAGGTCGACTCTGGGACCGATGGAAAGTACGCTCCGCCTTTCCAACCCCGCTTTTCCAACCCCGGAAGCGTTCTGCGGCGGGTATTCAGATGCGAGCCAGATGTCCAGCAAGTTCTTTTTACAACGTGTTCCAGGTAGCCCATAGGCGCCGTGCGCCTATGCGCTTTTCTTCTGGCGCATGTGCAGGCTGCGTTTGGAGGGCCGCTGGGCAACTTGGTTGGAGCGAGTGAGCTTCACGGCATCTTTCATGGTAGATATCTTCTAGAGCTCACAGGGGCTTTGTGAAGAGTCCTATTTCGTAGGAATGCTTCTCCAATCTTCTACAAATATATAAATATCTAGACCAGAACCCTATTGTTTTTACCATATCTATATATTGTTTTATGTGCATCTGAATAGATATATACATATATATATATATATATTTATACATATACGCATATCTACATCTTCTTTTGACGCGTTCATCTAGGTCTACGACGGACTGCGTCCCCCGCCCCACCCGGCGTCAGGGGAGGCGTCCACGACAGAGTACTGCCGGCGGCTCGCGGGGCTGCGGCTGGACTCCGGGGACCTGGAAGGCGCCGCAAGGATCTGTGGGGGGTCACTGGGTTTGGGGGGGGGGGAGGGGAGGGGGGGGAGGGGAGGGGGGGAGGGAGGGGGGTGTATCTTCTGTTGGGTTTGGTGGGGGGGGGGACCTTTTTTGGGGGTTCTTTTTGAGGGTAGCAGGGCAATATTGCCTCTTTTTTGGGGTGGGTGTAAATAGGAATGCGAATGAAGTATGCCTGTTTTTTGAGGGTAGCTGACCTTTTGCGGGGTGGGTTTCAAGGGAACACTTGCAGTTGTCTCTTTTTTTCCAGGGTAGTTACATATGTTGGGATGGGTTTTAGGATGGTTTTTTTTAAGCATAGGTGTCCTTTGGCTCGGTTAGTTCGGTTAGACATCGACGGATTCCACTGGTTTAGATTGGCTTATTCGATTTGCCAGGGCTGTCTATCTTACCAAAAGGACACGAATGTGGGTGTGTTTTTTGATGTTTCTGAGGGTACCTTTCTTTGGGAGTTGGTTTTTGCAGGAGCACTAAGTCGAGCGCCACCATTTCAGGGGTCCCCCTAAAGAAAGGACACTCATGTGGGTTTGTTGAGGAGCACGTTCAGAGTGACCTTGGACACTGCGCATTTGGCAACTGCTGCAGGTTCATGTTTGACCTGGCTCTGCTTGACACTATGCATTGTCCGGTTGCGAGGGGTCGCTTTGCAAGTGCAGAATCTCCCCATGGGCTCTATCTGGGTCTGCCTTTTGATGCGGGCACGGCAAGACCTTGTTGGCGGTCGAAACTCCTGGCGTCTGAAGGATGGGGAAGGCTTCGAGTTGGGAGTCTTCGAGTACTTGCTCAATGGAGAATCCGACCGCCTGGTTCTCCCTTGCCCAAGGCGAATCGACCTGACATGACAGCTTGGGGTTTCCCCTTTCTGGTATCCAGTGTTAGTCATGCAGAAGGTGATCACTTGTTCCTTCTGGGTCCCTCAAGGGCCAGTGAAGATTTGTGACCTTTGGTTTTTACCCCATGGTTCTCCAACTTGATACAGGATCTGTTCTCTTAAAGTTTCTTAATGGGTGAAGAAAAGGAAAGCCCAAGATGGTTGAAGGGAAACTAAACTGTAACAGACCAAAGGGGTCTCCCAATCCTTTTTGTTGAGCCCTACAACTGGGGGGGGGGGGGGGCGGGGGTGGTTGGATAAGTTTTAGTTGTTGTTGTTTTTTGAGGGGTGGGGGTTCTACAACAACGTCAATTGTAATCGCAGCTTGAAGGGTAGAAAAGATCGGTGACAACATACCCATGCTGTGTGTGTGTGTGTGTTTTTGTAGGCTTGTGGGGTAAGGGAAGCCAAAAGGAAATCCGCGATTCTCCCACCCAAGGGCCACCCCTGTGTTCTCAGTTGTTCAGTGGCACCCTTTTTCCCTTTCTTTTGGTGGCTGCCCCACTAAAATGGTCTTCCCCAAAAAAGGATCCCTTTTTTTCCAGGGTTATTGGACAACTGAGTGTTTGACAACCCCTCTTAAGGCGGGCAGGCGCCACGTCGCGCGCCTTGCGTCGCCACGTTGCCGCACGCAGAAGACCACAGCTTTCTCACCATGGCCCGTGCCGAGATCTGCGCGCCGCAGGCCGACGTGGAGGGAGGGAGGTGGGGAGGTGGGGCCTTGGGCTTTGGCAGGAGCTTTCGACATTGCTCAGGTTACACTAAAAAGGTGGTTTGAATGTTTGGATTGGTTTGGTTTTGGATTTGAACACATATTTGAACACCTGGTTGCTTGGAATCTCAGCGAACCAAGCTGAAATCCCACAACTTTCCTTGGTGGCTCCCGAAGGCCATCCGGTTCCTTAGCTTTTGAGATCCTTTTAGTGTGTAGTGGTAGTTTACCATTTAACCCGCTAAAGTTTTAGCGGGGGATCTGAGGGCAGCCCAGTAAAAAAGGTGGTTTGGATTGGTGGTTTGATTTTGGATTTGAACACCTGGTTCTTGTGGAGGGTGGGGCCCGCCAAACCACGAATCCAAAGTGGGCTATTCGGGCTGGTTTAGGGCGGGTTTAAAGTTCAGTGCGCTTAGGGTGGTTTAATAAAGGTAGGTGAGGAGTTTATTCATCTCAGTTACCCAAAGCGAATCGACGTTTTGTGGCTTTTTCGGGGTTTCCTGTTTCGGTCCAAATGAAGTCATGGCCCCAAACAGTTGGCTCGAATGTCAATTTCCTTTTAATACAAAGGGGTCCCCCCCTTTGTTTTGTTCGGGCCAAAGTTCCAAATTTTAAAACAACATGTTTTGTGTAGTCTTGCTTGTAGTACTGCTACTGCTTGTAGTACTTCAGTACTGCGCGTAGTACTTGTATTGCTTATAGTACTAAAACAGTTGGGGAACTTTGTGAATGTGATTCTTTTAGGGGCTTATTAATTTGGGTCCTGGAGGATCGGCCAGGGTGAAAACTAGGGTGATTTTTGTCAACATTTTTTATTGGGTGAAAAAGGGGTCTGGCTGGTCCATACTTTTTGCCGGACCAATTATAAACTTATGTGGACATTAGATATCCAGGTCCTTTGAGTTGAGCAACTGAGCGACTAGCAGCTGGAAGCTTGTGTTAATGCGCCGTGGTTGTTTGTTCGGTTCGGGTGGCATACCTAGAACAGGGCTCACCAGCCTCAACCTGGGCTTTAGGGCATTCGAACCTTGCAAAAGAAACGCCAACAGGCCAACAGGGGGACTGGAAGAAATAACACCCCAAGCTGCATTTGAAACATGAACCCCTGTCTGTGTTTTTTTTGAGATTCTCATTGCCAACGCTACTTCATGGTTGTCGTTGGGAAACATTATACATTTTTGCTTATTGTGGCTTAGTGGTTGAAATCCAACCATTTAACTGCCAAAAAAATAGTTATTTTTGCTCCCCTAACCCAACGTCAACCAAGACTTTGTCACTTTCAAGGGAGTCCCTTAGTGCACTTGGGGTCCATAAAGCTAATGAAGGCACGGGCCTCCAACCTGAACCCACACAAAGCGGGTTTCTTCGTGGCCGGGATCTCTTCATTTCAGGTCCCACGGTTTTGGCTCGTCTGCCGGTTTTTGCGGCTCGCCTCTTTTGGTTCAGAAAAAAGGCCGCAAGTTGACCGCCTCAATTTGCAGCTTCTGTTTAGTTTTAGACAGACCTACACGCTCTTTGGATTTTGCTTGACAGACCCAATGTTAACCCCGGATTAATATACCCCTGGTTGATTAATAGGGGGGTGTCCCCTTTTAGTGGGGCTTTATCACTTTTGGAGGGGTGGACACGTTTCCACCCCCCTATGGGACAGGTTCTACTTAGATCCTGGGTCAACAAAAACCGCGGCGCCTGCGAAAAGACGAGCGCAGCGGGGCTCCGTGAGGATCTCCAGGCCACCTCTCGGGGCCTGAGCTTAGCTCAGCGAACCAAGACCACTTTCCTGGCTCCCGAGGGCCATCCCGAAGGCGTGTTTTTTAGTTTTTTAGTTTTTTGGTTCTGTTCATTTTTACTGGGGGTCTGCAAAAAACAAAGTTTTTTGCTACCATACCAAGAGTAGAGATGATCCGGTTCCTTAGCTTTTTTTCAGATCCCTTTCAGCGTTGAGTGTTTTTTTTCTTCCATTGGACCGTTGAACTGTTCGCGGGGGATCTGCTTTTTAGAGCCTTTTAGCGTTGAGTGCGTTTTTTTGTTTTTCTCTTCATTTGACCCACTAAAAGTTGAACTTTTCGCGGGGGATCTGAGGACAGCCCAGTTCAGTTTTGCGTCTTTGGCCTGCCATAAGTTTGTGGCCGAAAGGTGAATCACCTGTGTTTGGGTCCAAACTCTAGCTTTCCCTTTTGGGTGTTGCAGTTTTTTCCGTGGCCCCGTAGTTAGTTGGTGGTTTGGTGGTGGGGATTGGAACCCCTGGTGCTTGTAGAGGGTAGATGGGGAAACCACCTCTCAGCCTTCCAAACCACCAAACAACGAGGGAAACTGAGCTACCAGTGGACGAAATCCTGCACCTAAGAGCTTAAAGAAGGTTTCCCATGGTGTCATAGGTGTCGCAGGATTTTGTCCATCCACAGTATGTGTCGGTTCAAAGTGGGCGACGAGTTCGGGATGCTGAGGCAAGGACTTTGCGCCTCGCCAAGGAGACGACTTGGCGAAGGGTAGCCTTTGGTTGGGTTGAAAAGGGAATCCAAGGGAAGACTGAAGCCATTCCCCATACTTTTTGGACACATCGAATAAAGAGTTATTTTTTGGCCTTATATGGGATTTCCAGGATTGGTGGGAGGCGTTTGAGCTTGGTTCAACCATTCATTTCTCCAAAGCCAATCGGCCTGACATGACTTCTTTTGTGTTTGGTAACCATTTTCAGTCATGGCCCCAAAAGGTGATCACCTTGTATTTTCTGGGTCCGAACTGGGCAAGCGAAACCAAAGATGCTGTTTCATTCCCAGACTTGCCTTTTCAACTTTTGCTGTTTGGGTTTTCCGTCAGCTTCCCTTTCAACCGGCAAAAGGATAACTTTTGCAGGAGGCTAAGTCACGTCAAGTTGACATCTTAGCGAGGACCAGGCTTTTGATTTGCTAAACGGCTGCGGGCCTCTTGATTTTTTAGTGTAGGGCTAGGCATATGGAAAGCGTCAGATTGGTGATGTTCTTCTTTAACTTCACCAAAACATGGGGTACCCTCAAAAAGAGACGCCCATATGGAAGAGCACAGAGCTCTTTTGGAAGTTTCCTTCTGGAAAGCGATGGGGTGGGGTGTTTGGAATAGTTGGAAGGATCAGGGCTCAACTACCTGCCCCGGGAGGCAGCGCTACGGTAGAAGTGACGGGATCTGTTTTGTAGAGAAATTGTATAAGTGTCACAACACTCGGCCAGACTCAAACGTGATTGCGCGGCAAATCAGCTTACAGTTCTTTTTTTTGGGGGGGGATAGCGTATGGCACGTGCGGCGCAAGGCCAGAAAGAAGGAGCTATGCGGCATGACTTGGCTTGGCAAACAAAATGCTTAACAATAGTTGACTCTTTTTTCCGCTGGCTGTGAAAATATGTTATCGGCAAAAACGTAGGTTGGAAACTCACACACTGCTCAACAAGCTTGGGTTTTTGCGATTAACAGGCCGCTTGGTGTGGACATGTAATGCTATAGCCCCAAACTTGGGTTGAACACTGACACACTGCTCAGGCTTTGCGATTAACAGGCCACCTGCTGTGGAAATACAGAGCTATCGACCAATTTGGCTTTTGCAATTCACTTGCCACTTGGTGTGGGAATGCAAAACCATTGACAAAAACTTGGTTGAAACACCAACTTTGCTTGTCGGTGTGCCGTCTTCTTTTGGGGGCCCTCTCCTGGTTGGCAAGGGAAACCAACAGGAAACCAAAGAAGTACGTGGCTATGAAATTCAATGGGAAACCACCTCAAAAGTGGCTGGTGGACGTGAATTCTCACCCAAATGCTGTGTGTTCTTTTTGTTTGCAGCTGTGGTTGGGTGCCCTCAGAAAACAGATACGCACACTATATACTCTACCTAAATTATCCAAAAGTGGAGAACGACAGACAACAAAACAACAAATCAACACAACAAAACAACGCAACACAGAATACAAGCCAAAACCCAACACCTAACACTATATGTATATATATATATATATAACCCGCCCCCCCCCCCACCCAACAACGGGAACAAACGCCAAACAAGAACAAAAACCAAGCAAAACAACAACCACAACACACCAAAAAGAAAGAAGCCACACCTAAAAAAATGAAGCCACACCACAAAAAAGCACGCTTTGTTTTTCGGCCGCCAAGAAGCGGCTTCTCCATTGGTCTCCGTTGGTCCCGCTGGTAGCGGGTTCCAGGAGCTCGCGGGCCTGGGGGCGCTGCTGCCCTTGTCGGACTCCTCGGTGGCGGGGGGCCCTGGGTGACAACAAAGTCCCCGAGTTCGTCATGGTTGTCGTTGGAACAATAAATAAGTCCCTGGTTGTTCTGCCAAGAGAAAGCCAGAGCCATTCGTTTCGGGGCGGGGCGGCAATCCATACATATGTCCCATGAGGAAGGGTCCCTAGGCCACCCTGGGCCTGATGACAATAAAGCCCCAGACAGGTTGGCTTGAATTTGGAGCCATGTTGGTTGGTTCCTGCGAGGTTCCTTCCAACTGTGTGGGGATTACATGGTTGTCGTTGGGAAAGATTAGAAACAGCTTTGCTTACTGTGGCTTAGTGGTTGAAATCCAACCACTCAACTGCTAAAATTTATCTTTTTGCTCCCCTTCCAACGTCAACCTTCCACCGTCAACCAAGTCGTGACTTGTTGGGTTTGGAGATTTGGAGTGGGAAATCAAAGGGAGTGGTAAATCAAAGGGAGTGGTTAATCAAAGGGAGTGGTTCATCAGAGGGAGTGGTTAATCAGAGGGAGTGGTTAATCAAACCCAAAGAGTGGTGAATCAAAGGTGAACCAAGGGAGCCACCCTCCATTTGCTTAACACTATTGTGACTCTTTGGGGTTAATCACAGATGCGGTTACTCACTCCCTGCGTTCCCTGTGACCACTTGGGTTTGGAGACTTGGAGTGGCAAATGACCGGTGTGGTTACACTTCTGGGTTACACTTCTGACGTCTGAGTTCCCTGTGACTTGTTGGGTTTAATCAATGGGAGTGGATAATCAAAGGGAGTGGTTAATCAAACCCAAAGAGTGGTGGATCAAAGGTGTTACTGATTTGGAGTGGTAAATAAAAAGTGTGGTTAAGCAATTTGGAGTGGTGAATCAAAGGCGTGGTTGCACTTGCCAAGGGAACCAAGGGAACCTCTAACCCCCACAAGCACTAAACATATTTCCAGTGATAGATTCCCTTCAAAACCAAGAGAAACTAACACAATAGTGTTAAGCAAATGGAGGGTGGCTCCCTTGGTTCTCTACTCGGCAAGTGTAAGCACATCGGTCATTGTAGGTATCCTCTTGGTTTGAGGGTGCAAGTAACCAAGAAAAAGCAGGAAAATGTGGCTTACCTATTACTCACTCCATGAACTCCCTTTGAAATTCAGTGACTTTTGGGTTTGGTTGCCACTTTAGTGGTAAATCAACACTTGATTGCCTTCTTGCGACCAATCTACTCAGTGAGTGATTCACTACTTGCCCAAAACGAGTCGATCCACTAGAAAAATCCCTTCATTCCAAGGAAAGAGCGAGCCAGGGTTTCATTTTTGGTTCCACCAAGGTAGGCTTAAACCCAGGGGTGGTTGATTTCCCGCTCACTTGCCCACCTGACCTGTTGTTTTCCCTGAGTTGGGAACCATTTTAGTCATAGCGCCCAACAGGTTAACCTTTCTCTTCTGGGTCCTTTGGGCAAATGAGTTGATGCGTGTTTTCCATTTTTGGCGGGAAGAGGACTAAACCGTCGGTATGTTAGGTTTGTACCTACATATCCGCCTGCAGCTGGCGCTGCATACCGACTCGAAGACACACAACCTATGTCGGCTGAATCGCTGCAAAACTGCCGCACGTATTTGGCGTGTACGGAGTTGATCGCATCATACCTGGTGCGGCTCCTCAGGCCATGAGTCGACAAGAACAAACTACTGCCTGGCCAGCTGTTACCAACAGTCTGGGTTTAGAGATGGCACAAGATGTCAACCACACAGGGTTGTGGAGTTGGGTGTGGAACAACATGATTCCTGCCACTCTGGCAAACATGAACGAGTATCACACCATGTGGCATAGAGTACCTGCTCCTATGACGCTCGCACTCGGCTTTGGCCACTTTTGAATGGACCATCCCCCAACAGGATGGGTTGATACATCCGGGGTCAACACCATCCAAATCAGCTGGTCCATGCGATCTTGTTGGCCCAAATACATCCTCAGGTTGAAACAAGATCATGATGACCTTTTAGCCCAAACGAATCCTAAACAAAAACATGTTTTTAGCCCAAATTCACCTAGAGTCTCCGCAATGCGTGGCTTTAAACTCATCACGTTTGCAGCCATAGAGCGGGTTTCCTTTTGGCTTTATGTTTCTGTTGTTTTTCCTTCCAACTTTTTCAAAAGACACACCGCAAAGCGTTTCCAGTGGCTGGTGTCCCATCTGGGCTCTCCAAGAATCTCAGTTGTTCAGTGGCACCCTTTTCCCCATTTTTTTTGTGACTGCCCTGCTAAAAATGGTCTTCCCAAGAAAGGGTTATGCTGCATAGGGTAAGCAACTACTCCCAAGCACCGTTTAACACCGTGTAAAGCGGTGCTCGCAACCTCAAAATGACCAAATCACCTTTGACTTCGTCCCAGTGGATCCCAGTTGCACCTCTTTTCCAGTTGGCTTTTGAAGAGTAGACGAGTTCCCCTACTTACCTAGGTCCCCCAGCGTGCCCTTTGACCGTTTCTTTTTTGGGGGAGGGTTCCCCTACTGAAATAGACTACAGGAAAAAAGGGTGCCCTGATTAACCTGGAGGACCTAGTTACTATACCGAGAATGGAACCACTTGGAATCGAATTGGGCCCCAAGCGTCCACTCATGCAGTGTTTTTGGAGCACCCCGCTGCAGCGAGCGCAGCCGGTCGGAGCAGCAATCGGAATAAAGCGAGCTTCCCCGTAGCTTTTCCGTGTTGTTTCCGGAATTTCCACTTTCATTATCTAATTTCTGTTCATGTGTTCTTGTTTGAGTGTTTGAGGGTACCCTTTTTTCGTGAAGGCCACCAAAAAACCACAATTTAGCGAAATTTGTCCTTAAAAACCACACACCCATCTCTTGACGTCGATGTTGTTGGCCTGGACTACTGGTAGGGGGGCTAATGGGCGGGGGCCATCCCTGGGTAAGCCCAGGACAAGCCAAGAATTCGCCCAAAAGGCCTTACCCTTCTCCATAGCCGCTTGGGGGTCCACGGTCCTGCCACTTGTTGAACACTTCCCTACTTCCATTTTGTTTCATTTTCCCCCGTTGGTTTCAAAAGGAATCAATTTCACTGGACATATGTCCTGTTTTTTTTTTTTTTTTTTTTTTGTGTGTGTGTTTATATATATATATTTTTTGGGGGGGGGCGGGCAGTGGAGGAAGACTTTCAAATGGAAGAGACAGGAAGTCCGAGTCTCCGTGCCGACGAAATCTCCTGCGCGAGGTCTTGGTCCGCACCGGCGGGAGGCTGCAGCAGCTCTGGCGAGCCCTAATCACGGGCCCGGAGGACACGCCCTACAGCGGCGGCTGCTTCGTCCGGTGACCCAGGTACTCCAGTAGTACTCCACTGAGGAGGAGGAGGAAAAAAAATGAAAGAAAAAACATGGGTTGATCTTGTTTTTGTTTTTCTCCGATCCTCTCTGCGGTTGTGGCCCTGTTTGTTTTTGTGTTTGTGTTGGTTTTGTTTCTTCGCGTGCGCGGACTAATCGCAGGGCCTTCTGCGACCATTTCCAAGTTATCTCAGCTGGTCGAGGGCGTTGGTTGTGACCCGGGCCATTGTTTGTGGATGTTGTTTGGTTTTTCAGGCAATCTTGAAATGACACCAAGGGAAATCCCTTCATTAAAAACTATGGGCTGTCGCATGTTGAATTGACTGCAAGACATATTCCTCCTTTTCCTGGACTTTCAGCTTGTTGTCCAACAACAAGATTTGATTTTTTTGTCCGATTCACTGAGGAATTGAGAAGGGAAGTTTCCCACCACCATGTTGTTGATATTGGTATCTCTTGGTACGTATTTGCTTCGAACTTTTCATTTGGCTTGGCTTTATTGTGTATTCTCAGTGGGCGGCCTGTGCAGGCAACTGCTTGCTGTTTTGAAAGTTGGCGGTACGTCGAAGAGAACACCTCCGAGAACGAGGTGATGTTTAGACCTCTAAAAAAAACCCTCCATTTGCAGCACAGTCGGTTTTGCAGCTTTGCATGTGCCGGTTTTTGTTGTGGGTTGGACGCCAACTTCCAGCATCAAGTTGCTGGAAGCATTTTTGTTGCTTGTGAGGCTTGAATGTAGAACAGGAGGCTTAGACTTGTCTCGGGTCCTCCGCCAATCCCATCCACGCAGGCAGCATGAGAAAGGTCTCTTGGCATTGCACCTGCCTGAGGTCTTTGACATCTACTTCCCCCCTGAGTATCCCACAGTACCTCCACAAGTGAGGCTCCTGACCACAGGACGGGGTGGATCTTGCTTGTCTTCTTTATTTTACCCAACATGATGTGTCTGGCCAGCGGTGCCCCAGACAGGTTGGTTTGAATTTGGAGCCACGTTGGTTGGTTCCTGCGAGTTCCAACTGTATGGGGAGGGAGTCGCACCTTGGACAGGCGCAGAGCCATGGGGAGTTGTTTGGCCATAGCAGAAAAGCCTCATAGGGTCGGCAGTGGCTGTTTCCCTGCTGCATACCTAGGGCCCCATCCCAACGGTCCTTATTTTGATTGTTTAAAGAAGTGATCCCTGTTTGAAACGGGTGTTTCCAAGGATAGCTCTCAAAGGACCCCATGCAAATCAATTGTTTGGAGGGCCTTCTCTTTTAGGAGAGGCTCAATTCAACCCATCGATACCCTTTTTATAGTCATGGCCACTGGACAAGTAGATTAACTTTTTGGTGTGCCAACCTTGCCGTCGTGTGCCATTTATTTTGCAGTGGTCTTCTTTTCCGCACGCTTCCATTGGCCGAACATCCCTTCGTCACAGAGCACGCCTGAACGTTTCAGTAAGCTGAAGGGATGTCCCCCCCGGCGAACTCCGAGGAATGCTTTCGGAACCTGCTTATTACCCTCCCACCAACCAACATGGAAGTGCAGGAATGCCCTTTCCAAGAAAGTAGTCTTTCTACAGTCCCCTGCACTTCCATGTTAGCTGGGAAAATATGGCCAGATTGCACCTGTGGTTACTTCGCGGAAAGCCGCAGGGCTGGTTTCTGCTGCGCTTTGGGCTCAAGATCGGACTGAGAGGCGGCGAATCCTTCTCCGAGTCGCCTTTCAGCCGCCTGAAAGATGAAGACCTGGGCGTTGGCCGTGGCGGCCGCGGTTGCCTCGGGGCAGGAGCGAGGGGGGAAGCAATTGCGAGACCTGGGAAGCGAAACTTGACATATATCTCTACATATATATATATATATGGGTGAAAATTAAACCACCGGAAAACCGCAGGTGTTAGTCCATGTTTCCCTTTACCAAGGTTCCATGTTGGGACCCACACCAATATTTTAATAAACTGAGCTCTTAAATGTGGGGTCAACGTTAGGGCTCACTGGCCATCTTGATGGAATCTGGACTGTGGCTTCCCCAAACCGTGGCTGGAATCAGGACCCCAGCAAGACATTTATGGCCGTGGTTGTCAAAGCCACCGGGATCCCATTTTGGTTCGTAGGTGCACCACCTTCAGGCTTTATTTTAGTGGGGATTGGGATGTTCAGATATGCCATTTGCATATGTTTGCCCATGTTTGCAAGTCTTTTGCATGTTTTTTCTCTTTTTCAGCCACGCGTTTTGCTGATTCATTTTCCTTTGCAAGTGGCCTCACTCAGTTGGCTCCCCTGTGTGAGCTTGCGCCGAAAGATGAGCTTTAAGAAATCTGGTGGTTTCCCATTTGGCGTTTTGGAAGAATCCCAACACCTGGTTTCCCAAAAGCCGTGCCATACTGGTATTTTCCCCATGTGCCGGTTTTGAACACATCCGCTTGGGCGAATATTGTGGTCAGCCCGCCCCCTCCCCCGACCTTTTGTAATGAGCCGCGTCCTGGGAAGGAAGGAATGCAAATAACTCTCGACCCTTGCCACGTGGGGAATTGTTCGAATGGGTGTTTTAGGGGACCCTCAAAATGGCGCAAAATGGCATCTGTTTTCCGTTTGGCTTCCCTTCAAAACCACAATCAAAAGACAGACCCAAGCTTACCTCTTAAAAACACAACTTTTCAACTTTTTGGGGTAACATGGGCTATATGTCTGTAAAAGATTAACTTCCCCAGGGCTTGGAGTTTTAAGGGGTAAGCAAGTGATAAGCCTTTCAGGCCATATAGGTCCCGAACTTGAAAAGTTTGCCGAAGAGCCACCAAACAGTTCCATCGCTTCGAAAGAATGGGGAAAGCAGGAATCACCGGATTTCCCCTTCCACAGTTTCAGAAGGGGTGCTCCATGGGCGGCCTTGTTCTTTTTTGTTTCTTCGTTTTTTTCGGGGCACCCCTTTTGAGGTTGGCTTGACGGGGCAACCAATAGGAAATCCGAAGCCATTTGGGGGGCCTTCTCAAGTCCCTCACAACCCCTTTCCACTGTATTGGGCCCTTGTAAGTCCCACAACTCACGTGGTTTACACAGAACCTGTTTTACCCGGTCAGAAGAGCTCCAGAGGTCCCAGAAAAGCACCATCCTTCATTTTGACAGCACCGTTCCAGGTAGTTTCAGGGGCTTGGTTCTGGCAGGTTAGGGATGGTGAATTGCCGGGATCCCCTTGAAGGAAGCCACAGATGCTTTTTTGGGGCTTCCTTTGTTGAGAACCCGCAAGCCTCCCCAACAAAAACTCCGTTGCCGGAAAACCACGGCTGGCTCACGGTAGCGCAGAGCGAGCCCATAGAGGGAATCAACTGGGGATGATTAATCCGGGGTTCCCATTCTTTCCCATGATTGGAGGAGCAGAGGCCCCACTGCTCTTTGACTCACGACCAATGCGGTTTTGTCCGACAAACGCATTCACCGTTTTCATTTGGCAGTGGCAAAAATCGGTACCCCAAAAGGAACCCTGGTAAGTGGAAACATCGACTAAAACCTGCGGTCCAATTCCTGGTGGTTTAATTTTGACCCATACCCATTTAAACCAACAAAATCGCATGTACCATCTGATTTGGGTAGTGTTGACCCCGGATTTACAAACCCATCCTGTTAGGGGATGTCCCATCCAAACCCATTCACCGTTTTGATTTTGTGGATACCATGTTGGGAGGGCCTTTTTTTTTGACACACACACACACCCAGCGTCACAGCCAGCTGAGCAGCGAGGAGTTTCAGTGCGCGGTCCCCAACGCTTTCCCCCAGACCTCCACAGTCCAGCGGCACCCCGGCACAGAAGATGCCGTCTTTCTTTCAATCCGGTTGGCTTTAAGGGAAATCGATCACTGGAAACGGGTTTGTTCTTTGTTTTTTGTATTTTTTTGCAGGGGGGGTTAAGCAAACCGGGTTCCAGAATGATGTGGTTTGGGGTGGGCAAAATTTGAACAGCAGAGTCTGACTCTGCCCCACGTTTTGGGATCGTCTCTCGTGGCGGTTCAAGCCCTTTGGTGCGGGTTCCCGCTTTTTCAGGCTTCGTAGATTTCGCAATTTTGAACAGCCCAGAAGCATCTTGCCGGTCATCACACGATGTGGTCTTCGCGGAGGTTCTTCAAGTGTTGGGTGGGGATGAATGCAAGGTTCACTTTCAAAAGGGTTCCCTGTGGCGCTCTCATGGCAGAAATGTCGAAGGTTTACTTTGGTCTTCTCGGCCGACATGGATTGTAGGTGTACTCGGTTTTCACGTGGCAACCACACGGAACATGTTGCAGGGGGTTGGCTCAAATTGGAGGTGTGGAAGAAATGTGCGCCAGACAGAGTGACACAAGTTTAATGTTGACCCCGGATTAATAAACCCCTGGTTAATATGGGGTGTTAGCCTTGTTGAATCCCCATGAACTTCACGAGGGACACACCCCAAATTAATAAACAAGGGTTTATTAATCCGGGGTCAACATTAGCCTGCATGGAGTGAGAATACCGTTTGGACACACCCACGTGAATCAAATAGGCTTTGTGAGACTCCAATTTTGACCCGATTGGTGACAGGCGAGTGGAACTCGACAAATCGCCTCACCGAGGGTTCTCAGATATGAGGGTTGATTTGAATAAGCAGCGCTGACCATCCCTTCTGTGTTACGAGCTTTTGTTGCAGTTTGGCAAAGTTATCCCGAAGTGCATAGGCAACTCAATTCACATTTGAGGGCAAACGGACCAGTATGCCACTGGAACGGGACATGAGTGGATGTCTGGAATCAAATGCAAACAAAACAAGAACCCCCCGGTGCCCCCTGCCCCCACCTGGTCACCGACCCACCCCCTTTGCCAAGCAGAGGGATAGAGTGAGAGACGGAGACGGAGAGGCTCAACACTCGCGCGCCTCTGAGGGGCTTTTGGGACTTCTTAGCGACCCTCCGCTTCTCGGCCCAATCCTTCGTGCAGACCCAGGCGCCGGAACTTCCGTGGAATCCCAGTGACGGAAACCGTGGCGTTTCGTTGCGGTTTCTCGGTCGCACGTCGCCGGTGTAGTCTTGCGCGGCGCCTTGGTTAGGTCGCGTTGCTTCAACGGGAGCTTCACTTTAACCCAAAGTTGGACCTGCTTTGATATCAGCCCCCACCCCGGACAGGGCTAAGGGTTGGGCTGGGGGGGTTGGGGTTGGGGCCTGGGCTGGGTCAGCATTGCCAATTCTAATTCGGTATTGCTTAGTGTGTGTGTGTGTGTGCGTGAGTGTTTATTCTATTTTAGTGGGTGGTAGCAACTTCCTATAATTCAGGACCCCAAAACGGTCCCAGGATGTTGACTTCGGAAAAACCATTATTTTGACGCACATTTAATAAAAGCACCCCAGCTCCACCCGACATCCAGTCAGGGTTTGCAAAATTGGCTGGGAGACAACCCAAACCCAAGGCCTTCCCCGACTTACTTTCCAAAACTGACCTTTTGATTTGACCATTGTTTTTTTTCCAAGTTTTTTAGTTTTAAAGTCAAGGTTCCAAAAGGGATCAACATTCTGGGTCCCGCGGGGGTCATCGAGTGGATCTCCGCGACGGGAACTTCCATGCGAGTGGATCTCCGCGACGGGAACTTCCATGCAGTTTGCTTTTTGGCCGCCAGTTGGTTGCGAATGCGCGGGAGGTCGTTTTGAAATCGAAGGCACACGGGCCAGATCTCCGAAGAGAAGGTGAAGAAGTGAAGGCAAGAGCTTGCGTATCGAATTGCTGGCTGCTGGAAAGCAGGTCAGACGGGATCGACTCGGACTAGTTTGAGTCAGAGTGTGCAGACTTCCGTTTGGTACCTTGGGTAGAGGCCCGCAATTTCTCAAGAAGAGAGGCCTTCCAGCCAAGAGAGCGGACAGCTTCGAGCTCCTGAGGTGCCTGCAAAATTGCACGAAGCGTGTGGTGGACAACAACACCCGAAGAACGCTGCCCTCCATCCCAATGTTCTTAGTTGGAGAAATAGACACAGGCAGCAGCAATGTTGCGAGCAGCAGTCTTGAGAGCGCAGAGTTGGAGGGACGAGACGAAGAAGAGGCTCACATTGAAGAACCTCCTCTGCCTTGAGCCCGGCAAGCAATCCGAAGATCACTGCCACGCTGGCCGACGTCATGCTTCAAAGCAGCTTGAACTGCTTCACTCAGCTCGGCGAGGGGAAAGCACCCGGATTCAGCAAACTGCGCTGTGGAACTCGAGGATTTGCAGTCCAGCCCAAGCTGCATGCTGAAGATGCTTCGCAAGCGCGTTCCGAATGGTCCTGATGGTGACCTCAGAGGATTGCACAACAAGGTGAGTTGTCTCTAGATCCCAAGTGGCCTCTGAAGGAGAAAGGGGCTGCGCATCAGCAAGAATCACGCCGAAGTGAATGGGCGGACTATGCTTTGCGTGCTCCTCAGCAATCTCCCCAGAGATTTGATGGGAGTACACATCCAGGTCCTCATCTTCTAGAAGCGTCTGTGCGGCAGAGGCAACTGATCGCGTTGTCACGCCCAGCCGGCTAGCAATGGCCGGAACATTGGGGTGTTCTTTCGCGCCGGGTTTGATCAGCTCATCGAAAGCGGCGACTTGACAACCAAATAGCGCACGGCATGGGAGGTGTGCATGGTCAATTCACGCGCGCTTCGTCGTGGTTTCTTGACAACACACCCAACAGCAAAGCGCCTTGGAGTCCCTCATGTTGTTTGTGCGGAGCTCAACGAGTTGAGCCAGCAGGACGGAGCCGTAGCGTACGAGATAGAGAAGTTGTCTGCGACTCAGGAGGGGGTTTTCATCAAGGTCTCTGGCAAGGAATTGAGGGTAATATTTCGCCATATCTCAGAGGGGTACAGCTGCATGTTGGTTGCCCATCTTCAATGTGCCATGAGGACATTTTCATCTCATTTTCATCTCGGCCTCCCGGCAGTCCCGAGATGAGAATTTTGTGGCCACCAAGGTTGAAGGGTTCAGTAGCCTGTGTTGTCAACGACTCACCTGCATGTTCGATGGGAAAATCAAGGAACAATGTGCCTTTCCGCTTCTTGACAGCTGGACCTTGTTGGGAGGCGAGGCAACATCAATCTGCTGGCCTTCTCCCACACATTCCGAGATCGATGCTGAACCCAAAAAGCAAAAAGGAGCTGCATCTTTCTCCTTGGAAAGATGTGGATCCCTGTGACTTTCACTGCGACCAAGGCCATCGTCACACCCAAGTCTGCTTCTGTAGTCTTCGCAGCAGGGCAAGGATACTGCCTTGTCGGTGGTTGTTTTTTCTACTGTGTTTCTTTCAGAAAGTGCAGCGGTTGAGACTCATGGACTTTGGCCAGTATGCAACCTTGCCTGGGGCATTGTTGTTCGTGGGGAGAAGTCTGGGTTTGCACGCCGAAGCAAACTGAGAGTGCAGGTTGCCACGGGCCCCAGAGGACCGTGAACTCACTCGGATCTCTAGCCACTTGTTGTGCCAACATTTGACGCTGCGGTTTGGCGCTCCCCAGATGAAGGGACTTTGCTCACCACTGGCAAGGCGGATGGCTTTGCCCAGACAGCCTTTCTTCATGTGACATTTGAGCCAGACAAGTTGGAGGAGACTGCTTGGCAGGACTCTCACTTTGTCCAAGCAAAGGTTCTTGCCAAGCAGCGGCGGGCGCCAACTAATGTTGGACCTGCTTTAATGTGACCCCCCTTGCCAAGGCGTCTCTCAGATTCCGAGTGCCTCCGTTAGTATTAGTGTGGCCAAGCCCCCCTCTCAAATTCCCAGCACTTACGTGAGCATTGCAACTTCTACTTTAGTATTGCCAAAGCCTTTTCTCGGATTCCGAGTACTTACTTTAGTATTGCACAAATCTACTTTACTATTACCAAGGCCTTCTCTCAGATTCCCAGTACTTGCTTTAGCATTGCCAATTCTACTGACTCTCAGATTCCCAGTACTTACTTTAGTATTGCCAGTTCTACTTTCAGCAACCCCCCAAAATAGTTGGACACTAAAGAGGACCCGCAAAACAGTCGCATTAAACACCCCCTTTGTGCGAATGTTTGCCCTTACTTTTTGTAAAGAAGTTATCTTAAATTTGATTTGTTGCGGACCACTGGCAAAAATGGATTTCCGTGGTCCAAGGCCTTTACCTGTTGAGGTGGGGAGAGCTTCGTTAGGTGAACCACCCTTGTAATGTAAAAGGCTAAGGCTTTAATTTGAGAATTTCAGCAACCCCCTAAAATAGTTGGACGCTAAAGAAAACCGCAAGAGAGTCGCATTAAAGAGGATCAGGGCCTCTTGTGCGCACACCCCTTTTTGCGAATGTTTGCCCTTACTTTTTTGTAAAGAAGTTATCTAGATTTGATTGTTTGGGAACCGTTTCAAAAAAGATTTCCTAATGCTTGCCCGGATTTTTTGGCCAGACTTCTTTGGCTAGTTGTTTTTGCTCCGATTTTTTGCCTGGCATTTATTTTTGGTAGTTTTGTTTTGGAAAGCTTGCCACAATAGAGGACCCCAAAACAGCCCAACGACCCTGAGTTAGAAAGCAACTTTTCACAATACAGGCTACTGCCATTAAAGCGTGTCCAACATGAGTCCAGTCGATCTTGCTACGGGCGAGATGAAGCTTGCGGCAGAGGATGGGGAGATGCAGATCTTGCTGGTTTCTGGTGAAGTAGGAGTTCTCCCTCAATGGTTGGATCCAACTCCTTTGTTTGGGAAGGCCTTCGCGGTCTATCTCAGCAGAGATCAGCAGCACCATGGGACTCCAGGATGGACCTCGCCGTCATCATTTGTCACCTCGGAAAACGCAGCACTGCAGACAAGCTCGGTGGTGGGTCTTTGCTGACCTGCTTGGCCACTTCACACACCAATGGCAAGTGGGGCGCTAGGGCCAGGTGACAGCAATTAGCCTTTCCAAAATTCTTGTGAATTCCGGCCTTCCTGTCTGGGATTGCCCAGAGACGCTAAAAGGGATGTGACTGAGAATTGAGGATATCCTGAGCCCAAGGTTGAATTCTCAACTAAGGCCTAGGCTCATGGCTTCCTCTCAAAGGCACTCCTGGCTCTCTTCGTCAGCATGTTTTCAAGGTGCACTTGAGGCAGTTTGTGCCAAAGATTCATGGGCTTGGCCACCATCTTCAACAACTGCCCTCCAGGTTGGGCTGAGCTTCTTGCGCCCCTATTCGCAAGGACTGCAAGACGCCACCAGGAAGGAAATCGCAGTCAACCATCTGTGTGGCTTTCAAGCACAGGCTCTCATCACTGTGCCTGTCACCAGACTTCTTGAGGATCTCAAGCCGGGAGAGAGGGTGCGTTCTCCGGTGTCATCGCTGGAGCCCTCACTGATCTGCGCAGAAGTGCCGCAACATCCAGCGCAGCGCGGCGCGCACTGCTGGAAGAAGAAGTCCAAAAGGATTGGGCGGTCAGGTCTCGTACCGCAAAGATCAGCTTGTGTGAGGAAAGGTTCAACTCACGCACTTGGGCCAGGTATCAAGCCCGCCAAGATCACGCAGGTGAGGCCAGGTCAACACTGAACGACGCGTGTCCACGACAGTCTTTGTGTCTCATGGCGAGGCATGCAGACTATGATATGTTATCGGGTGCTATGACCCAAGTTGGTCGAAGAAGTGAGCGGCAGTGGACCTTGCCGGAGCAATCCAACGTCTGGAATGCTAGTGAAGAACACTAACTGTTTCGTGCGTTCAACTGAAGTTGGTAGTTGAGCTCGTAGTCATCTGCACGGTTGGATTGCCATGTGTGGCACAGGTGCGCAGGAACTACTTGCGTCGGAACTGACTGCCATTCTGTGTCAGAAAGCTCTTCGTTAAAACGGACCTATTCGCTGCATCAAGTCAGCTACGGCCGTTGCCGTCACGTCGTGTGAGTACCCCCAACACTCTCTCCAAGTTGTCTTCTGATGGTCCACCCGGGAGTAAGGTCCCGGTCAATATAGGCGCACCAAATCAAATTAATCGTGCGATCCCTGAGGCAACATCCTGCACTGAAGGTTAGTCCAAGGATAGTGACTGACAACATAAACATGATTGCTACGTCGTTGGGTGCGCTTGAAATCCTGCTAGGTAGGAACAAATTTACGTGGCAAGAAGCACTGGCCGCCGCTTCCAGCCATTGATCCAGTGATCCACAAGAGTCCGGGAGATACATTTGAGGCCACTGCAGTAGCCAAACAAACATTTTCCAACAAACAAAAGGCCAAAAAGGCCCAGAAGAAGATTCAACAATTTCAGTACGAGGTGCGACTGTGACACAACCCACCAATGTCTGCCCGCCAAAATATCCCCCTGTCCCTTGGAAACCTATGTGAAACCCCGTAGGGCCAAGCATTGTTTCTCAAACGACATACAAAAACTGCTGAGCAGTATTGCAAGGATAACTTTTTGCATGTCAGCTTTGGAATGCACCTGTGTGACCTACTGCTTTGGGTGGGACTGCCTTCACCGTTTTCACTTGATTAGGCGTACGGTCTGTCGGTATAGTAAGACAACCGCGTGTTTTGACCAGGGTTTGGAAATGATCTGAATCCAGAGTCTTGACCGGATGTCTAATTTTGGTTATTGAAAGAAGGTGTTTCTTAGCCCTTGTTGGTCTTGCCTTTGGTGCACTAGTGCCGTTGGGCTCGTTTTGGCCTTGGTTGGGGGCCTTGGGTGTGGTCGGGTTGGTTTTGACCACCTTGGTTTCCTTTGCCCCAAAAGCGCGACCACCCAATTCTCAGGCCCCTGAGCAAAGGAAAAGCGACCACACTAGGGCTGAGAATTGCGGCTCGGATAGAACTAATTGTGCTGGTCGGTTTGGGTGCGGAGTTGTTTTTGATTTTTGACCATTTGAGAGTCTCACATAATTTATTCCTGGAAAATTGTCTTGCTTCATAAAAATCTTAACACACTGACGGACCGTAGATCTGACCTGTTGCAGTGACTTCGGCTTGACCGTCGCTTGGATTAAATACTATTGAAACCGAAACTTCTTCTTGCTGAATGGGCACGCGCTTTCGCATTATTTCTCTGACAGAACTGGCTCCAATCGGCATGACGCATTGAGACGCTTGAGCGCGTTGCCATGCATCGCCGCTTGACAACAGCTCGGACGTAAGGACATGGCGTGAACTGGTTGGGCCCCAGCACGCCATTGCTTATGTCTACCATGTGCGATGTGTGTGTGTGTGTGTAACCTCTGGTTGCTGCTCTCTTCTTGGGGTTGAGGTTCTCCCTCTTTGATTTGTTCCTGCCATTGCCGATGAAGCGCAGAGACAGACTGGGTCATGCTCACGAGGGGGGCAGGTCCGATGAAAGTGAGTCCACCGCTCACTTTTGGACACTACTTGAGATGTTGACGAAGCACTAGTTAGGGGAAGGGGTGGTAAAGACCTACTGGCAACCGACTGCGTTTTTGGCAAAGCAATAGGCCTAAAGACCTTTTGCTCAGTTGGCCCGGATGGTTTTGGTGTGGGGTTCCGGTCCAATGTCTCTCGTTTTTGGCTGGTAAACACGGAGCTGCGCAGCCGGGGGCCCTTAGTGTCTCATGGTGGGGTTTGGGGCCGGAGCCAATTTTGGGTTTGACAGAGGGAGCTACCGAAGTGGAGTTCTGTAAGATCATGGTAGTTTGAGTCTTGATTTTGAGTGTGTGTTGGTTAAAAAAAACAAAAAAAAAACAATTGGAAAACCGCGCTGCGCCTCGCAGGGCTTCTGCCGCTTTGGGACCTCCTGGAACCGGCAGCCGCGACTGGAGACCAACATGGGGGAGGCCCACAGCGCCCAGAACAACGCCTACGGCGGGAACCTCTGGTTTTGCCTGGAGGACGGATTGCAAGCGATTTTCCGGGCCGCCGAGCGTTTCCCAAACCGCGGTTTCCATGAAGTGTCCAACGAAGAGAAACGGGGAAAAACAAGAAACAAACAGCAGCTGGCCGCCGAGCGTTTTGGGCCCCAGACGGCGGTTTTTTTTCCATGAAGGTGTCCAAAACGGCCTGAAGAAGGCGACAGAACCCGAGGTTAGTCGGTGCATCCCCGAAAGGCGAACAAAGGTGCGCCCTTTTTTGTTTGTCCCTTGTTTTTTTCCAGATGGCTGTGGGGGGCGGGCGGGGGGTCCAAAAAAGGGGGGTCCAAGTGCAAGCGACATTCTGGGATGGGATTTTAAACATCACCCCTTACCCCAGTGAGTTTCCCTACCCACCCTGGCAACACGGAAGGCGACGGAACTGGCCACTGGACAACTTTCAGCTTCGAGTTCTTCTCCTCTTGTTTCACAGGGCTCCTTAAAAGATACATTTTGAACCATTTGAGACATGGCTTTTTCCACCAAAATAAAAGGACACCACCATTTACAAGGCAATGCTCAGGTGTATAATGTAAGGATCCCTGTTTCAATTAAATGGGCAGACTAGAACGAAACAGCGTCAGAGCAACATGTTCTGTGTACCTTTGCCTTTGTGGGCCGAGTGTTGGTTCATCTTGCCGCAACTTTGGATCACAGACAACACCGCAATCCAAGTGGGGCGATGGGCCTGGGTGTTACTTTGAAGCCCGAGCAACACCGAGCAGTGCAACCAACGACCGGGACCAATTTAATTGGAAGGGCAGCCACAGATCTTCGCCATATGGGGCGAACTGGGGAACTCGGGAGCCAGGGATGCTGAGCAAACTTCACTCTCAAACGTGAGGTTGGCCACGGGCTTGCCGATTCGGGGGGTAAACCAGAACACGCTTGGGCATCATGAAGGTCTCTTGGGGATTCTGGTATGAGTTTGTATATTCTCCGTAGTTGACCTAGCTAAGTTACTCAAGTAGTATGTAACTTTTGTGGAAGCCTTTTTCGTTGACCCCGGATCAGTTGACCCGTCCCATTTTTGAGGGGGTGTGCGCTCCAAAAGTGGTCTGAATCCCCACTAAAAGGCGGCACCCAGCAACATCATCCGGCAGTTCTGCAGCTCACTGAGTTGCCAAGAATGCAAGTGGACCTGGGGAACGTCCTGATCTTCTTTGGGGTGAAAAAACCTGAGGCCCTTGCACCGAGAAGTGAATCGACCGAAGGAACAAAGGTTTCAGTTGCCTGAGGTTCCTCTGGTGGGTTTTGGGTTCCACGTGGGTTTTTTGGGCGCAGTACTAGTGTGTTTGACCAGTTTCCATGTGAATCAGCAGGAGTGTGCGACACCTTTTACTTGGCCCTTATATTGCAAGTGAGTAATGTGGGAACCAAGGATCCCCTTCTGAAGGGGACGTTTGTGTGTGTTTTGTTCAAACATTTGGTTGGCTAATTCCCGGGTTTTGCCGGATATCTCCGGGGGTTTCCGGCTGATCACCTCACCCCAACCGTTCCCCACCCCATCAGAAATTCCCTAGCTTCAAGACAACCACCATTTTCATGGTTTATAAGGGTCATTCCATTTCTCATCCCCGGTGCTCATCGCACCAGCAAGGATCCTACCATGAGTTGTGATCATCTTACTCGAAGCAACCCCGCGAGTCGAGGCCTTTGCGCAGTACTCGGGTTTTCAAACCACATGTGTAGGTTACATGGTTGCCACTACCCTCCCAAGAACAAACCTAGAACCTGGACAGGAGCACCAGCAAGAATCAAGGGTCATTGGCTTTTCCCTTTGCTAACAAACCTTGTGAATGGGATGCCGCCCGACTCTTGGGCATGGAGCAATCAGATCTCCGATTTGGGGTTTCTGCAGTTTTTCCTTGGTGACCCTTTACAACCTGAAGAAGTAGGATCATGCTGTAGGTCCTCTACTTGGGCATTTGTTGGTTGAGTTTCTGAAGTTTCTGCAACACAGATGCATTTGTTTAGGAGCCCTGATGTTTTCTCCCTGAGTCAACATGGGCAGGGTGTCGAATCCATTGCGGCTTGGCTGATCCTTGCAGAGCACTGTTGGCTAGAAGTAGCGTTGTACTGGCCAGTTTGTGAGCCCTGTCCTCAGTCACCAGCAGCCAACAGACTGGTTTTGGGGCTGGGATAATGATGGCTTTTGACCCTGAACACCCACCCACCCAGCCACCCCCACCCAGCCACCCCCACCCACACCCACACCCACACCCAACCCACACCCACACCCACACCGACACCCACACCCACACCCACCCCCACACCTACACCCACACCCACACCCACACCCACACCCACACCCAAACCCACACCCACCCACCCCCACACCCACCCACACCCACCCACACCTGGGTCGGCAGGGAAGGCTGGATCGCGATCAGCTATAGAGAGAGAGAGAGAGAGATATATACATCGTCATGTATACACACGCATGCATATGTGTGTGTATGATATATATATATATATATGCGAGTCCGTTGCACTCAGGGCAACCAGAGGTAAACCCTTGGAAGTGTAATCAGTTCAGCTCGATGTTCCCCCCCCCACAGCAGGGCCGGTCTGACAGGAGCCAAGGACCCAGTTGGGTTGCATCGCGGAGTGCGAGGCCCGCTTTATGTGCGCGGCCGCGGATCGGCCGCCCAACCCCGGACCGGAGGCGGGGTTTGTTTTCAGAGGATTTCGAGGAGGGTTCGATTGTTTGTTTGCTTGTTCTTGGGGAGGGGAATATTGGCAATTTGGTTGGGTTTTTAGCCTTTAGCTTTTTGGAAACATGAGTCTTCTCTCACGAGTTCGCAAACAGAACTTTGGGCAAGGTGGGTGTTGGCCCTGGGTTTGGGGGTAGGGAGGGAAATAGTTGGAACTTCAACTCCGCGTGCCGATCCCCCAGCAACGTTACAACTTCTCTTTAATCCTTAGGGCGAACTAGTCAGGGGACCTCCCAAGACTAGGTCATGTCCTGACCAAAAGGGGAACCGCCTCTGACTACTACGATGCTCCTGATAAAGCCGAAGATAACATTACAGGTGCAACCAACCAACCACGCAACGTTAGATAGCCCTGCCACCTGGCTTAAGTTGTTCGAACGTTTATACACATGTTTGGCACTCAATTGACTTGCTGGTTCTCGGCAGGGAAGAAGGGAATGACTCACACCTGTGAGCCAGCCCTTTGGTGTCCTTTAAGGAGAGCCCCGCAGGTTCATCCAGGTTCCTTCCCCAAACCCCTGCCCGACTGAGAACCAGCAAGGCAATGTCAGTATGGAAAGGAGCCTTGTGTTTCCCAAAGCGTCGCTGAAGCTAAACCGCCTTCCGATCGGCGCCAATTCGGACCCAAGGACAAAGGAGGGAACATGCTTGCAGAACTCCAGCTTGCATGGATGGATAAACAAACCAAAGGTTAGAATCAAGCAGGAAACCAATTGTAGCACAGCAGTTTCTCTTCGAATGGAGAAGTCAAGTTGTTTCTCCGTTCCAAGCCCTTGTTTGGGTTCGTTTTGGAGTCACACTTCTACCTGAGGACCTGGTGTCCATTTAAAGGACTTAAAGGTAGGCGTAAACCGGCTTGACTTCCCAAGAAAAATCCCCACATTTTTTTCAATCCAATAGACCCAAGATTAGGGGGCCTTCCCACCTTTTAAGGGTGGAAAACCCCCACAATCCAAGCCACCTCTCTGAGGGGTTTCCATTTTGGACCCCAAGGTAGACTTCCCTTTGGCTTAAAGATTTATTTTATTTCCTGTTGGCTTTCAAGGGATTCGATTTCACAACTCGAAATAGTTGTATTTTTCCAGGAGGCGAAACCACACATGGAAGTAGACTTACCCTTGGGTTTTTGCCGGCCGGACTCCGGACCGAAATCTATCCCTCAAGAACAGGGTTCCCACTTCTGTCTTACAAGGGAATCCCCACCTTTTTTTTTTCATGGGGGCTTAGTCTTTGAAAAGCCCTTATTCCCACTTCTGTCTTACAAGGGAATCTCCACCTTCTTACATGGAGGGTTAGTCTTTGAAAAGCCCTTCCTGTTGTATCCACAGCTTCGGAAGTCCATGTCCCCAGGAGTGCTGCCTCTTCTACCGGAACAACACGGGGGACAACCAGCCGGACCGCGAGTGCTTCGTGCGGAAGCGCCTGGACGTGGAGGAGCTGCCGGCGGGCAGCTTCGTGAACACGGAGGTGAAGGTGACGCCCATCCCCTTCGCGCCTCGCGGAAGTGGCGTCTGAGTCTGTGTTCAAAGGGCCTGCTTTCATACCTTTCACCCCTTTTTTGGGAGAGGGTTCCCCTACTACAATGGACATACCTTTTAATCTTTGGGAGAGGGTTCCCCCACTACAATAGACTGCACACAAAAAGGTGAGAACTTATTCTAACCTCTCAAATCTGGAGGACCTAGACTACTAGAGGATGTACTGGTATGTGGCAGACCAGCGAGGGATGATCCGGGTTCTCGGGTCCTACCAAGATGTGGCCCCAAACAGCCTGCTTTCATACGCAGGGGATTTTGGACAGCCACCAGTCTTCACAACATCTCAAAAAAAAACACCAAGACACATCCCCCTGTTGCTTCAAAGGCGAATCTGAAATCCATACTAGTTAGTCACTAAATTATGAAATTGGTGCGTTGCTTGGGGAGTCTTTCTCAATTTGGTTTCAAAGGCGACCCAACAGGACATGTCCCGTCACGGGGGCCAAATTGGTGTGTTGCTTGGGGAGTCTATCTCAATTTGGTTTTCAACGGCCGCCCAAAAGGAAAGAGACCACGGGGCCATGTTGCTTTGCGGTGCTTGTCCGTAGCCAAAGTCAGCCATTGGCTTCCACTGGTTTAGATCGGTTTCACAAAGCTTTTGCCAGGTAAACCTATCTCATTTTTTTGTGTAAAGGTCACCTACCGCCATTTGCTTGAGAATATGTTGTTCTGTTCCCTTGTTGGTGTTAAAGGGAATCCATCAGTGGAAATATTTGTTTGAGGGCGTTTTGGCGCAGATGGAATCCTATGTTTTTCTCAGTTGTCCAGTGGCTCCCTTTTTCCTTTTTTGTTTGGTGGCTGCCCCACTAAAATGGTCCTCCCAAAAAGGTTCCCTTTTTTTCCAGGGTCACTGAACAACTGAGTTTTCCAAACCTTCTCCCTGAAAGTTCATGTCGATATTTTCGGGGCCAAAGATAAGCTCGAACACCACAAAGAAACAACAGAGCAAGAGGGCGAGACCTTTCTGGGAAGCTGTGGGATTCAATTTTGATAAATCTTCCATTTGCTTAGCATTCATTTCAACATCCCCTGCTGGTTTTAGCGGGACTCTATCCCCACTCAAAATATGTTTTTTTGGGGACTTAAGTAATTTCAAAGGGGGTTCAACAACTAGGTCCCCCAGTAGTGCCCTTTTACCCTTTTTGGGGGGAGGGTTCCCCTGCTAAAATAGACTACCGAAAAAAGCTCGGGTACCAGCTTATTCTATCCTCTCTGCTGGAGGACCTAGACAAGAACCGCCATTGTCATCTAAATTGGGTCAGGCCAAATCCTTTTGATGATGGCTTCCAGTGGGTTAGGCGAGGCCTGGGGGTGGGCCCTAGCTCGAGTCCATGTTGTTGTTGTTTTTTGCAAGCCTCAAGTTGCCTCATCTCAGTTGGGCGTTTTTTTTCTTTTTTGGGGGGGGGCAACATTGTATATACTTTGTTTCCCTGAAGGGGTACTAGTCAACCAGCACTGTTCCGTTTCATTTCCCTTTTTACGCTCAGCTTTCCAAGGCGAATCGGCCTTTGAAGGTGATGTTTGTATGGTACTTTAGCTTGGGTGTCTCCTTACTCCTTACCTTGAGGTACGAAGGGGTCCCTTGTCCAGTCAACCAAGAAACACGTGCCCTTGCCTCATCTCATTTGGTTTTGAAGTGAAGCTCACATGGAGTTCTGGAGGTCTGAGAGTGACAAGTTTGGGCAAAGAGCAGTAATTCCATAATCACCTTTACAAGCTGATTTAAGATGTACTCCCCAAATGTTACACTTGGAACAAACCCCAAAGGCCTAGCCATTTTCAGGATCGGCATCTCCTCTTTTTGGACATGGACTTCGTTTTTTTTTTTTTTTTGCGTTTCCGGTTAGTTTGACTCAATCGTTCCAAAGTGACCTTTTCACCTTTTGATTTTCCATGTTTGGTAGCCACTTTTCGGTCCCAAATGATCAGCGTTTGTTTCAAGAAGGAGTGAGTTGTAGGGAGTATCCCTTGAACCCTCTCTTTGAGTATCTTTGGGCTCTTTGGACAAGCCCCGAACCGAGTTGAGCTACCTGACCCTGCACTCAGACACCACAGGCTGGATCGAGCGCTTCGGTTTCTCACGGTTTTGCGAGAGCCCGGGCTTTACAGGCAGCTGTTCTTGGAACATGTGTTGCTAGAGACTTTTAGTTCTTCTTTCGTGTTTTGGATTGTTTGGATCCAAACGGAGCATTTTTTGTGTGGCAGGCTATAAGCCAACTATAAACCAACTAGGTCCCCCAGTAGTGCCCTTTTACCCTTTTTTTGGGGAGGGTTCGCCCGCTAAAATAGACTACCGAAAAAGAACAAAAACTCGGGTAATTACCAACTTATTCTATCCCTACTGGAGGACCTAGACAACGTGATGCGCTAAGATACCTGTCGGCTTGGGCTTGTGGGGTCGGGGGGCGCAGGCCTTGCTTGCGAGAGGTGGGCTTTGGGTATACCGCGGGAGCTTCCTGAGCCTTAAGGTACTGATGGGAATGGCAAGGACGGCCCTAAAAGGAGGTACCCAAGGATGGCGCCGAGAAAAGACAAGCTCGAACTTTCAACATCCCGGCTTTTTTGAGTCCAGTGCCCTGTAAATCATAGCGCCACCCCCCCGTGCCTAAAAAAGCAAAGGCAGTTTCAACAAGTTGCTTGGGCATGTGTATTTTTGCTGCCAGTCATGTTGAATCCTTTGCTTCACAATGGCGACCTTAAGGGAACCGTACCGTGCGGATTCTCTCCAGAAAGATGTGGATGTGCGGGCATGCCTCATAGGCCAATGCGTAAAACCTTTTGCAAGGAACCATGTCCAAAGGCTCCGGCTGAGCAGGAGCCCTTATGAGAACTGGGACAACCTCCACACGTATAGCCCATGACGATGAGGAGCCCTATGACTGATTTGTGCTTATTCCAAAACTGGGGTTTGTGTGCCTGTGTGGTTACGCAAGGCCGCACGGCGGGTTAGTTTAAAGGAAACTCAGAAGGACCATGGCATGGGTTATGTCCCCCATGTCCATCGTTTTAACACACAGCTAACTTTGGAACTACATCAATGTGTGCGGACGAAACGGCAACCACAAAAAAATCGACTGGCAAGGTTTCGAGGGAAGCCCACATCTTTGGAGACCCCAGCCCCAAAAAGGTCCGGGGGATATGTTCCTTCAAAAGGGACTCCTGAACGCGGCTCCAAGGTGAATGGACATGTGTACCCAGTTGCCCAGTGCCCTTTTTTTCCTTCTTTTGGGAAGGGCTTCCCCTTTAACGTGAACCAACCAAAAAAGATGCTTAGCCCTTCCCCTTAGTGGGACGGCCTGATTTTTGGCTTCTGCCAGGATGTGGGCTCCACTCACTGCAATTGGGGGGGAGGGTGGGGTCTTGAGCAATGTGGCGGAACCAACCAAAGTAGGATGCCCTTCATTTCCCATGGCCACAATAGGTTGTTTCCGTTTGGCTTTCCTTTGAATCCACGGGCAAAAACGGAGCCAGGGAAGAAATACACCTCTTCATGGTTGTCATTGGGAAACTTTAGAAACAGTTTTGCTTATTGTGGCTTAGTGGTTGAAGTCCACCCACTTAACTGCTAAGAATTTATAATTGTTGCTCCCCAAACCCAACGTCAACCAAGTATTTTTCCCCATGGTCACTGGGCATCTGAGTCTGTAATTGTTCTTTTTGCGCGGCGAGGTGTAATGGCCACCGCGGAGATGGGGCTTTGCCCCATGTGGACCTGGTGTGGCTTCGTGGTCAAGGCTGGGGGTCGAAAGAGTTATGGGTGGACCGGATCTAAGTGGAACCCGTCCCATGTGTGTTTCTTTCTTTCTCCAACTGTTTTTGTTTGCGTGTTGTGTTGTTTTTCCTTTTTAAGGGGGGAATGTTCAACTGGGTTTAGTGTGGGTTTATGACTGTTGGAGAATGCCCCCTCTCTCGCCCCCCACCCCCCCCCACCCCCCACCCCCCCCGCCCCCCCCCCCCCCAAACCAAACCCCCAAACCCCCCCCAACCCCCCCCCACCCCCCCAACCCCCCCCCCACCCCCAACCCCCCCCCCAACCCCCTCAACCCCCCAACCCCCCAACCCCCCAACCCCCCAACCCCCAACCCCCAACCCCCAACCCCCCAACCCCCCAACCCCCCCCCCCCAACCCCCCCCCTCAGAAAGTCAATGTTGGGTTGCCAGGACCCTAAGAAGGCTGGAACGAAAGATGACTCAGATGCCCAGAAACCATGGGAAACAAAAGGCATCCTTTTTTGGTTGGGTGACTTTTAAAGGGGAACTCCCAAAAAGCGGGAAAAAAGGGCACCCAACTGCTGCTTCGTTTCGACTCATGTTGCATCCTTTTAGTATGGCTAGAGGTGCCGGAACCTGCTGATTTCCCCCAGAAAAGACAAATGAGACTCAGACTCCTTGTGTTTGCTTTGGTAGGGATGGTCCCTGCACTAGCAGGGAATTTGACAATAGGCTTCCTATCAATGCAACCAATGCCAATGATGGTCAGGGAGCCGTTTCCAGCACCAGGAACCAGGGGAATGTTCGAATCAGCCCATCGACTTGTCCGCAGTGTGGCTGAAATAGCTGCATTCCACAGTTTTGTTTACTCTGCTTCCATTGCTTTTGGCCAATGGTGCATCAGTTGTTTTACAAACGTTTGGTTCATGAACCGTTTCCTTTTGAGCACTTGGCCCGTCCTCCAGAGTGATGCTTGGCTCGCTCTGCCCTTTATTGAGGAATGCAACTTTGACCTTTTCAGGGCTTTCTCGCTCCGACGATGGCAAACTTCCGCAAATGGCGCCCGAAAGCAGAGGGTTTTGGTTTTAGGGTCTGTCCAGCCGGGTCATGGGCGCCAAAGTTCAAACAAGCAGGCTCGAGTCCCCATGAAAGGGAATCCAGAAGGAGCTGTGTCTGGCCCCGAAGGCGCTAATCGCTCCCCTTCCGCAAGTGCAAATCCCCTGTGTTGCACACCTTTCAGCGCGCAGGACTGCCATGGGGACCTCTTGTACGAGGCCTTTCGCCGGCCAAATGCTCGGTCCGACTAGCATGCCTCACCCCCTGAACTCCTGGACTTTGTACAATCACTTGAGCCACAGTCAAAACTCGGGTGTATAGATGAAGGTTAGCAAGGGGCAGTCCCTGCCAGAGATAGTTGCGGCCGGCTTCTTATTTCTTTACATGGTTCTGGGTAGGCCATTTTAATACCGGGTTTTGAGCAAGTGACTCACTTGTTGAGACCATTTTGATTGACTCACTTGTTGGGAAGACCTGGCCAGCGTTCTGCTTGAGCCACGTTGGTTTTGCATTGATCGGTTTTGGCAGTCCACCTATTGGTCCGAGACGTTGCATACTGGCGGAGACGTTGCTCATTGTGTCTTTGACAAGGAACCATGGACATGGTTGCACATGAGCGTTGATTGATTGGCGTTTTCGCTTGTTTGTCACGTCGTCAAGCGGCGTTTTTTTTACTGATCCTTTGCACAAGCCCGCCGGGACCCGTCCACAGAGAGTCTGCAAGAGAGTTCTTCTTGGAAGTTCTCGTGTGGGTCTCTTGCTCACTTCCGAGATTCTGGGTGTTGGATCTTGTTGGAGGCCATTTTCGTTGTACACAATTTGTTTGGACCCTTTCTTCCGTTGTTGGTAAACAAACACGTTGGACCCCATTTGGCTCCACTCAAGTGAGCTGGGATTCGCAACGGCCAGGCTCCTGCCATGGCCCCAACAGGTGAACCTCATCTTCGGACGCGTCAGATGGGGTTCCTTCTTTTGAGTTGGAACCAAAAGGAAGCCCGAAATCCATTATTTAGGGGGTCCCCAATTTTGACACAAACCCACATGAAAACCTTGAGCTCCGATGTAGTGGGAATCTCTGATTGACAAGCTGGTTGATTAAGCAGGAAATTGCCCTTCCACCAATTAACATAGAACCTGACAAGGTCCTGGAGGACAACTTTCCTTTTAACGGGACCCCCCGTCAGTTCTCCCACCCCCTAATCCACCAGTTTTGTATGGGCAAGTGGGGTTGAACAAGCTGGTCAGGTGAGGGTGGAGCATGTGCCGGACGTGAACCACGAGGCAAGGCCTAACTATCGGCAAATGCTCCGAAATGAGCAAAGCAACACTCGTCCTTTCGTGCGCCTTCCAAAAAGTGGCATTTGCCGCTTTGCGCCAAGGCATCTGTTCCGTCGCTCGGCGAAATTGTTTTTTCGTTGGCCAAGAAGAGGTCCGTCTCCACAAGATGCCACTTTGAAGGCCGCCCAAGCCATGCTGCAAGTCTCTGATTGGAGGCACTTTTTTTGTGGGGGGTGTTGGGTCACGCAGCCACGTCATCTTTCAGCTATACCCCTGCTATGGTCCCACCCTCTCCCTTCAGCATGGCTGGTCTGACCTAGGGGTTGACTGGTGCCCAGCGGCCTTGGGCGAGCTTTGGATTGCTCGGGGCGGGGCGGAGGGAGCGACCCTGGTTTCAAAACCTGGGGCCCAGTTGGGAGCTTCAGTCCGGGAAAAGGCAACCTGCGGTGGGTTCAGGCGCCAACTCTTCGGTTCCTGGCACCTTCAGTCCCCTGGGAAAGTTACGTTTGGGTCAAAATGAAACCACCAGAGGATTGCAGGTTTTAGTCATGTTTAGTCCTGCGTTCTATTTGCCCAGATACCCCATTTTGGGGTTACCCTATTTTTGACCCACTGCTTCGGGACCCTTCAAAACCTGCTTTTGAATTTTGGGTTGGATCTTTATATAGACTTTAACTTGTTGGGAAATCAAGGAGTTTTCCACTAAACCACCAAAAGTTAAACTTTTTGCAGGGGCGTCAACAGCAACCAAGGGAAAGTTTTTCGTAACTCCAGTCGTCAGGGCGTGCAGCTCTTGGGCACCACTGTGCCCGTTTACATCTTCCACGACAACCAGGGCACCGTCATCGGGCGCACCAACAACTTGGGCCACGGCGGGGCGGCTCGACCGCAGAGTCAGTTTATCGCTCCGGGGATAAAACGAGCGCTCGAGCCATAGGTGTCCTGTTTGGTTGATTTGGTTAAAAATCGAGGGCCCTGGTTTACCTGGTGGTTCAATCAAATACCAGGGCAACCCATCTATTTTCCCAACAAGGGCACCTATGGCTGGTGGCTCGGGCGATGGTAAAGATCCTTTACCATTTTGGGATCTCGTAATTCAGAACTTTTCGGAATTGTGACATGTGCGGAAATGGTTTTCTTCGGGGATCGAAGCGGATCGGTGCCCCTGCACTCAAAATTGGGGAACCCCCATGCCCCCAAAATGCAGGTCTTCCTTTGGTTTCCCTTTAAACCGACTGAAAATGGTGAATTATTAGGGTCCCTCTACTTTCGCCTTTGTGAGATCTCCAAGAGTGACGATCGTTTGCCACCAGCACATTGATCAACTCCTGTTTGAGACGGGGGTGAAGAAGTTCCAAAGCTTATGATGTATGATCCTGTGCATACAGATTCCTATTTCAGGCTTTGGACATCCGATCAAATCTGCAGAAATTTGAAGTGAACCAGGTTGTTGGGACTGGGTGTGCCTGCGGTTATCGGGGAGTCGGCCCAATGTTTCGAGTCGAACGTGCTGATTGATATTCTCAGGGCCCGGGCCAAGTGGAGAACCCCCGCCAAGTGGAGAACCCCCGGCATCGAAGAGACGGATGTGGGGGGGGGGGTTCGGGCTTCGAGGTTCTGGCTTCTGGGGTCAATATGTCACATGAGCCAAAATGATTCCCGAATGAAAACAACCCAATACTGCAGTTGTAGGTGGTGAATCCTAGTCAGGCTTTCACCCGTCCCAACACTAGGATGCCATATGGATGTTGTGTTGTTTGACGGTACTTCTGTTTTTGTAGTTGTTTAGAGATTCCACCAGGAAAGTCCCCGAAAGAACGACCCATGTGTTATTTCAGGCCAAAAAACGGCAGCACCCCCCACGCTCGCCACTGCATCAGTGCATCCTCGCTGGGACTGTGTCTGTTCGAGAAATCGAGTCCGATACCCAGCTGCGGGGGAGCATGCGGAGTGTACAGCGAGTCTCTCGACAAAGCGAGGTCTTCGCGAAGATGTAAGATCTTCCCCAGGAATTTGAGTTGTGCATTTGAATTTATCCTTGTGTGGTGGCTACTCTACAGATCAACATGGAACCCCAAAAAACCTGCCATTTGTAGGAACGGACACCCCTTTTGGGAAATGAAATGAGCCTTTTGGGAAATGTTCCTGCGGTTCATTTCGGGGAGTCGATCGTGTGGGCTTGGTTGCAAAAGTCCGCTGGCCATGGGTCAAAATCCAAATCGTACCCTCAGTGAATGGGACCCACTCCAACCACCAAAATAGGTTCTAAAATGGGTGGTGAATTCACCTGGCCGGCCCAACATGCCAACCAAAATGCTACCATGGGTTTTCGGGTGGTTACCCCAGTTGCTACCATGGTTTTTTGGGGTGGCGAATTTACCCCGGGGTGTTTTGACCGCTGCAAGCAGCGTCCGAGGAGCCCATCCGGATCTTCCCGGCCGACGGGGGTGAGGTGGCCCTGATGATCACCGCGGCCGGGTGGTTCCACCGAGTCTTCTGGAACGAGAAGCGCGGGCCCCGGGCGCAAAGACCCACCGAGCAACCTGTGGCATTTTCTTTGTGGCGCATTTAGCTTTCAGCGGGAGAAGGCTGGGTCCATGAAAGTGACTTCTTCCAACTAATGGGGTGTTCTCCAAACGTAATGACTCCCCACCAAACCCAGGGACACCCCCCATATTAGTAAGCTTCAGGAAAATGCGAACGGTTGACACCTGAATAATCGAATAGCACCCAAGCATGGTTTGTGGCCTGGGTCCCAGGTTTGCTTGGGGGGTGAAATGGCTGGGTTTAAGCGTCTGGAGCCGGTTTAGTCAACCTGCTGTCAACACCCTGGTTACCTCCAGCTTTTGGGGGCAGAATTGCTTGTGTTTAAGCGGATGTCTATGATTTAGGGTTGGTTTAGACGTTCATTTAGAATTTGGGATTTGTTGACGCACAGGGCTCTTCTGAACGGGGGAAACAGCTACAAAGACGCTGGGCTTTGGGTGGCTAGTAGGTAGTTGGACCGTTGGACGTGTATTTTAACCTAGACAACGGGCAAGCTGACGAGAAGCTGAGTGTGTCTTTTGTAGCTCACTTCCGGAGTGGATGGCCCAAACAAGTCACCGAGCTGGTTGTTTGCCACTCAAATGGCCTACCCAAAGTCCAGGAACTGAGGAAGTGAGTTAGGTGGTGGTTTTCCTTCTGTTTTCCCGTTAAAAACAGACCAAGAAAGGGGTACCAACTCGACCCGTTTGAAAGGCTGGAGTTGGTCCCCTCTTGAGCAGGTGGTCAAAGGGAGATGGGGCAAAACCGCCAACGTCCCTAAAAATAGACTCACCCAAGTATCAGGTATCCCTTAATTGGTGGTTTGGAGTCCGGCGATTTGGACTTGGATTTGAACCCCTAGGGGGAAGTGAAGATGGGCACCGACGGAAGGGCCGGGTCCCAAAGACAAAAGCAGGTCCCCCATCCCCCCCTTTTTCGTCAAACGAGTGCTTGGATTCTGCTTGGGTGATGGCTTTATTATTTTTGGATTTGTGGTGCGGGTGTGAACCCTGGTTGCCCCACTGCCCTTGACCTGTGGTTTGCGGTTTGGCGATTCAATGTGTGGTTCTTGTATAGGCAGTTTCTCAAACACACTGCGGCGACCTGGGAGAAAAAGAACAACGGTGGGTGACAAAACAACAACCCCTGGGACCGACATGGACACAAACAACAGTTGCGCGGAGGAACGAAGAAACGGAAACGCCGACCAACCAGGGACATGGAACAAACATGGGAACAGAAAAACGCTGCGCGGGTCAGTCTTTGGTTTGGTACCTTGCTGAGGTGGTTCGTGAATAGCAACCTCCCGGGGGCGGCGGTGGCGAGCTATCCGGTGCTGGACCCAAGGCTCTTGACCTTCACGGTGGCCTTTCAGTGCGCGAGGGTTGGGGTGGGGGAGTGGGGGTGGGGTAGGGTTTTGGGGGTTAAAGGTGGGGGTGGGGGGTTGGGGGGGCAGATGGGGTGGGTTGGGGGGCTTTGTGTTTTTGGGAGGTTGGGGGGTAGGGTTTTGTGGGTTTAGCTGGGGGGTGGGGTGGGTTGGGGGGTTTTGAGAGGTGGGGGGAGAGTTGGGGGGGGGTTTTGGTTGGGAGGCTGGTTGAGGGGTTGAGGGGTTGAGGGGTTGGGGGGTGAGTTTATTGCGGGTAGGTGGGGGAGGGGCCACCTTCGGACCCAGAACCCGAGGAACCCATAGCTTTCACCTGTTCTTGGCCTGGCGGTTTTTGGTGAAAAGCGGCGCGGTACTTAAATTGCCAACCCGAAGAACCAGACGCGACCAGACGACATCCCTGTTCGCTGGATTTCAACCCGCTTTCATGTGAGCCTTGGTCACCTGCCAGTCGACCTGAAATGAGCTGTGTCAAGTGCTTCCCCCTTTCTATCCCTTTCTTTCTTTTTTTGTTCTCAGTGGCAATCCGATAGGCGATGACTTTGTATTTCCGGGTTCTCCAGGGAGCAACTGAGTTTAGGTAAGGCTGCCAGGGCCCAAAACGGGCCCAAAACGGCAGACTGGACCTTGCCTCCTGTTTGTTCTTCTCCGGTTGGCCGAAAGTTTTTGTTTTTCTCTCTGGACACTTGGCTTCCTGCCATTTGCTTAAGACTATTTCAAAGGGAATCCATTGCTACTGTAAATATTTTCATTTTGTCCTTCCATTGGGTTTTCAATTGCTTTTGTTGTTCCGTTTCCGTTGGGTTTTTGTGAAGTTCTTCTCTCTAGGGTTCTTTTGGTAGACATGTTTTTGGGGATGGGGATGGCCCTTGGCAACCACTTTCGCGAAGGAAGTGTTTTGCTCTTATTCTTTCTTTTTTTTTGGGGGGGGGGCTTGTTGGTAGGCTTCCTACGATCAGGACTTCCCCCATGCTCCTTTTTTGGGAACTTCCAGAAGTGGCAGAGTCATTCAAAGGAAGCCAGCAAATTCCAAAGTTGCAACCTTTGAAGGGGGACATGTCCAGCGACTTCTGACTTGAGGGACCTTGACAACTTGAGGCACCAATGGCCATCCAAAAGCCCCAACCACTTACCATCTTCAGCTGACACAATTCAACGTCTGCCCCATTTTGCTTCAGCACGACGTTCTCCCTTTTGATCTGTTCCCCAATGCGTGGTTTGTTGATGGTCTGTTTAGTCCCATCATTTTCGCAGCCCGAAAGTTCAAACACGTTTCCAATGTTGCTCAGCTCAACAGAGGTTCACATATTTAGATTTCTTGCCCCTAGTTGAATCATCAGTTTTTCGATCATCATGTTAAATTGTTTACCCCTAATTGAATCATCACTTGTTCGATCACCATGGGGCCCCCCAACCCCCCCGCTACTTCTCGGATTTTTTGCCCCAGTTGAAACATTATTTTCTTGATCATCATGGTGGGGGGCTGCCACCCCTCCCCCCCAACCCCCCCGCTACTCGCCCAGACCATCGCAAAAGAGTAACCCCGCAGCTACAGCACGTGTGATGAGACCGTGTCCGTGCGCGTGCACTGCGTGTCCCTTTTGATGCACACGTTTCTCAGTAAATGCAGCCCTGAGTGCATTAAGTTTTTCTTGATGGCTAAAAAAGTTTTTTGTTGATTGCTAAACAAAGTTTCTTTTTGATTGTTAAACAAGTTTTTTTTTTGATATCCTTCCCCTCATTCAAAGGAGTTGGACCCTTTTTCGGGATGCTTTTTTTTTGAGCAGCCAAATGCTTGTTTGCTTGTTTTTTTTGGGGGGGGGGTTGGGGGGGAGAGGGGGCTTGTTTCTTGTGCCAGCCGGGTCTGTGGGGCAAGCCCGACTCAACTTGCCTGAGATGGCAGTTGGTGTATTCGCATAGCTGCTGAGGTGCAAAGGCTCGGCCACCTTTTCCTCCTTTCTGAACCTTCAGCATCGCCTTTAAACGTATATATATATATATATATAAAAGCGGAGATGCCGCCTTTTTGGTTTGCCAGTGGTTTGATAGGTACCGCAACTTGGGCTACCTTGGCACTTTCTGGGTGCTGCTCTTGGTACTCTTCTTGATCGGCCGGGTGCTTGGATTTGCTGGGCTCAACATGGGGTAACACACATCACTAGCGAGTACTGGATTTGGCCTCCTTGGTGTGATGAGACAAGGTGAAAGCAGAGAAGCATGGGGGCATAATGCATAAGCCAGGGCCACTGTAGCTGTTTCAACATAGCTTCACTTTGTGTGTGTTGCTTTTTGTTTGTTTGTTTCGGTTCATGGTTAGTGCGCATCAAAAATGATTCACCATTCGAGCATCCAGCGTCCAAATTTGGATATAGATTCTGGGGGAAGCACGTTTCTTTCTGAATTCTCCCGCAAGCAGCAAAGTCACCAATCACCACTTTTGCAGCCGGTGCACCTGGCAGGAATGATATTCTTGATTGCTATTGGGTTGGATCTTTAGACTCTCACTTTTTGGGAAATCAAGTGGTTTTCCAGTAAACCCACAATATTTTTCAGGGCACCAAGATATTGGCTTAGGACAAGCCGGGGGCTTACTCCATAGGACAAGCTATCCCTAAGCATAAGCTAAACCGTCCAGCCCAACAAAAAAGCGGCCTGGGTTTCAGAAGGGAGAACCCCACTCCATAGCTTCTTCTTGCAGGTCCATGGCAGAATATGATGGGTCTTGTTTTTGAAGGTACCTTCTAAAAGGACAACCAGAGCCCACCCTGTTTCGACACAAACATGGACGGTTCGAACCAAATGAATTCTGTTCAGCTCCCCTTGGCGGGCCGTGCCAAAGTATGGACTAGAATGAAAGATATGAAGCTTGATCAGGGGTTCAACGTTCAACGGTCAAGAGGCGGAGGTAGAAACCGCCAATGAGGCCTTAAGGGTTTGACTCATAGGCCCCAAGGCCTCAGCCATATTCTGTTGGCCTGGGCGGTCTTTTGCGACTGAGGCCTCTGCCTCTATGTGAGGAAGGTCAAGTACGGGGGCTGGGATTGTCGGGCCTGGGATTGTTGCAGACCTGGGGGCTGGTGCGGCTGCTGCAGCGGGCTGGTTGATAGCTTCCTGGCTGGAGATTGGGAGGTGCTCAACAGATCTGTGTTTTTTTTGGTCTTTCAAAGGGGTTGCTTCACAGGGAAAACAAGAGGAAACCACCCTATTTGGAGGGGTGGATTCTGGCCCAGGCAAACTCAAAGAACATTTGTTTGGGCCGGGAATCTATGGCCAGACATGTGGCTAGTTTTTCGACAGCCAAAATAGGAAAAACAGGGGCGTACTCTGGGCTGTAGATTCAGAAAACTCATGCAGCTGCATCGGCGTGATCCAATCGAACTTTCTGCTAATAGCCTCTTCAGGTGCGCCACTTCTTGCTCAAAAACGAAAGCGGAAGCCAAGCATTTGTAGGTGGTGCACGCTTACAGCTTGTTTGAGTGACTGATCGTAGTTGACAGACCCTTTGCAGTTCAATCACGGTCGAATCACTGTAACCCAACATACGTCACAGAACAAGCCCTCTTTAATTTCGGTACCATTTGCAGTGGGGGTCAGACTTGAGGCTCCTTGGATCGATCAACACTCATTAAACAAGTTAGTTTGACTTGCATCATGAATCACAAGTGAGTGGATTCGCACAGTTGAACGGTTGCGGTGTTTTTCTACTACTACCGCCACCACCACCACCACCACAACCACAACCACCACCGCCACCCCCACCACCACCACCACCACCACCACCACCACCACCACCACCACCCTGCGACTACGACGACGACTACTACTACAACTGCTACTACTACTACTACTACCACTACCACTACTACTAACAACGACGACCAGCACTACTACTTATGATAGGGCTTCGACATCACCAGCTGCGCAGGGGTTGCACCCTCACACCCCTCACCGCGCGCTCACCCTCCCCTCCCATCAGCCCTTCGCACCATTGCTACCCACCCATTCCCATCCACCTGCCCATCCACCCACCCGCCCAACCACGCACCCTGCGTACCCGCGTGCCTGCTCATGTGCGGCGCCCGCACGCGCGCACCGCACGTGGAGCACACCCAAAGCCAATCAGACTAAGACCGCGTCCCCCGCATCAAAAAGCGATCACTTTGGCAAAAAGCCTTTATCTGTTGTTGTTTTGTTGTTGTTTTTTTGGGAGGGGGGCTCTCCAGGGGAGGGTACTCCGCAACGCCATGATAATTACTTGCAGCCGCGGTGTGCCTTTTGGTTGTTGTCTTCCCTGCTCTTGGCATGTCTTTCAGCTGTTTCTGTCCTTTGCTGGGCTCTGTTGCGTTGTGCTATTTTTTGTGGGCTGCAATGACAATACTTTCCAGACATGCTGCACCGGCGGATTGGCAAGTTCTGCCAACAACCTTTTGGTTCCTCCGCATCCTTTGTGTTTGTCTTACCCAAGGAATCTACTCCTGGCGCGAGGTGGGCTGAGTCGAGGGAGGGCGACCCCAGATTTCTAGCCGACTTGACCGGTGAAGTTTCCAAGCTTTGAGCCTTCACAGGCTTGATGACCACAAATGGGGCCAAAACTGCGCAGTGGGCGAAGACTTAGAACTTGGAACCCCTTGCGGGGTTGACACCGCTGGTGGTGTCAAGCGTCGTTCTTGACCCCGCCAACAATCGACGCTTTGAACCCAGATTGAACGGACGGGTGCGATTTCGGGAGGAACCTTAGCGCAGGAAACCGCAACCCTTCAGTAGGGTTTCCTTGAACTTTCCGCAAGACCCATCGGAAGGGCAACTCCGTTTAATTCCCAAAGCGGCCTGAACCTGTCTTACATGGAAGGCAGGAAAGCAGGGGCACTCTAAGGATATGCCCAGCAAGTGTCACTTTATGGCAATTTTTTGGTTGGACCGTTTTTGGGAAACCGTGGGTTGTCCACTAGACCCACGGCACAAAAAAGTTCGAAACTTTTGCAGAGGGGTCGTTGCAGCAACCAAAGATCTGGCACTAGGTGGCCATTTGGCATTTCTCCCCAGTCCAGCATCCCCTTCAAAGAAGGCAAGGCCACGGCGTCTCTTGGCGGGGGGTAGATCGGGTTCCCCTCCGGCTTGTCAACATCATTTTTTTGTGGGGTGGGGTCGTTTTGGGGTGGACATAATTGTAGAGAGCGCTGGTTTCCCAGGATTGACTTGTTGGAGAAGCCGTGTTTTTCTAGGTCATAGATAACAGCTAGGCCTCCAGTGCCAAGACTTGTAAATGCGCTTGCGCACCAGGATCTCCGGTAGAGAATCTGGCCAAGGTACCCACCAAGAACCCACGGATGTGGGGTAAAAGATGTCTTGCAGGTCTCTCAAGCTAGGAACTGCAGAGAAGTCCGCAATCAGAAGCTGTTTCGTCGGCAGGTGATGCTCTACGGGGAGCCGGAGTACCAGCAGCAGGACGCCTCCTGCTGCACAGGCCGCGGGAAGACACCGAAAAGCGACACCAAGACGATGTGGAAGGATGAGCAGGACCGAATCGGGTCTTCGGTTCAACTTCCATTTGCGTTTTTTTGTTTGTTCTTTTTTTTCTCGGATTTTACCGAATATGTGCTTACCCCCTGATTGGTTTTAAAGGGAATCGATTTCACTACTGGAAATAGTGTTTTGTTTTTTTTCTCCGGGGGGCTTCAGCAAATGGAAGGGTCGTCTGCCCTTCTCAAAGAATTGGTTTTGTCTCGTAGTGATGGAGCAAACAAAACCACAAGCCAGGAACCAGTTTGTAGGTTTGTGCGCCATTTTCCTATTGGGCTTCGTGCATCCCACCCGGTGCGAAGTGGGCCCACAGTGGAATAAAAACTCCATATGGCTGTGAGCCAAAAATATGTACCCAAAATGGAATCCTGGCAAATGGAACATGGACCAATCCTGCGGTCCAATTCCTGGTGGTATAATTTTCCCCCCCGTACCCATATGAAAGAGTGAGAGGCTCTGAACATATTCTTCCATTTGGTTAAGAACATGTTTGTTTTTATTTTCCCCTGTTGGGTTTAAAGGGAATCTATCGCTACTGCTTTTTTTCTTCCAGGGGGCGAAAACGCAAATGGAGGTATTATTTTGTGTTTGCAGCAGGTTCGGGCGGCAAGCCGGCGATCCGACTTATTGTGAGACCACCTCTTGACTGCTATTGGGTTATATCTTTAGACTTTAACTTTTTGGTTGACATAAAGTTGTGTTTTCCACTGAACCCCCAAAAAGTTAAACTTGTTGCAGGGGGGTCAACAGCAACCAAGACCCTCGGCAAAGCCCATGAAGGTTCTTGGGATGAAATCCTCACAATCGACAGGAACCAGTGGGTGTCTCTGCTGACCGCTTTTCGGGCTGTTGGAAGAAGGGTTCCTCGGGTTTCATGGCTGGTCTTTGTGATCTTAGCCCCTTAGCCCTTTTGGACACAAATAGCCTGTCCATGAATGTCCATGAAACCTAGAGCCAACAGGATGTTGAAATGGCGGTTCCACACATTCCCTTTCGTCTCATGGATCACCTTCAATGGGGGCCTGTCCCAGCTTAGGAAAAGCCCGCGCCCTCAAACTGCCCATTGGAGGCCCATGTTTGGGTTCGGGTCAACTTGAAATCAGCTTCTTCCATTTGCCTTTCGAAAGGCTCTCCAGAGAATTACCGTGGAACCCAAAACACCCAATTGTAGAAGGATCTCCTCTTGGGGGGGCACCCTTTTGGGGTTCCATGTTAATTTGCAGGGGAGTATGTTGCAGTTATTTTCCAGGAACCCCCTCACTTGACATATGTTCTCTTCTTTTTTCCCTCAAGGGCAGGAACACAACGAAAATTTGGCTTCCTGCCGGGTTTACGGCTATCTCTTGAACAATTCGGTGATGACAGAAGGCGAGGGGCCCAGGGGTTCGGTTCGGTTCAGTTCGCCAAGAGCGACTTAAGGGTTTGGGATCGCATTAGGTGCCCTCGAGATTTGGCGGCTTGACCTTGAGCCCTTAAACATGTAGCGGTTTGCTTCTGGGACGTTGCACAAATTTCTTGCCCCCTCTGAAAAAGGGCCCAGAGAGGGAAATGGGCTTGTCAAGCCCGAAGTGTGCAAGTAAGGCAAGAGAAGGCTAGAGCAGGCTAAGCAAGTCTATGCAAAATGAGTGGCTCAACATTAGTACAAGACATGCCAAAAGGCCAGCAAGGCAACGAACTGCCAAGTACAACATGCGAAAAAGAAAAAACTTTCGCTCAACTTGGTTGTTTCGCCATTGTTTGGTCGAAACGAGACTTAGCTGTGTATGTCATGGTTTTACTTTGCCGGCCATTCAAAATCCCATGGGCCGTTTTCGCAGGATGAGAGTTTCTTGATTGCGTTGCTGGCTAAGGCATGCACAGGGGCTCCAGGTGTGCTCGCAACTGTGGGATGGACCTGGCTGTCGATCAGGCAAAGCTCAGTGAGGAACGCAGGCGGAGGATCTTCAATGATCAGCAATTCTTTCGGCGAGGAATTTGGCTGGCAGACAACAAGGTTTTCGGCGAGAAATCCAACGGGCAGGCTTAATATTTTTCGGCGAGTTCCTCCGCGAGGGGCTCTCCCAAAAGTCAGGATCTCGGCGAGCAATCTCGGCGAGTTGCGCGATGCAGTCGCCTCTCCAAAAAGTCGGCCAGACCTCCCTCTCAAGGAGAGCCCCTCTGCGAGGGCCTCTCCGAAAGCAGGGCTTGGTGGAACTGGGCCTTAAGGAGAGATTTTCGTGCTTGCGCAACTCGCCGAGATTGCTCGCCGAGATCCTGACTTTTGGGAGAGCCCCTCGCGGAGGAACTCGCCGAAAATTATTAAGCCTGCCCGTTGGATTTCTCGCCGAAAACTTTGTTGTCTGCCAGCCAAATTCCTCGCCGAAAGAATTGCTGATCATTGAAGATCCTCCGCCTGCGTTCCTCACTGAGCTTTGCCTGATCGACAGCCAGGTCCATCCCGCAATTGCGAGCACACCTGGAGCCCCTGTGCATGCCTTAGCCAGCAACGCAATCAAGAAACTCTCATCCTGCGAAAACGGCCCATGGGATTTTGAATGGCCGGCAAAGTAAAGCCATGACATACACAGCTAAGTCTCGTTTCGACCAAACAACCAACCTGGCGAAACAACCAAGTTGAGCGAATGTATGTTGAAAGAAGGCCAGGTCACCCAAGTAAAACTAAACAAAGCAGCGCCATGCTGCACCCAAATAAGGCCAGCAAGCGCAAACTTAAAGCTACATAAGGCTACATAAATGCAATAGAGACAGTGCTTGAGGTTTGTACCTGGAAGGTGTTTTTGTAGCAGTGGGGCGGTCGACTTCCGCCCTGTGCGGGCTGGACAGTTTGCGGCTACCTGCTGTTACTCGTTTAGGCATGCTGTGCCGCCTGTTTACTCTAGCTTTGCGGTTTGCTACCGCTTGGAGAGACGAGATCTGTGAGGACTTGTTTGGCAAATGGTGCCCGCTTGCAGTCCGCCCTTTCTCAGGCTTGGCTTCGCTTGACCTCAGGGAAAAAGTTTAACCTTAGTTTGCATTATTTGGACTTACTTGGCATTGCTTAGCACAAGTCTGCATTGTTTGCCCTTATTCATTTAGCATGTTGGTCACACAAGGCCAACATTCGGCACAATGCCAAGGAAGCCTAAATACCGCAAGGCCAAACAAGCATTCTCTCGCCCGCTAGCATGTGACCTGACTGGAGGTCCTTAGCGAACATGACGCTCGGGCAGGGTGGGAGGGAAAGCTACGGTTTCACACGGTCAAAGATTCATATTTCGGTGCCTCCACTCGCCTTCTCACGGTGTCTCCTGGAGAGTGGGAGAGGCTTGGGAGTAATGATTACATGTTGGAACGGTCAAGAGATAGGATATGAGGCTTAAACATGAGAATGGAGTAGGAAAAAGTGATCATTTCAACAATTTGTTCTGGTCGTTGCCTGTAAGCCATTCCCGACCTCAGTCCATCTCTCTTTACATCTCTTGGTTTCTTTGTATTCCGGGTTCGCTCGCAAATACAAGGAACAGGTGGATGTGGACGAATGAAAGAACACCTTTCCCTTTCTATACCTCTCCCACATTCTCACCCAACATCTGTTACCAAGATGAAGAGTTCGGGTGATAAAGGTATGGGAGATAGAAAGAGAGGAAAGGCATGAGGAAGGATGATGAATGAACACTCGATTCCTCTTTCGCCTTTTTGTGGGGCTCGGTCCCCTTGTGTGAAAGAAACCAGGACCTTTTGGTTGCGCCAAGGTCCCAAAAGTGATCACCTTTTGTTTCCGGGTCCTGGGGCAACAGAGGTCTTGCTGCGGGCTCTTCTTTTTCTCCTGGTGGCTTTTGTTGACCCATGGCCGGACCCATGCAAATCCCAGGGTAAACTGGTTGATGAAAGGGGGGTGGTTCCTTACTTCTGGAGGAAAAGCCACCCCCTCTAGTTGGAGGGGGTTTGTGAATCCAAGGTCATGGCCGTGAATCATAGGGAACCGCATACATCCCCGCCTAAATGTCCCGCCTAAATGTCCACCAAAGGGTCCAACATTCCCAAGCAGACCTTCTTAATCCATCTTAATCCTTTACATCGTTCTGGGTAGATCATCTTATTACCGGGTTTTGAATATGACTCGCATGATAACCTTGGGGGATCATACATCCCTAATGTCCGCCAAAGGGTCTTCGATTAAATTCAGACCCGAGAGTGCCACAATCAAAGCCGGGGTAGATGAAGCTTAGTAAGGGGCAATCTCAACCATGAATGGTTGCTGCCGCCTTCTTAATCCTCTACATCATTCTGGGTAGATCGTCTTAATATCGGGCTTCGAATATGACTCACCCAGCTGCCCAGTGGTGCCTTTTTTGCCCTTTTTTTGGGAGGGTTCCCCTTTACAGTCAACCAACCAAAAAAGGATCCCCTGCTTTCCCATAGTTACTGGGCATTTGAGCTTACATGATTTGCGGCAAACCGCGTTTCCGGGAGAGTTTTCGGGCTACGCCAGGAGTCCTTGCTCTTGGTGAGGGGCCCCATGCCCTGACTCGATGAGCGCTAGATTTGCGCGAAGGGGGTGTTCTTGTTGCTTGAATATAAAAGGCTAAAAAATTAGAATGGGGTTGTGGGGTACTTCTACGTCATAAGTCATGATTGTAGAAGATTTGAACATGATTGGTGACCATTTAGCTTCTTATCTTATGGTGACATCGGATGATATCGGATGGATGAGCCTTGGTCGATTTGTCGGCTGCTCCTCCATGGTACGTTGTTAAACGAGCAGACATTAATTTCTCGCGTGGATGGCTCCTCAAAGAAAAGTGGCGCAACAGGACACCCCTGATGCAAATGTGAGCGGGGGGCGGGGTCCATATGCAAGTGGCGTTCAAGCGCCGACATGCTACTTCCATGCGAGGTTTGGTCAAAGTTCATCCAGTCTAAATTGTCATCCAGCCGCTTTCATGTTTGTCTACGAAAGCTTGGAATCGACTCAATCTAACTTTATCACTTCTCTGGGACAGACTTTGACGTGTCTCAAATCGCTGTGGATCCCACCCGGGGGGATGTCAAAGCCACAGCCCCGAACAGAACATCGGCCGAAGGCAGTGGTTCACATGTCGATACGCCTGGGACCTGCGGCAGAAATGGCTCAGATGCCCACTGCCGAGCTGAAAAACCCTCCCACCAATCAACATGAAACCTGACAGGGGGGGTTCTGGAAGACCATGTTCGTTTTACAAGGACCCCCGAACGTCAGGTTCCATGTTAATTGGTGAAAGGGCTTATGGTTTGTTGGTTGCAACTGAGAGTGGGTTTCAGTGCTCGGTTGGCTTCTGTGCCCGCCTTGCATCGCCTAGACTTTGCCCCTGTTTGGTGTCCAGGCATCTTTGGCCGTATGTGGCCGGACTTCTTCTCCAGTTGTAGAAGATGCTTTGAGTGGCTCCTCCGTCTTCGTCGCGACATGATTGCGAAAGAACGCAAATGGCAATTGGATGTGTCTTTCTTTGAGGGTAAGCGAAAGGAACGCCTCCATTTTGATTGGTCCCGAACAAAATGAGACACACCCAATTGCGTGCCGTAGCTTTCCGACCTGCTTCTAGCTCGGTCGGTTTTGGGGCGTTGAACCATCACCGACCTGAGCCCTTCTGCCGACCCTTAGGCAGCTTTTGCCTTGCCTTTTCCCCACAAATGTGGCGGCTGCATTTTGACAATTGCAAGGTTTCCATTACCTCCAAACCACAAAATCGACTTTTCACTTGGAAGTGGCTTGGGGGTATTGGAAAGCATCTTAGGGCCAGATCTCTTTGTAGCGGTGCAAAAGAAATCGACGTCGCGATTTGATGCGCGACTACGGTGTTGTGTGCTGTTGTGTCCCCCTCGTTCAGGACGCGGTTCTGTGGAGAATCCCGGTGCGTCGGGGTTGAGAACGCATGTCATTGAAACGCGCCTTACATTCTGCCTAGGAAAAGAGAGCTTGTAGGATTGTCTGGCTATGTGAGTCTTGCAGAAGATGGCAATCAGCCGAGCAACAGCAAACCTGAAGAATCCCCCCCTTCAAGACCATGCTATACTTGTTATATAAGCATTATACAGGTCGCAAAGAGGTTCCGGGAACCACTGCGAATATGTTGCAAGTAAGCCAGCCAAATACCATGCTTCGGTGCAGGTTTTTCAAACTTAGCCCCAGCAACATTTAGGAAGCCGCACGAGACACCGAATCCCATGTCAAGCCGATAAATTGCATATGGTTATGAGGCGACTTCACTTCATAGTACCGCATAAGCCCATTCTAACTTTTTTAAGATCACCGAGTCAACTTGATGTGTATCCATGATGTTTTCTCTTGGGAAGTGGAGGTACCCCCGCGGGTGCGCTGCATGCGCTTTCCGTCTTCAAGGTGCCCTTTTGCCTTGACTGCGTGCTGGTTTTCGAGGGCAAAGCGATTTTTCCCATTCTTACCCTGGGCTGGGCGAGTCTTCCCTTGAGTACAAATTGCCGTGCCCCTCGGTCATAGAAGCAAATACCCCATTTTCCGTGTCCGTCCCAAAGCAGTTTCTTTCCTTGCCCTCGAGGATCTTGGCCGTAAATGTGGTAAACGGTGCAGGGGTGGCACAGGAGCAAAAACAACCCGGGCAGTTGGCCTACGCTTTCTTTCCCTCCCGGCCAAGTCCGGAGGCCTCGACTCAGAAACTCTGCAACCCATACGTGCCACGTTTTGGAACCCGCTCAAGCGTGGTTGGTATCATACATCCCCACCGAAATGTCCGCCAAAGCGTCTTTGGTTAAAAATCACACCCGTACAAGCCAATCCCAGCCAGAAATAGCTGCGGATGTCCGCCTTCTTAATTCTTGAAGCATGGCTCTGGGTAGACCATTTTGATCGGTTTTGAGTATGACGCATACCCGCCCATACTTGACAAAGCAGTAAAATCAGGGGCACCCCCGCAAATAGAGGATCACTTTTTGGGTGTCCTGCGAACCTTGCTGAGGAAGCCACCCTCAAAAGAGCATGAGGCCCAAAATGCTCTGCACATGTTGCGTGTTCTAGGTACCCGAAAAGGGGAGATATGCCCAGAAGTAGTGAAGGTTGATTGGGAACTATCAGATAGTTCTGGAGGTATGGAGGTCATATACAACTTATGCGTAAACTATCATATGCGCATATACAATATCTGGTGCACGTGGTCATGGCCCCCAGCTGCCCCCCTATTTTTCTAGGATTTAAACATTCAAATGGATACTGACGGGAAGCGACTCATTTGGAGAGATGTCCCTTCCCCGAGTTTCAAGGCCTTTGTTGGGGGGAAGCAGGGCAGGGAAGACGCCTCTCATTAGGTTACAATTTGGGGCTCTGAGTCAGTATCTGGGTATCGGATTTTCGGGGAGCCTTTGTTGCACATGCTTTTGGACTTTCACGTCCAACTTGGGTTTTAAAAGAAAAAATGGTCCTTCAGGGGTTTTTCCGGGCCTTCCCAAAGGGCAAAATCGGCGGAATCCAGGAGGTGGCACCGTGTGCTTCAACCCAAACCTCTACAGCAACGGCAAGGTCTGCCTCTCCCTCCTGGGGACTTGGCCAGGCGATCGAATTCCTGGGGAGTTTTTCCCACTGAGGCGAAGATTGTTTGTTTGCCATTGTTGGTTTCGAAGGGAATCTATCCTTACTGCTTCTTCTTCTTGTTTTCTTCTTTCTTTTTTTCTCTTTTTTTTAAGGTTTTAAAGGGACCCTATCACTACTGGAAATATTTTTATTTTTGTCCAAGGGACTTAAGCAAATGGAGGGTTTGGAGGTCTCAGCAACTTTTTCGGGACTCACTCCCTGACCCGTAGGTGGTGGTTTGGATTGGTGGTTTGGGATTTGAACCCCTTCGGGGTAAATGGGCAACCCCTCCTTAACCACCGAACCACCAATCCAAACCACCAATCAGAGGGAAATAGAGGGAACCTGATCTGTGTTGTTGGGAGTTTGGTGACTTTTGCTGGCCAATCAGCGCGGGAAGTGAGGGGAAGACAAGATATAGAACCTGAATCTCTGATTTTTCTGTTCCCGGATCCCAGAAACCCAAACGAGCCCCTCCAACCCAGCCAGCCAAGCCACTGGCATATTGGGGTGGGCTGGAAGCTGGGCTCTTGGGCCCGGCCCTTGGGTGCCTTAGCGGCTTCGCAATCCTGAAGCCTCAAAGAGGTATGGCTGTGGGTCAAAACCCATTTGTGATCCCATTTTGGGGGTTTTCGGTGCACCCAAAAACCCATGGTAGCATTTTCTTACCTCTTAAAAACACCACTTTTCAACTTTTTGGGGGTAACATGGGCTATGTCTGTAAAAGATTAACTTCCCCAGGGCTTGGAGTTTTAAGGAGTAAGTTTTGGTTGGTCGGGGCACCGCCCATTTCTTGGTTGGATTGGGTCCCGTTCACTGGGGGTACGATTTGGGTTTTGACCCACGGCCGTATGTCTTCACGCCCTTTGCGCTTTCCACCTGCGAAATCGAAGCGCGGAACGCCCTTCTTTTGCGGCTTGTCAGGGCTCCTTAAAGGATACCTGTTGCAACCATTTGAAGCATGTTGCTTTTTCAACACCAAAATGCAGGGAAACCACCATTTACAAGGCAATGTTTGTGTTGGTGGTTTGGGGGAAACCATTGAAATGTGTAGAAGAGACATGATTTTGAAGACCTGCAAATTAAACTTTCTGCAAATGGGGCACGGGATTCTCAAATGTGTGTGTGGTTCCTTGGAATCGTACCCCCCAAAATGGTTGTTTTCCTTTGGAGTTCCCTTGCAAAACGGCCAAACAAAGACGGACCCTCAAAAAGACACCCAAATAGCACAAATGACTGTGCGTGGGTGTTTCCTTGGGCATGGCCTTTGCAATATTGTGAAAGTACATGTCCCTGGTTGCAGCCTATTTAGGCATATTTTGCGTAACAAGGGTCATGTACAAACAAGCCTAAGCACTTGAAGGGGAAGGGTACCGGAAAGAATGGCGCTGGTTACTGGTACAAGACGCTGGGACTTACAATGGTGATGGGTTTTAGCGTGGTGACTGGCCAATGTGGACAAACACAAGGGCACCTATAAGCTTTAATCTCTTGGGAAGGCCTGTAACCCACTACCCAACAAAGTGTCAACTCGCAAATGTTCAGTGGTGCCCGCGTTCCTTTATGTTCCTTCCCCGGAACGAGGAACCCCTTTAAAGTCTGCCAAAACAAGTCGGTGCCAATTCTTTGTTCCTGTGGACGTTGACTGGGTCGAGACGCCAAGTAGCTCACAAGGGGGAGGGGGGGAATAAAAGGACAAGTGTTTGGCCTTAATACAAAACGCCTCCCTCGTTTTTTTGTTCAGCGCGGCGGCTTTTTTTTCGAGGCGAGCGGGCCGAGAACTGGGACGCCAAGAGCTCCCGGGCGGTGCAGGTCTTGGTCTCCATCCAGCGCCTCGCTCGGGTCGATTTCATGGACTCAGGGGCGCGAACTGGGGATGGGGGGGGACGGGGGGGGGGGAAACGTCCCTTCAGCCCAAGGGCTTAAGGGAGCGACGCCCCCCCCTCCCCCCCCATCCCCAGTTCGCCCCCCTTAGTGCCTTAGTAAGGCCTTATGAAGAGCTCGTTCTTGGCCCAGCCTCCCCCCCCTGGCCCTCCCGGGGGTCCATGATGTCAACAACTCTTTGGTCGGGGCTGTGGGTGTGGAGGTTTTGGGTGGCAGCTTGGGCGAGGTTTGGCGATGCTGGGCGATGCTTGGCGATGTTTGGTGGTGGTGTGATTTGGGTGGGTGGGGGGGGGGGGTTGAGATGTTTGCTGAGGGGCATTTTTGTTGGTGGTGGTTTAGACCTCACTCTTTTTGGCCTAAAGGTGAGTTTCTCTTGGTGGAGGTGAGCCCCATCCGCTTACACAAGGTGCATAGAAGCAGTTTAATCCTGAGGTGGAAGATGCAGCCTGGTCAAAGGCACTCCGATTGGGGTCGGACCCATGTCAAATTAAAAGCTTTGCTCGTGGGTTTTCAGGGCCGGGACGGGCGGCTACTGGAGCTTAGGGTGAGCCTCCAGCAGGGTTTAGGTGATAGCCCCACCCTCCCCAATTCCCAAAGCAACTCCCTGAATCCAGTTGTTCAGTACACTCTCAATCCTGATTTGTTTTGTGGCTTCCTTCTCACTGCAAATTTAACAAATCAAGCACCGAAACACAAATGGCTGTTATTTCAAAGAGGGAACCTCAACGCCAATCTATTTGGCCAACTGCGACCCCAAACCAACAATACTTTAAACAAAGGCTGTATGTATCCTTGGCAAAGCTGGACAGGCCGCTCAGCAAAATCAGAAGCAGGTTGCAACAAATCACCTCCTAGATCATTTTTACATGTGTTGTTTTGTCTCACTTCCTGAGTTCCTGGACGTGTTTTCCCTTTTTGGGAAAACCATTTTGGTGGTAAATGCACACTTTGCTTCCCCTCCCGCCAGTTAACATGGAACCGGACGTTCGGGTCCTGGAAGACCATGATCACGGTCCTTTCAAAGGGACCCTTTGTCAGGTTCCATGTTCATCGGTGGGAGGCTACTTCTTGTGAGTGAAAAGGAAGGGTGCCTCACCCGTGGGCCCCTGGGCGCCTAGCGGCTTAGCGGCGACGAGGTCTTTGATCCTGGTGCCGGAGCCCTACTTCAACGAGCCCGGCGCGCGCTTCGAAATCGTTTTGAATTCGAAACCTCGATCGAACACCCCGCGGCAAGGCGACGGCTTGGGCGGTTTCCCTTAAAGCGAGACCCAACGAATTAGTAGGGTACCCGTATTTTTCAGGGTATCCTAATTTATGGGGAAGAGGCAGACTGAAAAGGAGCACCATTAGGATCGCGGTTGACAAATTCTTGCTTCCTTGAAAGCATCAACAAGTATGCCATGGGTGCCCACGCCAAGGACACATCCCAAAAAAACGCGATACGTAGCCAGGTCGAACATGTTATTTCCCATGGAAGAGGGTGTTGGAAGACTGTCCTCTTAGCTCCTTCCATGACTCCATGACTCCATGACACTTCTTGTATGATTTTGGGAAAGCTGATCCTTCGAGCTCGATTCGTTAGTAGCAGCTGGGCTACTTAGTAACTTGATGTTCCCGGGGGTCCCGGATGAGAGCTGCGACCGAAGGGAGGAAATGCACCGGAGGGCATGCCCCGGCCCGCACATGAAGGGACGAAACCGGACGAAATCACACACGACGGAAGCGAACCCCCGATTGGCCATTTTGGTAGGTGCTTCTACCTACTTTGACCTATGCCAAGGGCTATGTCTCCGAAATCGGGGGCCTCCCAAAAATTGCGGGAACCCATGGGAACCCCCAAAGACAGAAATGCCCTATAGAAATAGCTTTAGCAAGATTGGCACATCAGCTTATGTCGGCACAAGCAAAACCATGGTGGGCTGGAGATAGGGGGAGCCATTGCAAGCCTTTTCCGTGTTTGCCGTGCGGAGCAGAGAACAACGGTGCCCCTATGTCTGGGTGGGTTTTGGGGGAGGGTTGCCCGTATTTTGAGACACGCCACGGCACACCCAACAAGCTGTCACCCAGGCCCACTTTCAAATTTGCCACACTTGAGTCGTTCTTTTGGCAGGCTTCATCATCGTTTCAGTCCCGGCCCAAAATGGACTCAAGATGCTTGCGGTCAGGAAGCTTTGGTCAGCTTTTGAGGGGGTGAATTGGCCTTGGGCGGTTTGCAGGGGCAATTCTGGTTTCAAGCGGCCCCTAGCTTCCTTCGAGGGACACCTGAGTTGGCACACTTTGAAAACTTTTTGCTGAAAGGTTTGTCAACATGTTTAATGACCCACAAAGAATCACAACTTGCTTTCAGCCAACTCAGCAGGTCAGAACACCAGAATGGATTGAAAATAAGGCTTTTGTTTTTCAGGCCCGCTAACCTGGACCCTGACGTGTCGAATCCCTGGAAGACCATGTATTTTTTAGTGAAACCCGAGCCCTCCTTGCATTTTATCATTTTTTAAAGTTGTTTTCCCTCTGCTTAACGGGAAGCGATTTCCCTGCTGGACACATTTTCTTTGGTGCATTTTGCTTGGATGTTAGGACTTTCACTGTTTGCCAACTCATGGGTTTTCCATTCCACCACTAAAAGTTAGCCACTTTTAGCAGAGCAGAAACTAGGTTCCCCAGTGCTGCCCTTTTACCGTTTCTTCTTAGGGGGAGTGTCCCACTACTGAAATAGACAAAACCGAAAAAATGATGAAACAAGTTGGTACCAACTTCTTCAAACCTTTCAAATCTGGAGGACCTAGAGAAAGCAACCGGGTAGTTCTTCTCGTTTCTTTTTGGTTTTTTCCTTCCCCGAAGCGGTGCAGGCGGCCTCTGACTCGCCCGGGCGCAGGCTTCGAGCGCGAGATCGGGACCTCGCAAGGCCAGGAGCACAGCGCTCGCTACAACGCCGCGCTGAGGGAGAACTGCGTCAGGCGCCGCAGAACCGAGCCGCGCCAGGTGTGCGTGCGGTGAAAAACGGGCTGGTCCCGTTTTCCTTCTTTCTTTCTATCTTTTTTTTTTTTTGGGGGGGGGGGGGGGGGGGGGTGTGTTTTTTTTGGTGTTTTTTTTTGTTTGGGTAGGGGGGGGGGGGGAACCCAGGAAATTCAAGTTACCCTTCATGGGTGGATTGGATTGGTGGTTTGGCAGCATCCACGGCACCAGTTTTGGGACATGGCTTCAGGGGGTAGAGTATGGCGGGTATATTTTTATGCTTTATTTTTTCAATATATATATATATATGTATACATGGTACCCCCCCTGAAATATTCAGGTTTTTGACCTGAGGTTTTCTGGCCAGAGGGGGGGGTACCATATATATTGACATACTGGATGGACCAAATCTGGCACCGTTGAGAAACACTAGAATGAGGATTTCCCCGTAAATACCAACAAGCAATGGTTTTCCATGGTTTCAACATGGTTTTCGTTCATTCCGCGAGGCACCTGTTGCTGTTGGACCTGGGCCGAAAAGCTCCGGCAGTTTGCTGAAGGAGTCGGCCACCACTCGGTGCATCCAGGGTTTCGAGTTGCTTTTAGCGGGTTTAGTGTGGGGTGCCCATTTTCACCCACAGGTTAGACTTGTATGGGGCGAGCCAGGAGGTGCCCCGGCAACGAAAAAAGCCCAGGACCCTTGGGAGATCAGTTTGGCCAGCCCAGGTTAGAGGGCACGGCGAAGAGAAGTGATATCAAGATCTCTCACAAATTTGGGCTCATCAGCAGGAGGTTTCATAGAACTCACAATTCATGCAGGAAATATTGGTTGATCACCTCTGGATTGATCATTGCCTGGTCAATGTCCGTCCTTGATCCAACTTTGTTTGCTTCAACTCGGTAAGACGAACCCAGTTGAGTGGCCCTTTGCTCACTTCCTGAGTTCCATTTCGGACTTTAGTCACCCTAAAATGGCGAACATCAAGTTTCGTTACTCTTTTGACCAACTCAGTCAGAAAGTGAGTTTAACGTCCACAAAAGCTGGGAATCGACCGTCGAAAAGAATAGCTTCCAGCTCTTTTTTTTAGGCGAACGGGGCACTGGTGGCAAGTTTCGATGTTCTGGGTTTTGGCTAAAAGTGGTTCATTAGTAGCCCTGGCTCCAAGCATTTGCTTAAGAATATGTGTACTTTCATTTGTTGGTTTTAAGAGGGGTCTTTCACTACTGGACATATTTTGAGTTGGGGCCTGCAAAAATTATTTTCCCCCTTCTTGCATTTCCAAGGTTTTTTTTTGTTGACGACTGGAATACGTGTTTTTCTTTGCCAGAACCGCAAATGGAAGACTCGACTGGTCGCAAACGGGTCCCACTGGGGGTTTTCGGCCCACGGTTAGCCCTGTAGGTGGGCCATGATCGATGCCTTGAAGAGACCCAAGAAGGACTGCGGGAGTTTCATCGCTCTGGACGCTGGGAGGCTCCGCCTGGGAGCTCGCAACCCGAGGTATGTGTTTTTTTTATTATTTTTTGGAAGCCCAGCGGACATGGGTTTCCGAAGCGAAAGCACGGTTCCAACCAAAGGATCCAAGGTCGCCTATCCGAGCCATATTGTGGATGGTTGCGAAACCCAGACATCGCACCACGAAATGAAACCATGGTTGAGGCCACAAGGTTCGTGGGTATTTGCAGGTCCATCAAATCACTCCGGGGTTTCTGAACGGTGGTGCGAAATGGATGCGTCCATCCACAGAAATGGCGACACCCATGCCGCCCCCAAGAGTCATGTGTTATCGATACTGGGAACCCCGGATGAATCAACCCTTGGTTGATGAAGAGAGGGTGTCCTCCTAGCGGCGATTCATCACTTTTACGGAGAAAGAAAGCACCCCCTTATGACTAGGACCTCAGTTGTCGAGTGGCACCCTGTTTTTTTTTTTTTTTTTTTTTTTTTTTTAAGTGGCTGCCCCACTAAAAAGGGTCCAAGCCCCAAAAAGGGTTCCCCTTTTTCTTCCAGGATCACTGAACAATTGAGGCAGTGAAACCTCCGGGGTCATCAAATTGGTTCCCAAATGGCCATGCTTCGGGCCTTGGGGCCTGATGGCTGGCCTGGGAGGGATTCGGGTGCGAAGGGCGTGGGTACCCTTGTAAGAAGGGACGGGGGGGTACCCTTCCTGAGCAGTGAGGGAAAACCAAGGGCATCGAAGTCACAAGGTTCTGGGGACCCTTTAAGTTAAATCTCGCGAAGCCTGTGCAGCGGTGTTTCAGGTTTCAGAGCTGTACGCATACCTTGCATTGCCCCCCCTGGTGCTGAACTGGAATCTTCGTGATATTCTCAGAAGTATTTTCTAGGTTTAAAGCGGAGCCACTGCCAATCCTAGTTTTGAGATTTCCGTGGTCCACGCGACTCCGAGTTTCTGGAGCGACGACCAAGCTTACTTTCGCCAAACATCATAGACCCGTGGGGAGGGGGGGGGCTTATGCTGCCTTTTGACCTTTTGGTTCACTTTTAGTCGTGGCCCCAAAGGTCTGGGGGCTGATTCCACATTCTTTTCAGCCATCGTTCTTTCAAAAACAAAATCGCTGGGTTTCCGGAGGTTTTCTAGAAACAATGGGGAAGGTAGCCGTAGAAAAGGCCAACCTTTTGTTTCCGTGTCCTTTGGGCAAGTGAGCTATGCGTGGAAAGTCCAGGAAAATGATGCCTGATTCCTTGGCGGTTTTTGCATAGCCATGGACTCCCGGTTAAGCCATCGCTTTCTTGGACCCGCCACGGTTTCAAGAATCACAGCCGTGAACCGCAAAAGCAAGCACGCAACATGTGTCGGCGTGTCCTTCTGCAAGAACGCCATGCAAAAAATAGAGGCAGCCATTTTTTCCGGGCCCTCACAGTGATCACAGTGAATACCTGTTTGACTCTTGGCTCCCGTGATGTTCCTGTGAAAAAAAGGTGGGAATGATGGGTTTGATGCCATGAAACGTTCTCTTCCGTAGGAATTGGACCTTGTTACAGTACTGTTCTTTCAAGGCTCGGAGACATTTAGCGTTCTTGCCCTGGTTTTCAAGCAAGCCACCATACAGACAACCACTTGCTGGGCTTGATTTCATACATGATCATACTAGATGACTTTACAGAGGTTTTTAACTGCTGCTTTCCCATGGTGAACTTCCGTAAGTGGAAGCACTGGGTGGTATCACAAATTGTGGAACTTGGCCTTGCCCATTCCCAAACTTGGGCGGCTTCCCCATTTGGAGACCCTTCATCATCTAGGCCCCGACTTGAACTTCTCAGGATATTTCTTTGGATGGAGCGTTTCCCGCTCGAGCGGGTTTCCCAGTCAGACGGCCTAACGGGCTTCCGCGTGGCCTTCTATACGCATGATTGGTCTCAAGGCTTGGTATGAAGTCGCAATCCACAAGGACCATTTGGGAAAAAATCGGAGCCTTTCCATTCAACCGAATGATATCGACCTTTTGCAGGCGACTTTTAGCTGTATTCCTTCACTGTTGTCGGCACGTTGTAGTCTTTGCAGGTTCTGCTGATGTTTTTGTCGGGGGCTGCAAAAACGGTCGGTTTTTTTCTAGCATACCAAGGGTTGGAAAGATCGTTTGAGAGACACTCCTCACCCTCACCGCTAGGAGTTCGCGGAAGCCATCAAGGCCCATTTCAAGCTGCAGGCAGACAAGATCCAGGCGGGGCGGCTTTCCAGGGCTGATGGAACAAATAAGTGCCTTGTTTTGATTTGTTTTGAGGGTTCCCCCATGTTGAGTGGTTCTTAAACGACAGCTCAGAGGAACAGCTGGGGGGGGCCTTAAAAAAGAGACACCCAAGTGGGTGTTGGACTTTTGGTTGGGCATATTGAAGGGTTTGCCCTTTTGAAAGATAGCCCCACCAAGTGCGTTGGTCTGGGCAAACCGGAAAGACAAGAAACTGCTTTCATGTTGAGTGAGGGGGGTTTGGCTGAGTCAGAGGCAAAACTCTTGTTTCCTGCGAAAGGAGGGTTCGTGGAATCAAGCACCTTTCTAAATCCTCCACACTGACGGCACCGGGTTGTGGGAGTCGCCTACGAACGTGGAAGCGCGAAGTTGACTTTTGGGCCGATCTGCTGAAAGGGGACACTTGCGAATCAGTTCCATAGGCGGGGAAGGCGAGCAAAATCATCCATCCCATGTTTGTTCCTTTAAGGGAACCCCCCCCAAGACCGGTTCATTCCCAAAACCCGGAAGGCCATTCCCTGTCGCACAAGACTCAGTTGCAACCGATGCGAATCGACCTTTCAACCTTTCGGTTTTCCAATTTGGGTTCATTGTTCGTCATGGCCACCCAAAAGGTGATCACCTTTCATGTGAGTGGTTTTCAGGTGACATGCAAAAAAAAACACGTGTTAACATATGCAGAATCCCATCTCGATGTATCATGAACATATTCTCAGCTGCCCAAAGCGAATCGACCTTTTGACCTTTTGGTTTCTCCTTGTTGGTCTCGTTTCAGTCATGGCCCCAAAAGGTTAACCTTTCATTTCTGGGTCCTTTGGGCAAGTGAGTATTAACCGCATCCCCTCGATGATCATTTTGTGTCTAGGTCCCATCCTTTTGGCACTCAGAACTCCGCTAGGCCACCATCCGGCAGTGGATCGCCGAGGTCGGATCGCCCATGGATCGATCGATCAGCCGCCCGATCGATCGAGCCATCAACTCTTTGGGGCTTACCGGAAGAGATATCCTTTGGTTCGGATTTGTGCGGTTTGAGCTGGGTCCCTTAAAGTGAGTTTGGGAAGGGGGGATTTCGAACTTTGGAGATCTCCATTTTTGGTTCCATTTTCACTCATAAGGAATACGGGATACTGGACAAATCGAATTTGGGGACCCCCCCACCCCAATGGGATTTTGGTACCCAAGACCCAACCAACAAAGTAATCCGACAAAGGCTTGGCTTCCCACAAGTCCAAAGGGGAGCCATGTAGTCCGAGAGGGTCTTCCACCTTCAAACCATTACTCACCACGGAAGCTGGGGCCTATACCTAGGTTCTGCATAGTACCCGCCCTTTTCCTTGAGAGCAGTGGTTGCTGGAACCCTTGTCTACAGGAAAGCCACCCCCTGTTTTATGGCGAGGTCACCGATCCGGAGGTAAAACGAGCGAAAGCCATGGTAAAGCTATTGCTTTACTTGGGGATCCCTTATTATTATTTTTTGAAATTTAGTTGTTTTTTCCCCGAAGTGACCTTATCTCAAGGAAAGCCCCCCCCCCCCCTCCGGGATTTTTGGTACATGCCCATTTCGGGCGCCGTATGTCCCGTGCCGTGCCTAACTTGAGGCACCCGCCCATGCCGCGACTCTGCAAGTCCTCCTCGCTGAGCTGCAGGCGGAACTCGGGAGGCGCGTTTGGGTGCGTTGCAGCTTGTCTGTTTGGTTGGCATCACCGTTTTCGTGAGCTCCCGCTTGGATGGTCCAGCTGGCCAACTTACCCTGAAATGAAGCCAAACGACTAGGGGTTCCATCGGTTTGGCCCTAAGTGAAGCTCGGAAAAACTCGTGCCTAGGGCCTAGGGGTTTCATCGATTTGGTCACCCCATCAATGGAAGTGCAGAGTCCGTTTTGTGCAGGCTTCCGCTTGGGACTTGCGGGAAGGTGTGCTTGGAGCCCAGTAGCGGGCCGCATGGATCGCAGGTTGTGATCGGATGCGGGCACGGGCATCCAGCGTTTCACCCGCGAGCAGGTTTTCGGCCGGCCGGCAAGGAAGCGAGCGGGTTTCTTTGCGCGGTTTTCCTCAAGCGAGTCCGTTTGGTGGGTGTTCCTTGTTTTGCAGAATTTGGAGGGTGAATCATGGGCACAGACCGGTTAGTCAAGGATCAACGCGGGATTGAACCATTCGCGAAGCTTTGATCGGCTGCCACCCGACAATTTCCCTCTGACACGAGCGCTGTACAGTATGCGCTCTGTTGGCAGCTTGTGGCGAGTTGTTTTAAAACCCGGTTGCGCTATATCCTCGTCGAATCTCAGGGAAGAAGCAAGAGGATAGCCTCCGACTCTGTTTCAGCTTGGTTGCTTCCCCCACTAGAACTGAACAACGAGACGCCAACTTGCTGGGGAATGAAGCCCCCTTAAAGGAAACCACCGGTTGGATGGTTGGGAGGGTCATTCCATTTCTCATTCCCTGCCTCAGTTGTTCAGTGGCACCCTTTTCCCCTTTTTTTTTGGTTGGCTGCCCCACTAAAACTGGTCTTCCCCAAAAAGGGTTCCCTTTTTTTTCTCCAGGATCACTGAACAACTGAGCTGCCGATCGCAGCACCAAGACAATGTGTGTGGTTGCTGGTGTTCTTTCCGGGGTCACTGGGCCAGTTTTTGGATGAGACTCGTTGCGCGGCTCCCGCCTCGGACTTCTCGTTTGGGTTCCGAAAGTCTGTGCCTATGGGTGAGCTATTTGGAGCCAGGGTCATTTATGCCATACCCGTAGGGGATCAAAGAGGAAGAACATGCAGGGAGAAACCAAAGGGCATTTGTTTGTGTTGTTTTAGGGCCCTTTTAACCCCGGTTTGGAGTTGGTTTCAAGGGAAACCAAAAGGACAACCACCATTTTTTGGGGGTTCCCCTTTTGATACCCAACCATTTCAACCATTTCAACCATTGTCCCTTGGTGCAACTACTCATGCTGCGGCTTCCTGCGCGTAACCAGCTCTTGCGAGATCGACTGTGGATTCCACGGATTCAGAGCCATACAAATGGGACGGAAGAGTTGCCCATGGTCACCCAATAATTGTCACTTGCTGTGGCTCCCATATATGGCTTTGAATACGTTTGAATCAGTATACGACTAGTGATCCTCTGAAATCAGCGTGGATTCCGCGGCTTTTCGGCTTGCAGCTGACCCGATGTTTGGCTGTTGTTTTCTTTCGGTTAGCAGACGCCTCGCCAACTTCACCAGGGCTCCTTAAGATTGATACACTTCGCAGCCATTTGAGACATGTTGTTTTTTCAACACCAAAATAAGTTTGGAAACCACCATTTACAAGTTGTAATGTTCAGGTTGTCATGCATCCGAACCCCTGTTCACCACATATGAGCTCGGAGGTTTGATCGCTGGCATCCGGGCAACACATGCCTTAGAACTTGCGAGGCTCAATTCTTGGGTAAATCCTTGGGTTCCTTCGCAGAATGTTGGACCCCAGCATGGTGTCCTGTTGGTTATTTTTTGTTTTTACAAAAAACAGACTGTTGTTTTTCGTGTTTTTTTTTTTTTTAACCAGCAGAGGCCTTCCTTTTTAAGGCCTCCAAGTCTTTCAAAAGCAACGAGGCATCCGGATCGAGTTTTTTTTTTTTCTCAGCTCACCAGCTCCGCTGGAAGTCGTTTCGATTCTCCATGGCCTTCTGCGGCTTCGCGGCCTTGGCCCAGCCGTACCTCTTCGGAAGGCCGGCGCGCTGGATCGAAGTCGACGTCGGTCCCCCGAAATCCCAAAGCGAGGGAGGCACCGGGGGCGTTTCTGGCGGTTTCCCTTTTCAGCCCGTGGAAAAAAGGGGCGTGGCTTGTTCCGTGAGTTCGGTCTCAGACTGTGACTTGTTGGGCGTTGTTGCCGAAACTTTCGGTGGCAAGCGAACAGTTTTGAGGCTGGTGTTTGTGGCAGGTCCCCACTCGACCGGATCCAAGTCACTTGCCAGCGGATCGATCTGAAATGAGCTCTTGGTTTCCGATTTTTTTGGCCCACTAGGGAAAGGTGCTTGTAGGAGGGAACCTGTGAAGCTTGTCTTACCTCTTAAAAAACGCAACTTTTCAACTTTTTGGGTAACATGGGCTATATGTCTGTAAAAGATTAACTTCCCCAGGGCTTGGAGTTTTAAGGGGTAAGTTGTTTTTCCCAGGTGCAGATTTTGCATCTCACTTCCGAAGACATAGACCAAAGTGACTCAGGTTCAGTCCAATTGGTAGGTCGGGTTTGCTTTCGCGTTGTTAGCTCGGCTGACAGCTTCGGCTCTGCCGAAATCGGAAAAATCGGTTTCCGAGCCATGGCGGACATGTCCAGAGTGCTGGACGACGTGGAGGAGCTAATCATGAGCCACTATGGTAGCTTCTGCATGCTGTTGCTGCGCCTTGGAGAAGAAACACAAGCATAGGTGTCCTTTTTGGGTGAGCCTGGTCAAGAAAAAGATGGCACTTGTTTAGATGGGTTTTGTTCCATTTACCAGGGCCCATCCATTTGTCCAAAAGGCCACCTTGAACACAAGAAGCAGTTGCACCAGTGGGCTCCACACTTCCCCTTTTCGGGATGGGCCTTCAGAAGCCAAACAAGGAATCGGTGCAACATTGTCCAGGGCTACTGGGCTCCGAGCAAGAGTAGTTCCCGCTTCCCTTTACCCGGCTTTTGCATCGACCTTTGGACCTTCTTTTTTTGGCCTACTCTTTATCATCCCAAAAGGTGATCAGCGTTTATTTCTGTGGCTGAAAAAATGGTACCAAAATGGAACCCTGGTAAGTGGAAACATGGATCAAAACCTGCGCACCCATTTTTCCGACCCTCCGAGTCGCTGCATCCTTCGCCTCGTTCGAGGCTTCTGGCGGGAGTGGTGTGCTATGCCCAGCGTCGCAAATTGACGGCCTGGTGCACCCGCACCAGGCCATCACTGCCCCACATGGATGCATTGCCAGACAAAAGCCTGCCTTTTCTTGCTGTGATAGGCAGGGAATGAGAAATGGATTGATTCGTTTTGGGATTCCCGAATAAAGGAAGCCAAATCGGATGGATGGTTTACAGGGTTCATTCCCTCATTCCCTGCTGAGCGCCGGCAAGTTTGCAACGTGTTGGCTTTTAACATAGAGGCACAGCTTTGCCTTTTGGGCTACTGCTGTATGGCTGTTCTTATGTGTTGAGTTAAAATCCTGTTAGACATGTTGACGGCTTTATGCTTTTCACATCCCCAAGTGGACGTGCCGCATTTCTAGGCTTAGGTTTTGTTTTGTGACATTTTGTGTAGCCTGTGGATGCAGAGAGGGCTGTAAGTTGTAACCGTTTTGCATTTGTTGTTTTCTTTGCTTAAGAATATGTATTATATCCCATGTGGGTTTTAAAAGGAATCTACTGGAAATATTGAGATTTTTCCAGGGCTTAAGCGAATGGAAGTTTGTTTCCCCCCGCCAAGCAACAAGTCGCTGAATCCGGTGACCGGTCGGAAATCCCAAGGAAATGGAGCAGGGCGGGTGCTGTACCGGCCGGCGACCCGGCCAGCGTTTGGAAAAACGCAACCCACGGTTGCGCCGTACAGTCCGATACCAAACCAAAAGCTAACTGGGTTTGTCCGTTTTTGGTGTGTTGAGTTGCTTCAAAAGGCAGAAGGTGGGACTTCCCCGACTCATACCCCCGAATCATACCCCCGAATCATACCCCTTAAAACGTATGCTGCAAGATGCTACTGTTCTTCTACCATTTTGTGTTGTTCACTGCCTCCACAGCAACCACCACCAGTGCTACCCAATACTACCACTACCACTACTACTACTACTACTCCTCCTCCTCCAATTACTACTACTACTGCTACTACCACTACTACTACTACTACTACTACTACTACTACTCCTGCTTCTGCTTCTGCTGCTGCTACTACTCACTACTACTACATACATCATTCTGAGTCTGTAATCAGTGCCGTTTTGCACCTAGCCGAATCATACCCGGACAATGAGCTTCCCCTGCCAAGGCTAGTGCCAAGTCTTTTTCAAAGCGTCCGCACCACTACAGCCGCAGCTGCTAATGCTACAGCTGCTACCACTACTTCTGCAACTGCTACTACTACTACTACTACCACTACTACTGCTACTACTACTACCACCACAGCTACTACTACATTCATCATTCTGATATGGTAATCAGTGCCGTTTTGCACCTAGCCGAATCATACCCGAGAATCATACCCGCGAATCATATCCGAATCATTCCCGCGCAATGAACTTGCCTTGCCAAGGCCAGCGCCAAGTCTTTTCAAAGCTTCCGCGCCACTACAGTCGCTGCTTCTACTGTTACTACTACAACTACTGCTACTACTATCACTACTACTACTTCTATTACTACTAGTACTACTACTACTACTAGTACTACTACGATTACTGCTACTACTATTTACTACTACTACTACTGCTACTTTTACTACTACTACTACTACTACTATTGTTACTACTACAATATATTACTACTACTATTACTACTATAATACTACTACTACTACTACTACTACTACTACTACTACGAACTTCTACTAACTACTACTACTGCTACTACTACTACTATTGTCACTACTACAATATTATTACTAGTACTACTACTTCGACGACTACTGCTGCTACTACTGCTGCTGCTGCTTCCGCGAATCATACCCCCGAATCATACCCCGAATCATGCCCGCGAATCATACCTGCGAACCATACCCCGTACTCAAACCTTCCTGCCCGGCCCCCGTAAAACATACAAACCCACATGTACTACCAGCTGTTTCAGACAGTTTCTATGTGTACCACGTTTCTTTGGGTGTATTCTTTTAAGGGATCCTTTTTTGAGGAGTTTCCCTGTTAAAGTCAGCCTGTTGAACCACAACAAGGCATTTTTGCCCACTCGACCTTTGCATCATTTTGGGCTTGGGCCACTTGGAACCAAGCAGAAAGCGTGCCCACTTTTTTCAGGTCAGTCCACTTGGAATGAAGTTTTTGAGGGGCATTATGAGTTTTGTGGTAAGCCAATCGTTACCGTTCATTTCCGCATGATGTTGAACCACATCACCTAAAAACAGTTCAGGCTTGATTTTGTTTTCAGGAAGTTTTCCTCTGGGCTGAGCGATGTTACCGTAGTTTCCTTTGGGCGAACTTTTTTACATGAGGATGGATCCAAAGCCTTTGTGCCATTTTCGCGGCATGTCCTAGGAAAGAGCTCCAGGGCAATTTTTTGTTGGGTGTCTTTTCTTTTCGGTTGGACCCCTCCCCCAAACAAAAACGAGGGCGTCCTTTTCGTTTCCCTTGAGCACCCACCAGAAAAGGGGTACCATCAACAAAAGACACCCATTTGTCTTCCCCTGTTGCTTTAAGGAAATCTATCAAAATCGCACATGTCAAGCAATGGACCTTGGAAACTACAAGGCGGTGGTTTTGTGAGGTTATTCCCAGCATTCGCTCCTGACCATGAGCCGGTTCATTTCGGGGTTGCAAGCGTGTCTTGGCTATCGCTCACTGCTCACCAGCCGATCGACGCAGCTCGCAGCTCGAGCGAGTCGGTGTTCCTCGAAATCCGAGGAACAAGCCAAGCAAGGCCAGCACGACAGCCTGGAGAGAGGAGCGTGAGAATTTGCTGCTGGTGAAAGGCCCCAGCTGAGCGCCCGAGGAAAAAAGACATGCAGAACCCGCTTCCGGCGGGCGAATCAGTCGAGCGATGGGGCGCATATTTGAGATGAAAGTCAGTTTTCCGGGAGGATGTGGCAGGCGTTCTCAGCACTGAACCAAGCACTGATTTTTGCATCCCTCTTTTTCTTTGTTCCCCCGTTTGGTTCCCCACAAAAGCTGACCCAGGTTTCAATCCAAAGTGACCGGCTTGCATTGGGCTTGCAGTGAAGCTGGTCAAAGTAAGATGAGTGGCTCCTCTCCAGGGAATCCAGAGACTGGATTGCAGATAGGGGACCGGCAAAAACCCGGCAACATGGGGCAAAAGCCAACCTCGTTTGAGAAATTTGACCCAAAGACGCAGTCGATTCCCCCCGGCAATCACTTACCCAGCAACCCGTCCCGCGGTTGTTCAGCGGCACCCTCTAGAATCGAATCTTTTGTTCGGTGACTTCCCGAATACAAATCCCCCCGCAAAACGATCTGGTTCCCTTGCGTCTCCTACCAGCATCACTGAACAAGTGGGTGTATGCTGTTGTTTGGGTATTTGCTTCCTTTGTCCTTGGCCTTTTATTCTTCCCTTGTTGCGGGAACTTCGTTTGCTTAGCTGCCTGCCCGTGAATGACTTGAAACTGACTTTGCTCACTGCGATGCGTGCGCTTGGCCAGTCCTCTCAAAGAGGCCTTGCCAAGACCCCGCTGCCCAGTCGAGAAGTGGAGTGGTTGACCCCCACCCATTCCCTGAGTCCTGGGCTACCCTTTTTCACCCCGGATGAATAAACCCATCCTACTGGTCTTTTTCGTCGGGAGTGGCGCCCATGAAAGTAATCCAGATCACTGAAAGGGTTACACCTTTGCGACAAAGATTCTTTGTGTCTACTTGGTTGGATCTTTGGACTTGAACTTTGCCTGAAGCAGTGGATTTTCTTTTGGACCTGCAAGTGATTCACTTTTTGCAGAGGGGCCTCGGCAGAAACTGAAAAGATCAAGCGGGGGTTGAAAAACATCCGGGGTCACTGCGCCCCAAAAGTGGGCGAACTGGCGCTCGAAAGTGATCGCGGCAGAAAATTCGTCGTGGCGCTTCGCCTCGCCGCGCTGCGTAACATGGGCGTTTTTACGTTGTGCTATACCTGGCTTCATCCTGGGCCCTTCTAGGTCCCCCAGTAGTGCGCTTCTCTCCCCTTTTTTTAACTTCTCTCCCCTTTTTCGGGGGAGGGTTCCCCTACTAAATTAGACTAGAGAAAAAAGGACATTATTCAAACCTCTTTAGTGGAGGACCTAGCCTCAAAATACAAGTAAAATCAACTACATGCAGAACTGGTGTTTGGCGGTTTGCTTTGTGGCCAAAATGTTCCCGGCCGAAACTGTTGATGTTTAGCCTGCACAAGCCAAAAGGCAATGGGTTTCGAGCGTTTGAGCCCGCCTGTCGCCGGTTTCTTGCTGGGGTTTGGAGGCCCCTTTTTTTGGGGACGTCGGTTTGCCTAATTGGGGTCCCAGCGGGTCGCAAACGCCATCTGTGAAGGTGCAGGGTGTTCAGTGCTTTGTCCTTCCTTCGTTGCTTGAAAGCGGTGGGACGTTTGCACAGAGCGAAGGGACCATTTCGGCCCTCACCTTGCCAACTACTGTGATCCCAGGATGAATCAACCCCTGGTCGATCCTGGTTTATGAATAGGCAGCGTGATGCAGAGTGCCAGTTTAGAGGGGCTCTTTCACTTTTGTGGCCGTTTGGAAATCCAGATGGTTTTGCCCTTCAACCTATAAAAGGTGTGCGTGTGTCAAAATGGGGGCCTCCAAAATGTTGGTTGTCTTGTTGGTTCCCCGTTAAAACCACAACAACAGAGGTAGCCTCAAAAACGACACCCAATATAGGCCTTGTGCTCAAGGAGCTACCCAGGCAACCATTTTTCTTCTAGGCAAGACTGAGACCGAGGGAGGTCTGCAAATGATTGTTCAACGCCCCCCCCCCCCCGCCCCATTTACATGGGTCACTATGTCAACTGGTGTTGGTCCCTTGTCAAAGGTACTTGTTGCCGTCATAGCCGTCCTTTAACCTTGTGGATTCCCTGATGTCCGTATTTTTCAAGGTTCCAGAAGGTTTTCCCACCTGCCATTTCATGTCGGCCCCTAAGCGGCCTCTGAGTATTTCTGAATGTTGCTAGGGAGCATCGAAGTTTGCAACTGGTTGTTTGTTTCACTTTTTTTTCTCACCACTCGGGCAAGTGAGGGTGCGCCACCCAAAACGACTGCACCTGCTAGCCGGCAGCCTGAAAAAGGCTGAAGCCCAAAGACTCGAAATGACAGAATCTTTGCCAATTTTGGGTTTCCATCCGTGGCCCGCAAAGGTAAGCACTTGTTTCTTTCTTTCTGTTTTTGGGGTCCCAAAGGCAAGTGGGACAAAGCGTTGTTGATTTGTTTGGATCCTTTGGGCAACTGAGACAAAGAGTTGGTTTTATTGTTGTGCCCTTTGGGCAGGTGAGACAAAGATATGTGTTCATTATTGGGCCCTTTGGGCAAGTGAGACAAAGAGTTGTTGTTATTTTTGGGCCCTTTGGGCAACTGAGACAGAGAGTTGTTTGTAAAACATGCTGTTTTGCTTGTTGAATGTGAATCCATTTGGCAGTATCATATGGTGGATAAGGCCATGGCCCCCGCCACCCTCTGAGCAAACCAAGGCCGGCCTTACCCCCAGCCCGTTCCTGGGTCCACATCTGAGGATTCCGTGTATCGCCAATTGCCATGGTTTTATGCATTACACGGAGCCAAGGTGTTTAAGCAGTTTTGGTTTGCCTCGAACAGGGTCACCGTCCCTTAAAGGAAGCCAGCTGCCAGTGAAACAAATCCCCCAAAGACCAGCTAAAGAGGATCCCCTTGTTTTGTTGTGGTGGTTGATGGGTCCTTCCTTTCCGGACAGGCATCGTTGACCTTGCTCGACACTCGCCCGGATGCGAACGACAGGCAGCACTTTACCTTGGCCGGCTTCGAGGCGCACAATGCCAACCGCGCCCCTGACCTACGGCGCCTGGGAGTCAGACCTTCAGGCTGCGCTTTGTTTGTGGCTTTCCCACCTTGTTGTTTCAGGGGGGGAGGACTACGCCTTCCGGTTGTTTCTTTTTCTCCCTTTTTATGTTGTGGGGGAGGACTACGCCCCTTGCGCTCGTTCTTTTTTCCTTTTTTTTTTGGGGGGGGGGGGGGCGAGAGGACTACGCCTTCTTTTCCCTTGTTTCCGAGGGGGGGGAGGGCAATTAGATCAACCAGGAACAAGGACGCCCTGTTTGTTGCGTTTGTTCCGTCCTCAGTTGGCAAACTCGAAGGGTGGCTCGGGCGTGTCCAAGGTGCCAAGGTTCGGATTTGTTTGAGACATGCCGCGCCAGGGCCCCCCAAAAAGTAGCATTCCCAGAAGAAGTCCCTGCTAGCACTGGGGTGTTTCTTTTTGATTGTTTCTAGGGGTTGTCAAAGTCACAAAATGGGGTTGTTTCCCTTCAACCCACTTAGGGAGTGACTTTTTGATTCTGATAAATTTAAAATAGTGAGGCCAGTGCTTAGGATGGTCATCTCGATTTATCCCAGGTTGACATGCTAAGTTCCAAACTTTTTGGGATCTCTTGGGGAGGCCTCGTCGCAAAGCGGGACGACTCTTTGTGTTGATTTTTGCCCCTAGCCAACCCCAAACAGGACTGATTTCAGATGTCTTCGGGGGGCCTTTCATGATTCTTTGGAGATCTTTTGAGTTGGCGTTTGGGAGAGTTGAGTGAGAGGGCTTGTCCCGTGCGAATCAGGGAAAGACCCAACCTCGCCAGATTTTGATAAATTAAGCCCGGAGGTGGTCAAAGCTGCGTTTCAAGGTGTAGGGAGATGCGTTTGTCGCAAAGGGCTGCCATTTGGCAGCGGATTTCTGACATACCGGTGGGGAAGTAAAGGGCAGGGCTTGGCGGCAACGTATGTTGAGATAACCAGCGCCTGGTCACCTTGAAGGGGCAACCAGAACTCATGCCTGAGTTCTGTTTCGGACTTTAGTCACCTTTGGGGCTTGGACCGCTTGAGTGGCTTGCACAGCAAGTTTGGTTGCTTTTTTTGGCCAACCCACTCGATCAGACGTGAGACAAGGTGGTTTAAGCGGCCCAAGCCTGGGCGAAGAATAGGGAGAGAAGCAGAAGCGAAGCACAAAGGGTGTGAGTTTGTCTCCGCATAGGATCTGACACCAAACCAAAATGTGTGGTTTACTGGTCGGTGTCCCTTCAAAGCCATCCAATAAGCGTACCCTCAAACATAAGAAACACCCCTGTGTTGCGTCGTTTTCCCCTTGCTTCCACAAGGTCTAAGGGGCCTTCGGGGGCACACAAAGTATACTAATTATTTGAACTAGGCAGTCAGTTGAAACTGCCAAATGGATTCTGTCTTGACAAAACAAGGCTTACCCATCACAAGCTGCTTGCTGTCAAAGTGGATTCCAGCACACCAATGACCATTCGCTCAGGGGAGCAACCCAGTATAGGGGGCTGAACGCTTACTAGCACGACTTTGTCTGGTGATGAAGTGGTGACTTATGTTGGCTTTGACACGCCTCAAAATAACCCTTTACAGGAACCACTTTGTGTTGGACAACAGGCAACAGCAGGGAGTTCTTCATATGTGTGATGTTGCTTGGCGCAACCGGGTTATGACATCTCTGGTTTGAGTTGATGCGTTGAGGCACTTACGCATTGACCATAATTTGAACATCTTGTTTGGGTTTATCAGACATGGGCCAGCATCTGAACATGTCTAAACGTGTATTTTTCGGCTTTCGGCCGCAGGGACCAAATTGGAAGGTCGAGTTTTTTGTCTCAGGACCTTCCGAGCCCCGATGGGAGGGCGCATTTGCTTAATGACAGGCGCGCGAGGGGGAGGCCGGAGGCCGTGAGGCCCATAGGTCCTGCAGAGCCCCAGCTTGGCCAACTGAACTGCCATGCCCATGTGGACTATTTCTAGGGGTCGCAAACTGTTTTTTTTGTTTAATTAAGACTCCAGGGGAACAAAATCAGTTCAGAACACCCTCCTTTGATGTTTTCGGAGTACCATATTGGGGCAGCCGGGCAGCCTTTCTTCAAGCAATTGCACTGATTCCGCTTAGAGGCACCCCAAAGGAGAGTGTTGAATGCTGGTTTTGCAGCATGTCTAAGGGCTTGAATCGCCCTGCTAGATACTCAGGAGTTGCCCAGATCGCGAATGGGCCTTGACCTGTTTAACCCGGAGAAAGCTACCAAAATCCTTTGGACACCCATGGTTTGAGAAAAGCATGATAAACAAAAAATAAACAAACACATAAATAAATGAATAACAACTATATATATTTTTATATATAACGATTAAACAAAGCTTGCTGGTGCGAGAGATGCAGGGAATGAGAACTGGAATGACCCCCTCTAAACCATCCCTGGTGTTTGTTTGTTTTTTGGTTCGTTTAAGGGGGTCCCTGAGTTCATTCCCAGGTTCCCTACTGAGCACCAGCAAGAAAGTATAGGGTCAAAAGAAACCTGTGAGCAACATGTTTTTCATCGGTTGAATTTCATTCACCTGTAAAATTGTTCGAGTGCATGTAACCTCTAGGTCTTGGAATCATTCTCATTGTTTGCGCCAAAGTGCCAAAAGGCTATTGCGATAGGTAAAAAAAGGGAGCCACATCATTTCACCAAAAAGGAACGTGTGTCTTACTCCCATCGGAAAAACTGAACAGGGTTTTCCATTGAAGCATATTGAAGCTCTGAATGGTTTTTCTGAGGGGCTATGACTACACTTGGCGAAGCACCCCCCCATTCTTTAAGTTTTTGTTTGGTCCCCAGCCAAAGCCTGGTCCTCGCGACTACCCATTTATGTTGTTTCCATTGGGGGCGGTATTCGCAGAGAAGCCAGATGGGAACAAACGAATTGCGGGCAACTTTTGAGAAGCAAGACCCCTTGTGTGACAGGATTCCATTCACCGACCCCCTTGCTCCCCGTTGCTTCCCTCGAATCACATGTGGCTTCCCACACTGATTCCAAAGCCCCTTGCATCCACTTGCCCGATGAAGGTAGTCGTGGATGGGCCATATGTTTCCAACGCACTCTGGAGCAGAAACCTCTTTATTCGCGGACAGGGTTCACCACCCCAACCTCACTGTTGGTGAGCCGACCTTGGGGGAAAACACATGGGGTCAGAACCTACTTGCCACTTCCTACCCTACTGTGGATGGACGAAACCGAAATGATAATTCCCCAATAAATACCAGCAAGCAATGGTTTCAACCATGGTATCAAAGTGGTGCACGATCTCGCCCCTCTACAGTCCCACCCGACCAACGAGCCACCCACACAATCGACCACCTGAGCACCCATTGGGCAGGCACGGATTCGGTTTGCCGCGAGCTCGCACGCTTCCTCCTGGAGTGCGGGGCCACGCTCTATGTGGCGCCTCGTTTTCCCGCCTCGCCAGGGCAACGTGGCGTTTGCCTTTGGCTGGGCATAGAAGTAAGATAAGCGCAGTTTCCGAAAGAAGACCTGTGACCCTTTTACCATTTGATGTTGCAGTTTTGGCGTTTTGGTGTTGGTCCGAGTTTAAAGTCAAGGTCTCAAAAGTTTACTCTTCTGTCCTTTGGGCAACTGAGAAGGGCCGAAATAATTTGAATTAGAACCTATCTGAACGAAGTCTACCCCCCTGCCGACTACCCCCCCTGCCGACAACATAGGACCCCAACAACAGTTCCCTTCCTCTAAAAGCTGCATAGATTTGGTTGGGTTCCTTTGCCAGCAGGTTCCGCGACAATTGGGCACTTTTCCGAGCGGCCGCCAAATCGAGCGACGAATTTGGGCCGGCTAAAGGGAGCCGAGAACGCGCTCGGTTTCCTTGTCTCGCTGGTGATTGGAAGGGGGCCAAGGAGCTGAGGGTTCCCAAGTTTTCTCTTGAAGAGGGAGCTACGCTAGCAGGGTCCTGCAATGACATGGTAGTTGTGGTGTTTATTACCAACCAACCTAAATGGGCTCCCAAGAAAAGAGCAGAGCATTTCTGGCGCTGAGGTGTGCCGAAGTCAGTCGGTGGCAGATGAGCTGGTTCACCAGCTCAGCTTTGCCACCCGAGACCAGGCACGTTTCGCTCGGAAAACTATGCCCACCCGGTTTTCTGGTGAGCTCTAATCCCTGAGTTCTGAAACCCAGAAATTGTTACAAAGTTGTTGTTTTGATTCGGGGCACTACTGGAAACCAAGAAATTATTTGGTAGAAAGTTGATGTTTTTGATTCGGGGCACTACCGGGAATGTATTCGGGCAAAATAGTTCACGAGCGCACCGATCGGCGAGGGGGGAGTTACCCCAGGATGAACATTCTTATCATAGGTTGATGTTTCCAAGGTGTGAACCTTAATATTTTGCCCGGATGGAAGGTGGTCATGCTTAGGGGCGCCCACAAAAGGGTCCGAGCCTCCCTCCTTTGCGGCAGCGAACTCTGAGCAGGAAATGGATGGCCGAAACGCAACGAACAACTTCGCGTTTGAGCGTAGGGCTCCAACCTTTCAGCAAAATTGGAATGAAGCTGTTGGTTCTGCCAGCTGCTCTAACTTGGTTGAAATTTCCAAGTCGGCCAAAATTAACACCTGGGTAGATGAGTGTAAGGGACAGTCCCACCCGCCCTCCTTGAGTTTTGCCAGGCTTTGGGCAGGCAACTTTCATACCTAGTTGTCATGTTCCCAAGTGTTGTTTCCGATGCCTGGCATGAGCGCATGATTTGCACTGTACTGAGGTGTGCTTCTTGATTGCTCTTTGGCTTAACCCGTGAACTCAGAGGGAACTCATGGAACATGTATGTTCATGTTCCCCCATTCTTCGCACCACCGGGATTCGCGCAGGGGGGGGGGCTTGGGAAGTTTTGGCTTAGTCGTTTCAAGTGCAGTTGTTCAGCGTCAATCCCAACTTCCTTTTCAAAGGCGTTGATGTATGTTTTTGGGACATGGGGTTGTCCCATTTAGAGGTGGGTTGTCAAGAATCTTGCGAGCCACCGCGTTGTCTTAGAGGTGTCCTGCTTCCTTGGTCGATGAACTCATCCCCGTGTTTTGGACGGCCTGCGGGGCTTTTTGACCCAATCGTCCTGCTCCGGTTTGGTATCCGACAAGGTCTGAGGGCCTGTACTTGGTCTAGTTTGGTACTTGTGCTGCGGCTAGGTTTCTTTTGCCTAGCTGTTTTACATTCATTTACCCTCTGCCCTCTACCCTGGGATGTGAATTCCCAAGCGAATCCAAGCGAATCCAAGCCACCTGGCCGAGATTCGCTTCGCCTCACCGAAGAATCGACACGAGCAAAAAATCGAGGCCTGTCCGGAGGTCCAGGTTTTGTTGGGGGACCTCAGCTTGAAGGCGGAGATGATGCGCTGCTGGCGCCTCGATGGGTGATGCGTCGTCTGAGGGCCGTCGGGGCGGCCGATGGGGGCGGGGGGGTGTCCGTCTCACTCACCAAAAGTTAAGCTTTTAGCGGGGGATTTGAGGACAGTTTGGCTTCTGGGTTAAACAGATAAAGGGGGCTGTTCAGTCCCTTTTAGGGGAAGACAGTTTTGTTTTGGTTGTGGCAAGCGGGAAGTGTGGACTTTCCGTGGCACATTTGTTCAAGTAAGTGCGACCAACCGTAAACTTCAGGTGGACAGTTTGCAGAAGCTCTTTTTCAATTCCTTTACCCCCAAACAGTATCTGCGCATCTGCGCCTGGAACCAGGATGACCCTGTATTTGGGATCCCTTATTCCAGAGGTTCGAATCTTTCCAATGCGCAAAGTAAGTGAGGGAGCAGTCCACATTCACGGCAGAGAGAGAGAGAGAGAGTGAGTCCACATTCAGTACATTCCGATGGTTGCCCTTGGGCAACAGTGGGGATCCCGACATCGATACCATTGGATGCGTTGTTGGCACCGAATGGCAAACCGAGGGAAGATTCCAAGGTACAATAAGGGCTGGAAAAAGACCACCAAAAGTGTACGCTAAAACTAATGACTAAATTTGGTTTTGCTGTACCCACACCTGGAAGAATGCTTGCAAGCCCTGGAGGTCTAAGCGTGTCAAAGAGGCAGAGGACCCTAACATGCCAAACCCTTTTGGTTTCCGCTTTTCTATTTGTGTCAGGCCCATCCGAAAGGTGGGAGGAAATCTTGGCCTCCGGCCGCGCTTTTTTGGGCTACAGAACCGAAGGTCAACGTCGGACTTGTCCAGAGAATGTGGCGGACAAGCAGCACCGTTGGATTCCAAGTTCCACTCTTGCATTCACAACAATGGGAACTCTGGATGAACAAACCCCTGCTGGATTCATAGGATGTCTCCCCTGTTAGTTGGGAATCCTTTACCATGGTGGCACCTCTAGGACGTGCTTATTCATCCGGAGCATACATTACCGGAGGCACTTCCCATAGAGACAGGGTGGTTCTGGGAACCGCATCATTCTTGCTGCCACCTTGCCATGGAGGTCTCTTCAAGAACTGAAATCTTGAGTGCCATGGCAACGTGGGGTAGAGGTAAGCGTCCCGGTGCCTCCATTTGCCGAAATTAACATGTTGTTCTGTTTTTTTTTCATCTTGTTGTTTTTTTCAGGGACTCGATTTCCCTACTGGACGATGAGTACCTCATCTTTTCACTGGAGGCGAACCAACGCGCCGAAATGGAAGGGGTGGGAACCTCCCAGGCGCGAGTTCCAGGCCAAAGAGCCGCAGAAGCGCAGCTCGGCTGCCGGGGGCGAGGGCCGAGGCCTGAGGTTGGGTCCGCCCCAAACGAAGGCAACCCCTTCGCAGGTGTTCGTTGGCTTCTGGGGGGCGAATTCATTGTTTTTGTTGTTTTTGCGCGCATGTTTTTTTGATTGGGGGGGATGAAGTCTCGTCTCCTTTTTGTTTGGAGCGCATGTTCTTTGAGCGCATGTTCTTGCTAAGGAATGAACTCGTGCCAACCCTGAATAGCTTTTTTACACATTCTTCCACTGAGGGGGGCGAAGCCGTGGGGATTAAATTCCGGCAGCTCTGAATGACGGTTTGGAACCCACTCGGGACTCAGAGACTCCTGGATCCCAAGCGAGAGCGAAAGCGATCCGCCGTCCTTTGGTTCCAATGGACCGGTGTTTGCCAAGGTGCAAGTCGGCTTTTGCGGAAGTCCCTCCGGGTGTTCTTTTTTCTTGGCAGAGGTGCAAGGGGTTGACCTCAGAATTGGAGTGGAGATGCAAGGGCTTGAGATGGGGTTGAGATGCAGGGGCTTGACCTTAGAATTGGAGTGGATTGCTGGCTGAGGTGCAGGTTGACCTCAGAATTCCTTTTGACCTCAGAATTCCTTTCCCCAAGGTGTGTCGGTCTTGGGGGAGTCCATGTGACCTGACTAAAATACGAAAAAGTGGACCTCAGAGTGGACCTTCGAACCTTGCCTGGGGAAGTGTGTGGGTTGTGGGCGACCCGGATCTGAAAACTTGGCAGAGAGGTGGGGGTTGACCTTCGGAGCCCGTGGCCTCAGAATGAGTTTTTCCTGTTCATTTTTCCGCCTGAGGTGTCCTTAGAAGTTTTGTTTGGGGTGGTTCCATCTTGTTCCTCAAAAGATTGCTTGTTTGGGGTCCCAATTTGTTTTCCACTGATCGGGCTCTTTTTGAATAGTTTTGCTTCTTTGGGGCCCGCTTTGTTTTCCACTACTCAGGCTCTTTTTATGTGGTTTTGCTTCTTTGGGGTCCCTTTTGTTTTTTGTCCACCACCCCGGCCAAAGAAAAACACCGCATATTTTTTAGATCCGGCCGGGGTGTGTGTCAATTTTTGCCTCGGGTTGAGCTGGGGGTTGAGCTGGACCTTTGGCCCTCGTGGCCTTTGGAGCGCCCGAGGCCTCGACGTCTTGGTCTGCGGGGAGCAGCGCTTCTGCCCGGCGAAGCGGCTCACCGCGGAGGGGTTCGAGGAGACCTTCGCGGCCAACCTGCCGCCTGAGCCAAACGAAAGGGGCCTTGGAGGTAAGAGGAAGCCCGGGGGGGGGGGGGGTCAGATGGGGAGGGGTCCAAATGAAACAGGGCTCAATTAAAAGATGTCCATGTTGCAACCATTTGAAACATGCTGCTTGTTCCGCCCAAATACAGGGAAATCACCATTAGGTGTATAATGTAAGGATCCCTGTTTGGGCTATGGGGTTTTAGCTTTTTGAGATTCCCAGCCATCCCCGTAAGGTGCTAGCTTTAGTTGATTTAGCCTGGTAGTTTCCACCATCCCACCAAAAGTGGACCTTCCATGTCCATTCTTTCCAGGGTTCCTTCTTTCTAGAAAACCTCCATTCGGCTTTTCCTCTGGGCTTCGATTGAAACCAACCCAGAATAAGCTCAGGCGATATCCCCAACAGCCGGGACCCACCTCACCGCCGGTTTTGCTGAGGATGCCTCCTTGTAACTTTGTGAAGCAAAGCTCAATCGCGCCCTGACAGGGGCCCGACGGCACAATCGGGGCCCAATCGGGGCCCGACGGCGCAATCGGGGCCCGATCGGGGCCCGGGGCCCGAGCGGGGCCCGAGCGGGGCCCGACGGTGCAATCGGGGCCCGAGCGGGGCCCGACGGTGCAATCGGGGCCTGAGCGGGGCCCGACGGTGCAATCGGGCCCCGACCGCGGCCCGATGGTCCCGTGGCGCAGGCGGGCTCCCACCAACCCCAGCCACCCATATTATTGCTGAACGCCGGTTTTGCCTAGGATGCGGCCTTACAAGTCTATCTAGCAAAACTAGGCGATACCGGCTTGGGTTGATGGGGCGATCGGGGCCCGACGGCGCAATCGGGCCCCGACCTGCCCGACTGGGCCCGGTGAACCTCGCAGACCGTTCTCGTGGAACCCTCTTGGGCTCAGCGTGAAACTTTGTTGGAACCTTTCCTCAAGGCTGCCCCATAGCTTTTGCAGAACCTGGTGGAAACCTCGTGGAGCGCTTTTGAATCTTATTCCGTAGCCCTCGCAGCCTCGTGGAGCCTTTGGAACCCAAAGCCCACCAAGTAGTACTCAGTAATCACAAGCATTTACTCTGCCACACAGTGACTTTGCCACAAAGCCAACGCGTTGCCTGAGCAAGTGGTCAAGTGACAAAACAGTGAAAGTGTGCTGAAAACCATTGATTTCGGTTTTGCTTAGTGTTCCGCCCATGAGCAAAGCGATCTTCTGACTGCTCCGATGGCTTTTCAGATGGTGGGCGCACGACACATTTGTGGAACTTGTGGAGCCTTGTGGGGCCAACCTTACCTCAAACCACCCCGGACCACCCCACAGCCCTCGCAGCTGGTGGAACTCTGGTGGAACCCTCGTGGAACCCTCGTGGAACCTTACCTCAGGGCCGCCCCGGACGACCCCAAAGCTTTCAGCTGTTGGGGAAAAAGGGGTATACCCTCAAAGTGAAGACGGACCCATGGTGCTTCTCGCTTCAGATCGGATCGATCTTTTGAACGCACCAAAGGTCTACCCTCGATTTCTGGGGCAACTGAGTTTGTTTTCGATTCATGGGTTGACTCCTAACGCCCTGGAACTGTTCAGCTTGTGGGGTTCGAGGTACGTCACCCATCAAAAAGGAGAGTCACGTAAAATGAGCCCCGTTTGTCAATCCAAACCACGAGTTAGAGGGAAGCTGACCCAAGCGGTAAATAGGGAGTCCAAACCGCGGTTGGGAGTTCTCAAAACCAAGGGGAGGTCCTGTAGAACTTCCCATCTAGCTGCCTAGCTTGGATCGATCCAATCCGAGGCTCGTCGGCACCTACATGCTGTGCCCCTCAGGCCGCAGAGATGTTTGGGGGCCGAGGATCGGCCTGAACCCCACGCCCACAGAAGGCAATATGTCTTGACTTCGATGAATCAGGAGGACCCCACTCTTCTGGGGATCCACTAATCTCTTCCCCCCATTAATAAATACGGGTCCCCCCCCCAATTATAAAAAATATCATCCCCAATAAATATGTTTTTGTTTAATTTGGGTTTTCAGGATTGTTGTTTTGTTTTTGCTTTTCCAACAATGTGAGGGTTCACATAGGATTTGGAGGAAATGGATTGAATTGTAAGGTCCGCGAGTAAGCGGTTTATTAAGGAAATTTTGATAGGGAGTCAGGGACAACCAGGGACAACCTTTTGGGGAGAGAGTCAGGGACAACCTTTTGGGGAACCCACCAAAAGGACCCAACCTTTTGGGGAAGCCAGCTTTTGGGGAAGCAACCTTTTAGGGAATTCATCTTTTGAGGAACCCACCTTTTTAAAAGTGGGGCTGGAAGCTTGTTAAAAGTGCCCCCTAACAAGGATTCCAAGACTAGTATTGGTTTAGCATTGGCGCAATGGAAAATCAATTGTGCGGAGTGGAAATCATGTCCCGGGCCCCGGATTTCCATTTTTTATTAATTGGGGTCATTCATTAATAGGGGGAAGAGATTAAAATGGAAAATTTCCTTACTCAAGGGGAACCTCCCCTGATTCGTACTCATTGCCCTTGATTTGTGTTTTCCTGTTTGCTTGTTTGTTTTCCAGGAAAGTGGTCATGGCTCATGACTGGTGCATGTGCCATGTTTAGACACCTTCAGCAACTGGAGGTGAGGCAAGGTGCGGCCAGACCGGGGTTTGAGCCCTTGATGCCGTCTACTTGCATTTGCTTAAGAACATATTTCCTTTTTGTAGGAATCTATCACAACTGAAAGTATGGAAGGGCTTAAGCAAATGCAAGTTCCCTGCGAGTAAGACTAGCTCAATATGTTGAATCCTGGTTTGGTTTGCGTTTTTGTTTTTTTGCGAGCTTCCCCATGTTGAAGATATCTTTTTTAGCGAGCTTCCCCATGAAGATCTTGCGTGTGGACTCGTTTGTATGTCTCGTTTTGGGGGTCCGTGAACATGGAACCTGACCTTTTTTGGATCCCGGAAGGCGCCTGTCCTTTTTTCCTTTTTCTTGGCGGGTTCCATGTGGACAGGAAGGTCCTTCTTCGCGCATCGACCGTGCAGCCTTTGTTTTGTTTTTTTTCTTTCGGCCCATTCTTTCGAGGTCCAAAAGGTGAGCCCATAGGTGTCTTCTTTTTTTTTTTTTGGGGGGGGGGTGGTTTGCTTACAAAGTAGAAACTTCCTGGTTTAGATGGGGGTTCTTCCATTTACCCGGGAAAAAAAACCTCGATTTTTCTCCAAACGGCCAGCTATGGGCGGGCCTCTTACTTCCGGGGCCTGGAATTGAGCAGTTGAGATGTCCACTCTGAGAGAGAGATTCTAGGGGTACCTTCCGAATTCTTTCCAGGGATCCGAATTTCTTTCAAGGAAACCAGCCAAAAATGCAGGGGAAACGGATCTGGTTTTCGAAAAGAATGATGGTTGAAGAGAATGGGGAATCAACCCCTAGAGAGATGTTCACATTTGCGAACCGCGGGGGCTTCCTTTGGGTTAGAACCGGAGTGAGGACGCCGGGGGGGGGCTACCATGGGAGGGTGCTTTTGGGAAGCTGGAGGGTCCCAGGTGCCAGTCCACATCGGGACTTGGCGTATCCTTTTCCTGCTTTTCTACAACATGAAGCAGCTGAGGCATTTGGTCAACCACCGAAGGAGGGCCACATTTTTTGGAGATTCCAGATGTTCGGTTGGTGAATTAGAGGAGTTTGTCCAGATCTCAGACCCTCTTCCCTCGAAGCTTCGCTGATGGTCATGTGCGGCAGTTTTAGACATGGACCTCTAAGGGCACCATGACTATGACGACTGTGAATGGACGAAATCCATTTATATATCACCACTTGGAAACCATGGTTGCAACCATTGTTTGCTGCCATTTACAAGGAATTCATCAGGGTTTCTCAGGTGGTGGATTTCGTCCATCCACAGTATGACTCACATCTTCGGAGTTTGGACCTTGTCCTTCAGTTGTCCATGATCTTCATGAAGGGGAGCCCCATTGCATGCTTAAGCGTATGGATTCGCTTGGCACATGGAACAACCATGCATATAATTGTTTCGGTCAGTGGGGACACTTGAGCCAACACGCAAAGAAACTACCGGGGTTAAGGTCCAGGACGTCTTCACTGGCTCAACGCTCGGTAAGATTTTAGTCACTCTTAGCGGACGACCAGTCTAGTGGTATATAGATGGAGCAGAACAGGAAGTGAGCTGACCATCAGCGTTGATGATGGTAGCAAAGATTTTGAGTGCTGGGTCCAGGTTGAACGTTGATCGAGTTCAATCGGTTTGTGTCACTTAGCCCAAAACAGGTTCAGCTTCGTGCTTTTCAGTAACACTTTGGTGAAGTAGATGGTGCAATCTTCCACTATGCCCTGTACAGGATTATGTTACAGGGCAGGCTAGATACGAAGCAGAGTGAGAAGATGTGATCTTCCAGCCTCAAGGTTATTTGCCCACAATGGAATCTGTGTCTACTTTTACCCTGGTGCATGTATTTGTCTGAGGGCCCTCCAAAAGTGAGGTGGGTTGAAAAAGAAACTCACTCCCTGAGTTCCCTCGCTTCAAGCCATTTTTCCTCCTTGCACAAAAAGTTTGGTTACTTTGGCCCATCCACTCGATCGGCGGGTTGCAAAGCTCCTTGGAAAGCTAAGCTTAGGGGTTTCCTAACCCTGGAAACGGGCCACAAATGGTCACATCTACTCAGCCTCCCTTCATAATTTGTGTTTTGGTTTGGTGGTTTGGAGGTGCTTTGGTGGTTCCCCATCCACCCTCCACAAGAACCTGCCGTTCAAAAGCCAATTCCAAACCAATCCAATCCGCCAAATGGGGGTTACGCGACCTTTTTGGGACCTGGAAATAAGAGGTGATCGCCTTTTGGGGCCACTAACATGGTTGCCATGGTTGGGGAAACCAACATGTAATCTCAGGTCGGGAATTTGGAGAACTGGGGAATCGCGGAACGACTTCTTTGTTGACACCTAAAATGATTGCCTAGGTCCCCCAGTAGCGCCCTTGTACCATTTTTTGAGGGATGGTTCCCCTACAAAAACAAACGTCCAGAAAACAATCTGGTACCCTTGTTCTAACCTCTCTACTGGAGGACGTTGCCCAATCGCTTCGATCTGATCGCCTCAGGTCACTTGGCCATGCCTCTCCTGCAGGCCACTCCAAACAGCCGAGCGGTGCTGGTGAGCAGCTGGGAGATGCCCCTCGGGTCGAAGGGCTTCGGGGTGCTTAAACCGCGGCGCGGTTTGGGTATGGGTCAAATTTAAACCACGGGATGGTTCCTGGGGAAAAGTATGGCTAGGTCCCGCAGTACTGCCCCATTTACCCTTTTTTTTGGGGGGGGGTTCCCCTACTAAAATAGACTACAGAAAAAAAGGGGCGCCCTTATTCTAAGCTCTCTACTGGAGGACCTAGATGGGTATGGCTCAAAGTTCTGCCAGGCTATGGGACGCAGGCTTTAGTCCCTGGCTCCATGTACCAGGGCAAGCCATTTTGGGTACTCCATGTTTTTCACACGGCCAAACCGCTGCGGGGTGGTTGGCGGTTGGGGGGTTTCGCGCGGTTTCGCGCCTTGCTCACATGGGTTTCTGCCCTTCTGAGCCCGGGGCTGCTCGCCAGAAGTCTGGGCAATTTGCTACAGCTCGGGTGTGGTTTGGGAAGCAAGCAAACAACCAATCCTCTCTCGTCACTCATACAAACAGATATAAACGCAGAAGAGACGGTGAGGGAACTGGGAGTTGGAAGTGATTGATTGGTTGGGCACCTCTGGCATTTTCAACGTACACACCTGTCTTCAAGAGTCTTCATGCCATCAATCATTGAAGGAATTATGGCTTCCCTTTCCTGTCGCAGGACCCCCTTTTTTGAGTGACCTCAAGAACATGCCAAAGGTAACTCAAGGAGAAGGAACAAAAACGATTGAATACAACAAATATTAGTTGTACCCTTTCAATCCCTGGGAAACAACATCAGAGTTAACGGGCATGTTCTTCTTATCATGCAGTTTCCTTTGCGTGGCTGTTTATTATCTTATTTTCAAGGATTTGGATTCCAGAGTTACATTACTTGCACCATGCCTCTGAAACCAAATCTACAGGAACATTAAAATAAACATGTAGTAGATGGTGCTAAAGAGGTACAGGAAGACAAAACAATGAGGTCGAAGAGTGAAGAAGATAATCTAAATAAGCAGGGTAGATCATAACATGGTCATACAAGAGAGGTAAAATAGACGTTTTCGTTTTAAACCACAAACATGTGACTCGTACCAATAGGACAGCAGGTAAGAAGACACATCATTTTACACAGTACTTATTATTGCATTTGACAAGGTCCAAAGTACAAGTAACCACATACACTATTGATAGCTAAAATATAGAAGGAGGAACTTATAGCATCTTGGTTAGAAGGACAAATTCTAATTAACATATATATATATATATACACAAGTACTTAGATCGTGATATGAAGTGAGAACAGCTTCCGGATCACTGTTGGCCTTGTTTGTGAGATTGTGAACGGTCGATTATTATATTATTATCTCATTTGCAAGCTGTCTCCTCTCGTGCTTCATCATGCAAATGCCATCTGGTTTCCTGTGTTATTGTATCTCTCTGTTACCTTTGCAAAGGTTATTCATCCGCAACATGGTCATTTTAGAGCAGATACTGTACATATGGGGGAACACCCCAGGTTGATTTGCCTGGGGTCAACATAAAACCCGAAATCCTAAGTTGCAGGCATTGAGCTCTGGATAAATCCTAAGTTGCAGGCATTGAGCTCTGGATGTCGAACCAAGATCTAAAGTGAACAGCTTTGCCAACCTGCGGGTTGGCTGCCTTGGTGCGACAACCATGCAACCATGTTACATTTAGTTGTCCATCTTGCCAAGGTAGAACACACTCATGCTGTATGCGATGCATGCACATGCAGATTGCCAATCCTTCCATGTAGCACGCGCAGCATTTTGTTGAAAAGCCAATGATGTGGGAAGCTGTTGTTGTCCTTCTGGGAAGTTGTTGTTTCTGCTCTATTTTGTAATATTTGAGGCCAGTGATCATCATGTAGGCACTCAGGAACTTCAGGTCGTTTTGAAAGAGAAGGCAAAGATGATGCATAGATGATGGCTTTCACAAGTGCATTGCAGCGCGCATAGGGCTGCCTATAGTCAGCTAGCACATGGAACCCCAATTGCGCGCAGCTCCTTTTAAGGGAGCTGATCGCAACTTACTCAGGTAACCCACAGATGGTGGCTTGGACTGGTAGCTTGGGGACGTGAACCCCTGGTTCTTGTGGAGTACATCGGGTCGACTGGACCAAGCCACGGGGCTCCAAGCCATCCCTGGAGGTACGGCACTGCAGTGCCACCCTTACCGCAGCTGATGTCGGAGCTGGAGGAGAGGTGGCCTTCAGAAAACCTTTGGATGTTGAGGGGAGGCCCTTCAGCACCGATCAATGATGCGATGCACTTCCGCGACCCTTGAACATGGATCAAGACTAAAACCAACACACGGTTTTAGCCATACACGGTGATGCTCAAATTCGGATTTCGTCAAGGCAGCCTTTGTTTTAACTAAAGCTTCCTGGCTCCCGTAGCGCGCATGGATTTGTGCATCCTGGCCCCAAATCACCGGATTAGGATAGAGCGCCTTCGCGCTAATAACTATGTTGTTTCTTTGGACCCGCGATGAAACTTCCAGTTTTGAAGAAGAGCAACTTCCGCAGATTTCAAATCGCCCTTTTCTTGTGACTCAAAATGAAAAACACAGCCGTCAACTACTTTGGAGAAACTAGACCGAGCTCAACGATTCAGGGCTAAACCAAGCTTATGCTTGACGTTGCTTTTCTGGGGCGAGTCCCTACTTATAGTTTGGGAGTCATAGCTGTTTGAATATTGATGGCACCATCGGCGCTGGCAGCAGGGTGAAAGTTCGAGCCCGTCACGTGACGTGAGGCTCGCAGTGCCACCGCAGTCAGCCAACGCCGACAGCAGATCAAAAAGAAGTACAACGAGCCGATGGAGACCATTCTGAAATTGCCTTTGGCCCGTTTTCCAACTTCCTGCCAAAAAGCCGGAAGCTGAGTTGATTAAACAAAAACCATCTAGCCAGCCACAGGGTTTACATATCCCAGCTTTGGTAACACAACCAACCCTGTGGTTTCCACTGGTTTTGGGCAGTTTTGCTTTTGGATGAGGACGGTTGTGGGAAAATGCTCCCGGAGCGTAGGTGACGTTCAGGAGCATAGTTACGTATTGCGGACAGCCACATCAACTCTGCGCGATGGCGACGTGACGTGCGGCTGATGTTGTGATGGTGGGAGGCTCAGACAAGTGCGTGACAAGAACTTCTTTTTTTTTTTTGGGGCCCCCATACAGAACTTACTTGCCCAAAGCGAATCGACCTTTTAGCCTTGTGGTTTCCTCCCCTTTTTCGGTTCCCATGTTTCGTCATGGCAACCCAAAAGGTCAAGTTCTTTTTTTCCTGGGTGCAAAGTGGGCAAGAGATTGAAAAAGGCCCCTTTAAAAGGGGCGTAAAAAGGGGAAGTCGCGCCGGTTGCGTGAAATGGGACAGTGGTGTGGAGGGGTGTCGTTGTGCGCATAGTCGTTAGCGTGTCGTTCAATTTGTCCAGGCCCCAACTTATCATCCAATTCGAGTTGCGCTCACAATTGAGAGCACCCACTGTTCACCCTCCATTTGTGTTTTAAGTTTACTGCAGGTTGGCACTCCAATGATTTCACATCTTGTGATGCGCTGCGGCGCGCGAAGCCGTGGCGCTCGCGCACCCGAGCCTCCCAAATTGGGAAACACCGGCCCAACCGGGAAAGCACTGGGATAGCAAAAGCTGCGGGGAGTGATATCTGACGAAACTGACCATTTTGTTGTTGTTCTTCGTCGTTTTAGTACCCGCCAAACCCTTGTTAGGTCCTTAAGCTCCTGAATGGGTGGGGTGGGGGTGTAGGGAAGGGGGGGGGGTAGAATTCTCTAGGACAACCCCATGTTTGGCCACTTGAGGGGTGCAATCTCGTTAAAAGTAAAGGAAAGTCACGTGTGGTGAGCCTTGGGGGTGAAACACACGGGGATCGTTCGGAAGTGGCGGTCACACAGCTTGATCCACGAGTGGGTGTTGGATATTGAACTGCAGGCCTGAGGCTTTTGTGTACATTCTATGGAAGGCAATCCAACTGGCCCACAGGCTCCTGGGCTTTCAATGGAAGACCCAGATCCTCCATCACACACCCCGGAGGTGTTTGGGGGTCTCAAAACCTGGCTGTTTGAGGGCCCTAAATGAATCGGGAGCGTCTGGGGGTACACCAAAACCGCAGACTTTGGCCAATCCATGTGGCAGGCCAACCTGACCCGAGAAAAGGAGTTCAAATCAGCCAGACGAAGGAAATCTTGAACCTCAATGACCTTTGACCTTGGTTGGACAGATCGCAAATGAGCAATTCAAACGAGCAAACGGGAGGTGTCTATATTCCATGCACCAGCCAGTTTACATATTCTGGTTTGCTACATATGTTGCTTGGAGACGACATGCCATTCTGAGGCGTGGCTTTTTCCTTCAAGGGGCCCTGGCCCATGAATTATCAATTGGTTCCACTCCCATTGCCAATTTGCCTGATTTGTTCTTCACTGTTCCTGGCATTGCAAATGCATGTTGGCTCGTTTCTTCGCTTTGTGCTCTTTGCTCGGACAGCGTTCCGGGTGGGGCTGCATTGTTGCTTTTCACATGCCACGGGTTAGGATGATGTACCATCAGGTTCAAAGCACTTGAAGGGTCCTGGCGAAATTCACGACTCCTCGGGGGTGCCCGGAAGGGTTCCCACACCAAGCCCCCGCGCGCTTTGGCGGCCAGGGCTCCCTTTTTTGATCACCCCAAGGGAGACTCAACCCAGTTTGCTGCCTTTTCAAGAGGCAGAGCCCTGTCTTTAAGTCGAGCTTAGGCCTGGGCAACCATATGGAGCCCTGCTTGGGCCGTCCCTTCTATCCACTCCCAGCTGAGCAGCGCTTTTTTTTTTGGAATAGGAGCCAAAAGGAGAGCGGAACTGGCATGGGGACCGCTCGGACCGCGTAGCCTCGCGTAGCCTCCACGTAGCCGCTAGCAAAGGGAGCTGTCAACCCCTTTGTCTTGAGCTAAAGGCTTAGTTTAAAAGCTTGCATGTTTCAAAGAAAGAGGGTGAATTTGATGTGCCTAGGCCCGACAGCCTCTGCGTAGGTATGTGCTTCCAGTGTATAGGCCCCACACAAGTAAGAAAACACGGCTCAGGTGGAAAGCACACAACTCCCCATCCATATGTTGCTTTCCTTGTGCCCACACCCCCCTTTCCAAGAAGTTTCCCTTGTGCCCACAGCCCGGACAAATCCATGAGGAGTGCTCTTTCAACAGTCATGGGGGGGAGGGGGAGAAGCCCCTAAATAAGCCCTTGTTTGGCTTGTGGAGGGCTTGTTTGGCCCCCCTCCTCCCCCTCCCTCCCCCCCACCCCCTCAAGCCCCCATGAAACAATCGCCTCGCTTTTAGTTGACTCAAGGATGCCGCCGAACGGAACCGCGCAGCCTACGGAATGCCGCCCGAGGCACGGCTTCGAACTCCCGAACTCCGAACCCGTCCCAACATGTCCCAACCGCGAAGCGTTGACCGCTGGAACCAGAGGCGTCTCTTTTGATCGGTTTGGCTCGAAATGGACGGTTTCCACTGGTCAGATGAAGCTTTGTAAGCCACTTCCCGAGAAAAAACAAAAACAAAAACATCGTGTTGTTTTTCCGCCAAAAAAGACACCTAGGCTTCAAGACCTAATCCCCGATGATCCTGATGATTAGCGGACTGCGGATGACGCGGTTGGAGGGTTGGACTATGCGGTTTAGTTGCATGGATTGCATGGAATGCATGGATTGCATGGATGCTCTAAGCAAACGATTTCGAACCGCAGATCAACTTTTTGGTCTGCATTTTAGTTGTTCTGTTTTGGCGGCTTGTCAATGCTTGCTTTTCAGTGGCCACCGCGGAGCTACAAAGAATATGATGGTGCTAACATATCAAGGGTTGGAAAATCTTTGCGACTTGCCAAAGACCCGGCAGCTCAAAAAGATCGGAGAAAAAGCAAACGGCCACACAAGGCAACAATACAGCTTCATCCTGTACCGAACCTCTCACCCTAGGCTTCCTCAAACAGAAAGAGCACTTAGGCCAAAGAATGCCAGAGGCAAAATAAAAGACGAGCCCTGACAAGGGAAGCTTCGTTTTAATCAACCAGGGGTTTAGCAAAACCAAGTTCAACATGAAGGCAAACTAAGGCTTTTGACCTTGTGGTTTCCCTTTTTTTGGTCATGGCCCCAAAAGGCGATCACCTTTCCTTTTCGGGTCCTTCGGACAAGCGGCAACGTTTCTCCATTTCCCTTTTTGGAACGGGCGCTTGTTTCCATGGAAAACAACCAGTAAATTGAAAAGCCCAAGGGGAAATCCCCTGCAATCTGCCAGGCACAATGCTGGGTTTGTAGATTAGGGTGCCTTTCAAAGCCATCATTCCCTTCTCTAACCCCTCTCCCTTGAAAAGGTCCTGTTGGAGTCTTGTGGATCAAATGCAACCTCAAGAGAAATCCAGCGACATCAAGGTAGTTGATTCCTTTTGAGGTATGAAAAAGCATGGACAAGCCAGAGCAGATCGCTTAAAAGCACACCCCGAGCTCGGCTTTTTGTTTGAAGGATGCTGAATCTCACTACGCTGTCGCTAAATGACCATGGCTGTGGTATCATCATGATGCTGCCTTCACCATCACCATGATGAAATGTTCGCATCAGAATGAAGAAATCCTCGTGGGGCGCAGGTTCTGCGAACTTTTTTTCGGCTGGACCGCCCGAATCCGACGATTCCGTCCGGCGGATCAGGTGGAGGGCCGCGAGGGGGGACGCCAGGGGGGTCGCGGCCCGGCGCCGGGCTCCGCCTGGGCTGCTTTGGCTCGGACTAGCTGGGGGCTGGGGGAGGTGGGGGGGTTGGGGGGGGGGAGGGGAGGGAGGGGTGTCTTGTTGAGGGCCAAGGGAAGTGTGCTTGTTTCTTTACATTGCATTGTGGTTTACCTGCAGCCTACCAACGCACGTGGTGGAATTTAGCCAAGTGGTGAATATCAGTTGCTCAGTGGATTCCACACTCGAATCCTGGGTTTCGGGCTCACTGGGATAGCACAATCAGCCTCCAAGACTTGGTTCCAATTCGTGCTCCACCAGTGTCGACTGGGCAAATTGAAGTTTGGAAGCCAGTTGGGAGCAATAAGTATCGGTTAACGCTAAGTGTGCCAAGTGTTTCTCGTTTCTCTGTACAGTTGGTGAACTAACAGTGCTTCAGGGTGATTTGTGATATTTGTCCGGTCGTTTTGAAAGGGACATCGCCACGACTGGCAATGTTGCTCCTAAAGCAAGAGGGCCTCGCCAGTTGTTGATAGCTTGGCGTGAGTTGTCATGCACAAGGCTTAGGGGCAAATTTCCAACTGTCCAGTGATCTTTCTTCCGGAGAACCGCCAAAACCAAACGACGCAGCGCAGTTGTGAAAAGAATGGTTGGAGCAATAGGTCCTTGGCGAACAGCAGGTTCGTTTTGACTTATCCGCAACAACGTCAGTGTTGGGAGGGTTTTAACCTTTTGCATAGTTATCCAAAGCCGACTTTAACCTTTTGGTTTAGGGATTTTGAATCCTAACGAAGAGCAGCATATGTAATTCACGAGCTCCCTGGTGGAGTGCTGATTCTAGGTGGGGGTATTAAATGTGCTTCGTGGAGTGACCAGGTACGCACATGCTTTTGAACTTGAGGACCCCCCCCTTGCAGGTTGAACCAGGCGCAACGCCGGAATGTGAACCCTGAGGACATACTCCCGGCAAGTTAACATCGAACCCAAAAAGGAGTCTAAAAACGACGCTCTGTGGGTTCCATGCTAATGCTGTTGGTGGTGTGTGTGTGTGGGTTGCTTCGTGGGTTACAATTGGGGATTGTGGTGGTTCATGGTCCTTCAATGTTGGAAAGAGCCCTGTTAAAAGCATACATAAAATAAGATCAGCTTTGACGTTCCAACTTCGCTCCACACTAAATAGCCCAGACATTACCATCACATGTCCAAAGCGGCAACCAAAGGGGAGATGTGTAATTTGTGAACCCAGACACCAAGTGGTGGCCTTTATTCAGGGTGTTTGCGCCTATTTAATACCCAGTTCAGCTTGGCTGTGGAATTGAGAAGCCCTTCAAAAGGGATTGGTGGACATGACTCCGCTAGATGATGTAAAGGGTCCCCACGAAATTGGGGAGCCCGAAAATGGTGGTTTGGAAGCCAGTCGTTTCCCAGAAGCCATAGCCCAAAAAGGGTGCCTCAAAAGAAGACGCTCATTTGGGCGGGTGTTTTTTGGAAGGAAGCTCGAAGATGGTGGGCTTTCCTTTTGGTTTCCCTTTAGAACCACCAAAAAAGGCGGCACTCAGCAACGCGCGCATTAGATCACAATCACAAAGGGGCGTCCCTTCTTGAAACTCGCAAAGCGGCAGGTTTGTTTGAATCCACCAGTGCACTTCAACTCTTGAAGGAAATTACCAATGAAAAGCCAAGCCAAAAACGGGGGCGCAGCCTCAAAAAGCGACATGTAGCACAGATTCTGATTGGAGCAAATCTCCACAGAACAGCCAAAAGGATGGCCTTTAAGAGCCCTTGGCCACCGGTGGCCCTTTAATCCCCCCCAAAAAGCCACCAAAAAAGCCACCCAAAAAAGGCACCCAAAAAGCCACCCAAAAAGCCACCCAAAAAGCCACCCAAAAAGCCACCCAAAAAAGCCACCCAAGAAGCCACCCACGTAGCCAAACGGGGAAGCTAACATGCGCATGTAGCACAGAAGGACCTCCGGTGACCCCTGTCAATGTCTTGTTCGATTTGGCTCTGAGGTGAAGTTCCGTGCCACCCAGGTGCCAGAGCTTTCGGGGGGAGGATCGCGGCGGGTACTTTTGGCGCAAAACCGAGTCAGCCTTGTTTTATCTTGTTTTGTTCCCCCTAAAACCGGGGGTCTTCATTTTTTTCTGTTTTGTTTATTCCCCAGATAGCTGAAAGATATAGGGGTTCTAACTTCTAATGAAGAGGGGGAAGTGATTTGCGAGATTGATGGGCTGGTGCTAAGGGGCGTGCAGTTTGGGGTGCTGGTTTTTGCGGATTGGGGTGCTGTTTGAGGTGCTGTTGGCAGTGCGGGCGCATCTTTTCAAGATTGACGGTAGGGTGCTAGGGGGCATGCAGTTTGGGGGTGCTGGTGCAGGTGCTGTTTTGGGGGTGACGGTGTTTTTGCATCTTGACGGTAGGGTGCACCGGGGCATGCAGTTTGGGGTGCTGATGCTGGTGGTGTTTTGGGATGCTGTTTGGGGTGCGGCTGGGTGTCTGGGGGGGTGCTGTTTGGGGTGCTCTTAGGGTGACGGTGCAGGCGCATGTTTGCGAGATTGACGGCAGGGTGCAGGGGGCATGCAGTTTGGGGTGCTGCTGCAGGTGCTGTTTTGGGATGCTGTTTGGGGTGCTGTTTGGGGTGCTGTTGGAGGTGCTGGTGTGCAATCATTGCTATCTGGGGTCTATGCTGGTGTATTCTTTTTTTGTGTATTTATTTAGTCATTAACAAAAGCTTTGGGGGGGATCTACGAAGCAGAAACTGGACATATGAGCTTTGGGAGACTGAGTTGGGCGACACTTTGGGTTGTCCCACTGCCTGGCTGTATGAAGGTTTGAGTAGAGCCTATAGAAATGTATCAGTCGATCCTTGGTGGAACCACCTGTCAACGTGCAAAAGTGGCGCTGCGCGGCGGGAAAGTTGGTACGTTTTGGTTTCCCTTAGGGGCCATTCTTCTCAAGACCCCCCCCCCCCTGCCAACAAAACAAAATGCTAACCCCCCGCCCCCAAAAGTCTTCGCACACCCTCTTAGTTTCCATGTTGGAAAGAGATATCGCACCCTTCTCACATCCTCAGTTTCTCCTCATGCCAGATGGTTCAAATGGTAGTGGCTTTCATTGTTGTAGTGATTGTCCACCCCGGGTTACAGACTCGGATTAGAGACCCTTCCAGCTTGAACAACCCAGTCAAGAGCAAGGTGACAAGCCCACAATTCGAGAGGGATTAAGGATGGACTTTGGTGTGACCAAACAATCTGTTCCCAGTTGCCCAGTGGCGTCCTTTTTTCCTTTTTTGTGTGAAGGGTTCCCCTTCAAACTCAACCAGCCAAGAAAGGTTGCCCTTTATTTTCCATGGCCACTGGGCATCTGAGTGTAAACCGTTTTCCTCCAAGCCAAAAGGTTGTCACCGACTCAGCCAGATGGAAACCACCCAGCCACCGGGATCAATCCCGAGCGTGAGGTCCTCGGCGGTAGTGCGGCTGGGATCTTCTCTTCGGTGCCCCCGGAGTATGCCGCTTCCCAACCAATCGGGGCTTCGACCTCGAGTTGCGCGGGTCCTGCGGGAAAACTCGTGGCGCGCAGTTCGAAGTGGAAGGGGAGCTTTTTCCCCTGGGGTTCAAACCACCAGTAAAATAAGGGGGGTTAAAATAACCGCTATTGATTACCTAAGGGTTGTCATCATCCTACTTGGGTCACGGGGGTTCCCTAAGAACTATCATCATCCAAATTGGGTCATGGGGGATGAACCCCAGGGTGCCCCATCCTAACCAAATCGCCCAACAAAAGGTGATCGACCCTTTGCTCGAGGCAAAGGAAGCCAGAGGTGGAAATTAGGAAACCCCTCGTTGAGGCACGTGCAACTCAGAGCGTGGCTTTGTTTTTTTGGAGTCAGGTTCTGACAATGTCACATGGGAAGTAGTTGGTGTCCACGGAAAACACAAATTGTAGAGGTAGTCTTGAAGGTGTCACTTGAATCTGGGGGCCCTGGTCTGATCAAGCCGGGGGCCTTCTGGTGGGTTCCCATCTAGTTGGAGGGCAAGAGCGGTTCCTGCTTGGCCTTGTTGGACATAGGCGTTAAGAGACACTAGGTGGGTTGCAATCATGATTGCAACAAATCGAGTTTTACTGCTACTTGTGATTCAGGGGAATCCCCTTTCTGACAAAGTAGTCATGAGAATCAACACTTTGGCATACGGTACCCTTGGTTAGCCGGTACCCTTGGTTAGCCGCGGGGTGCCGCGAACACGGAAAACAAAGCTTGCGCCGGGAGTTTTGGAGATCTGCTTGGGAATGGCCAGGGTAGCTAAAATGTTGGCAACCCTAGATACGAGGCCGTACTTGGGGGGAGACTAGGAGCAAGCTGGGTCGAGCTCGAGGTATAGTCGCAGCAAGCTGGGGCAACCGGAGGGAATTTGGATTCCAGGAGTTGCTAAGCCGTCCACCAGGCTTTCGATCCATCGACGTGGAAGGCATTTGGGCGATATATATATATATATATATATATTGGTGTACAGTACGCGTACGGCACGTTGACAAACAGAGGGCACAGTTCCTCAGCGAATCTGATGATGAGTTGGTCGCCCGAATCAGTGTCCCTGCCAGACTTGAGGTATGGGCGGCTAGTTCTGTGTCCCATGTCAGCGGTTCATGAATCTGGGAGTCAACAAACAGCGTGATTGTAGTGTCTCAAAATGATTTGATGGCTGGCTGCTACTTTCTGTTTAACATCGGAAAGGAGTCCAGAAAGGAGGGGCTTGTGGGGGCTTGAGTGTTCGCCCTCAAAGTGATGGGTCCGAGGTGCAGAAAGACAACTCGAACCAGGAGAAGGAAGCGGAGGAGGCAGGGCACAGTTTCATGTGGACCCCTGCAAGGGGCTACATGGGTGTGTCTAAAAATAGGGGCACCTCCAAGGTGGTTTGTCCTTTTGGTTTCCTTGTAGAAGCACCCCACAAAGCGACAAAGGGTACCCTCAACTTCATTTCCCCCCTGTTGGAATCTGCCAGGTGGAACTCCTGGAAATCAGCCCAGTTTCGTTGGGTTCTAGAGGTGAACCAAAAGGAACACGCTGCTTTTTTGTTCGGGGTGGGGGGGTGGAGATCCCTCCAAAAAAGACACCCACATATCTGAAACAGATTTGCATGGGACATCTAAGCTAAAACACTACCCGCAGTGTTGTCTTCCATCATGTCCGACTTCACCTTCGGCCACGTGCCACTCCTCTCGAACTGCAGCTTTTCTGGTGCCTAGCGAACCCAAAGGCAGTAAGGCAGGGCTGAAAACCCTTACCCAAGGCTGGGCACAAAAGTAAAACGCGACGTCAACAAGTGTCTTCCGACAGCACCCAAAGTGATAAGGGTTCATTTATCGGGAGTGCCGTTTGTCCGGTTGGTGAAGCACTAATTTATTTTCCTGGGCAGCATTGAAGTCAGCCACTGATTGTTCGCATTCCTTTGAGCTACTACTTGGGGTGAGGTTGGCCAAAAAGAAATGAGGCCAGTTTGCCCACAAACGGCGCCAAAACAAAGACAAGAACCACACGCCAGCTCGTCTTGCTTGGTGAGCCGTTTGCACTAATTGCAACCTGATTGTTTCTCCCAAAAGGAAGCCACAGCCATGACTTGCACATGTTGTCTCTCGCTTTCAAGTCGTTCAAGGAGCTGTACTGCATGACCAGGCAAAAGAAGTCGACGGGCCAGACTTGCTAACATCCAAACCGGGCCCACAAGGAGTCTCCCCAAACGTTGCCGGAACCTGTGCCATGTACGTTCACCCAACTGCAAGAAAGCATAAAGAGGTTGAAGATTGGGGTAGATACCATGCCAAAGTTAAAGCCATGGCTTCACCAGGAACCAACTGTCCTTGCGTTCCGTTCCGATTCTGGCCTTGTGGATTCACGTGGAGAAAAAAGAAACACAAAACAACGCGGAGTTTCTTCGGCGACGCCAAACAGCCATCAGGAACACCTCCTATATCCTTACCTCTTAAAAACACAACTTTTCTCAACTTTCTGGGTAACATGGGCTATATGTCTGTAAAAGATGAAAACTTCCCCAGGTTGCTTGGAGATTTAAGGGGTAAGTATCATACCAATCAGCCAATGGCTTTTAATTAGTTTTAGCTCGGTGTTTCTGGCTCGGGGAAGTGGCCGTAGAGTCCCTTCAGTCCAATTGGTCTTCCCGAGCCCGTGGGACGGGAATCATGCACTGAGCATCACGCTTTTCAGGGCAACCTTTTTCGTTTTGGTCAAGAACGGCAATCAGAGACTGCCAGGTTGCTCTACATTTTGTGTCACGGAATTCGGAGCAGCCACTTTTTGCCGGAGATGCGAATCGAGCCTCTTATTTCGCATGTCCACCTCAGGGATTTCGGGCCAACCATTGTTTGGCAAGCGTCGCCGGGTTTGGGGTTTGGAGGTCCTGGACATTCCGATGAGGTTCCGAGGTCATTTCCCTTAGAAATCAAAGCTGAAGGCAAGTGCGGCCAACAACCCAAAACTCCAAGGCTCCAACACGGAAGCTGACAGTTTTCCAAAAAACTGAGTCTCGTCTCCTCCAAAGCATGTGATTATGGTACGATTGTGGCTAGACTACAAATGTGGAACAGGATCAGAGAACATTATTTTCTAACTGCGTTTCAGGGACGGGTCGCAAACAAGCAGCACATGGATGACCATGCGCCCTCTTACCAATGGATCGCAGCCGAGCAAAATGTGTGTGTGTGTGTGGTGTGTCCTCTTGTGTTGGGTGTGGTGTGGTGTGGTGTGGTGGGTGTGTGTGTGTGTGAGTGAGTGTGTATGTGTGTGTGTGTGTGGGTGTGCGGGGTGGTG
>CAUJNA010000669.1:619750-847250 GCA_963377175.1 Effrenium voratum | reverse complement strand
TTGCCAGACCCCCCCTTTTTTTGCCCTACGTTCCATGATTGGCGAGCTCACCTACGAGCTCGCCGTGCTATCGGTTGACTTGGGGATCCCTTCCTTCAGCTTGTGGAATCGTAAACAAATGTGCAGATGTATCTAATGGCCAGGGGTACAAGCTCATCATAAAGGTCCTTTACTTGCAACATTCGAGTACGATTTATGCAGATTTACTGTATTCGTGTTGTTTTTGTCACCATGTCGAATGCCGGGATTCCCGCGGTTTTTCGCCTTTCGCGCGCCGCGGGGCTCGGTAAGAAGGAATGCGGCAAACTCAGCAAACGGTCCTCGGAGGTTGCAGGGCCTTAGCCCAGCGGAGAAGGCAGAACAAACGGAGCTTTGTCCACATGTTGAACAATGACAGTTTCTCACGAGGTGATCAACGATGATGTGGGGCCTTCTGTCCGGGCAGAGCTCAACGTGTTCACGAGGACCGCGGCAAAGATGTTTGGGCGAATTTACATGTGTTTAAAGTCACACCTCGCAAACTATTACGGAGTGAACCCGAAAAAGGGGTTCCCAAAAAGGAGCTCACTCTAAAACTAATGGTTTTCTGGGTCCCATGTTGATCAGGGGAGCGAAAGCTTAAGACAGAGTCGAACGGCTTTTTGTTTTGCCAATCCACCCACGAAGTGACTTGGGTTTGGGTCAAAATGAAACCATCAGGATATGGACCGCAGGTTAAATCATCCTTGGTTCCATTTACCAGGGTTTCATGTTGGGTACCTTTTTTTGACCCACCACTTCGGCTTGAAGGCGAAAAGGATTTGCCTTTCACGCTTTGGGAGGTGGGAATTGAGCTCAGGGACCGAGGATGGCGATGGCAAACTCCGAGCTGCGATGGGCTTCTTTCTGGTTTTCAAACAGGGCTCCTTAAAAGATCTCCAGTTTGCCACCAATTGAAATTTGTGGCTGTTTTTTTCCACCAAATTAAATAAAGGGAACCACCCCCGTTGACAAGTTGCAATGTTCAGGTGTATAATGTAAGGATCCCTGTAAAAATCCCATGTTCCCTGTATTTGGGGTTAAAAGGGATGGCCATCCACTTAAGGATCCTTAATCACCATTGCAATGACTCCTGGAAAGGGGAGCATGGCCATAGGCCATATGGCGCATATTAGGAGTGTTGGCTCAGATGTTTCAAACGGGCGGGTTTTCTCGTGGACCCTTTGGACATATCGCAGGAAAGCCGACGGCACCTTGCGGGAGATGCGGCTCCGGGGTCCGCGCCGGAAAACCGCCGGGAGCCCGAAGCCGGCGGCTTTTTGTGGTTTGATCAGGGCTCCTTAAAAGATCTCCAGTTTGCCACCATTTGAAACATGGCTTTTTCCACCAAAATAAAGGGACACCACCATTTACAAGTTGCAATGTTCAGGTGTATAATGTACGGATCCCTGTTAATCCTTGCCTCACTTGTCCAAAGATCGGCCCTTTTTTTCCACCCCAAAAGGTGAAGCTTTTGTTTGTGAAATCCTTTTGGCAAGTGAGTTTCGTGGATCGTTCGCCGCATAGCTGGTTGGAAGGGGGCCGCGCCTTTTAGAGCTGCCCAAAGTGGAGTCTGGAAGGATGTGGCAGCCAGACATGGGCAAGTCTCCTCCCAACAGCTTCACCTTGAATTCCTAGGCCCTTCTGGGCAAGTGAGAAGTGTAACATGGCGCCGAACCTCAAAGTCACCAACCGAGGGTGTCGTGTTCCCCCCCCGCCCCCCCCAGGTACCGCGTATGTTTCCTAGCGAGGTCCTGTGAAGTCGGGAGAGAAACACCCAGGTCACATGTGGGGGAAGCATTCGCCACTTCAGGTCCCTATCCAATCCGCACAGGTTTCGTTGGAAGCCATTGACCAGCATGCTGGGGCTGGCTAGCGCGGGAGAAGCCAGGGCCCTCTTCTGGCTTCGGGGAAAGTATCTCAGTTGTTCAGTGGCACCATTTTTTCCCCTTTTTGTTTGGTGGCTGCACCACTAAAATGGCCTTCCCAAAAAAGGGTTCCCTTTTTTTCTCCAGGGTCACTGAACAACTGAGGTATTGGTCCCCATTCACATTGCCCATAGCCGGCCGTTAGTTTGCGGTCCCGGTTTCTAAGATGCTCATATGCTCTTGGGGCTGCGAATCCCACTTTGGTCTCAGAAAAAGATATATATTTTTTAACCATGAGGCGCATGTTGACCTCAGGACACCCCCGCAAACCTGGCAGACGAACCTTGGGGTTGTGCTCCCCCCTCCCCCGCGAGAAGAGGGATCAATCCTGTTTGCTTCCAATATGTTATTTTCCCCTGAGCGGAGTATTTTTTTCGGTAGGAAAAAGGCAAAACGAGAATGGACATATGAGGCTCCGCGTAGGCATATTACTGCGAGTGCATAGGCGCGAGTAGGCTCGACTTGACAGGTTGCCAGTAGGTGCGCATGTACGAGTTGTAGCACGAAACGCACACCGGCACTTTGAGAGAAGAACTCCAACTAGGCGCGCGTAGGCGTTTAAGGCGGACATACACCTGGCGTAGGTCGTCCTGCATGGTATTTACACTTGGCGTTTGCGCCGACGTAGGCGTTTGATACGTCAGGCATTACCTTCCCAAAAAAGCAACCCTACTCCCCTGTTGAATTTAAAGGGATTTCGGAATCTATTATTACTGGATGATATTTTTTTGTTCGAGGGAACTAAGTAAATGGAGGTGTGGAATGGACCCACCTCACTCATGAACCAGGGTCTGTATGTGAATCCGCTGCCATGTTCCACCATTTCATGAACTCGCATGCATTTGACGCAAGCACGTGACAGTGGTCCCTATGTTCCCCTGTTTGGGGAGTGATAAGCGTCAGCTGTTTGACTCATTTATGGTTCTCCTTGGTGAAGTTTGTTAGGTTCGAGACATGTCAAAAAAGAATAACCGAGATTGACGATCATCATTTTTGGCATGCTTTTGAATTGTTGTTTATTTACTGGGGGGCGGTGCGAGAATAAAAGCGCCTTGCTACAACGCCCGGGTCGGAAAACCAAACCAGCTTTCTTGAACACATCAAATCAACCCCCAAAACGAGTGCCCACACAAAGGCGGAGGCCCGAAGATGGGAAAGGTCTCCAAAAACGATTTCATAGGTCAGAGTTTGCTAAACAATGTTAACGTCGGATTCATAAGCCCTCCCCGCGCAAGAAGGTTAAATGTCAGATTAAACGCGTTCCAGGGGAGAAGAAGGTTTGCAGGAGAAGGTATAATTTTGGTGGCCGCTCTGCGCGACTGAGGACGCATCCGGAAATTAGATGAAGCTTCAATTGGGTCGGCATGCACATTGATTGGTTTTGTGTGTGCGTTAGTCGTTGTCCTGGAGGAACGCGTCAGAGTTTAGAATTGTGGGATTCTGAAAACGCAACATGAAACATCATAGTGTTTTCTCTGTCCCCCCCACCCCCAACTCCCCCAACCCCCCCCCTCACCCCTTTGGCCCAGTGGGTCCCACCGGGTTTCACCGGGTTTCTCCGGGCGTGCCGAGGTCCCGGAGGCCCGGAAGGACGGCAGCGACCTGCGGCGGGTGGCCTTCCACCGCTTCGCCGCGGCCACTCGGAGCGGAGCGAGGGACCGGGGCCGGCGGTTTGACGGTTGCCACGTGGCAACCGGGGGGGAGGTCACACTTCGGAGCGCGGACATGCGGAAATGCGGAAATGCAGAAAGCCCGCTCCGAGCCCGCGAGAGTCGTTGGGATGTCCTGTGGGTGACGGGGTGATTTCTGCTTCACTTTCTTGGGCCCTTCAGACTCAACTGCCAACCGTTTGGTGCCCGTTTTCGGTGGCCAAAAGTTTGCCAGGAGCGGTGTTTGGCCCGGTTCGGGGCACGCATGCCCCAAAAAGGCCATGAGGAGATTCCTTTAATGTTGACCCCAGATGAATAGGGGCTTGTTCCCTCCAAAAGTGGTGAATCCAGCGAAGACAACCCGCATCCAAGTCAACCAGGAGCTTAGTAATCAGAATCGGGGTTGCCATGACAATTTTTTGGCGGTTCCCAGCCATGCCAACTTAAACCTTTAGATGTTTGTGCGCTTGGGACTTGTGGCATATCTTACTAAAAGTCTATCTTAAGGGATTCGGCTGAACTCAGTTCAGACTCAGCCTGGGGTTCAAACCACCATCAAAACAATGTATAGTTTACCTCAGGAGTTTTTTCATCCAAATTGTTTTTGTCCATTTTCATGCACATGTCCCTGCCGACCAGGGCTCAGTTCGGGCCTTCCATGTCTCCGGTCCTCAGGTGGGGCCCGGGGACGCCGCTAAGGGCGCGCACGCCGAGGCGACTGGGGCGCCGGAAACCAAAGGTCCCTGAAGTTCCATGTGGACATGGGTCAAAATTAAGCCACCAGGGGACCACAGGATTTAGTCCATGTTTCCGCTTTCCCGGGTTCCATTTTTGGGTACCTCTTTTTGACCCATAGCCCTCCAAAAGTGACAATTTGGATGGAGCCCACCCCAGCGCAAACACCGTAGGCAGCGGAAGCAGTGCAACGCCTATGGAAGCCCTGTAGGCCACGTAGGCAGACACTTGAAGAGTAAGAGTGTGCGGCGGGCTCACGGCCAGTGTAACAGTGCCGCAGTGTCATGCGACACGTTGTGCAACCACGCTGTTGTTTTTTGGGATTTGTTTGCTTTAGGCAGGGCTCATCCGTTGGAAAGACTGTGTGAGGATTGGGTGTAAGCTGAGTTGTGCTTTTTTCTGAAGTGTTTTTTACCTCTCTCCAGCAACCCGAAAATGCATCAGAACAACAGCAAACACTGCAACTTACACAGCTCTCGCAAAAACATAAGACTCGCCAAAATGCACTCCCACAGTCCCCTGCTTTGTAAAGTCAATGCAAGGGCTGATGTCTAACATGATTTCCCCATAGCCATGACTTGGACTAGCTTTAAGTGGCCGCAGGCTTGGGTTGGGGAAAACACATTGTTTCCATGTCATTTTCATGTGGTTCGTCGTTTTAGTTTCATTTGCGGTTTCATTTTATGTCCATGGGTCGAGGACATGTTCATTTTATTCTTATTTTGCTGGCTTTCCTCCATTTTGGGACCCGGGAAACAAAATACAAAACTCGAGGACATTGTCATGTGATTTGCATGTGTGTTTTCATTATATTTTCATGTTGCTGGTTTTCCTGCAGTTTGGGACCCACGAAACCAACAATGCTAAGCAACTCGCGGACATGTTCATGTTATGTTCATTCGTGTTTTCATGTTATTTTCATTTTGCCGGCTGTCCTCCATTGGGGACCCAAGGAACGCAAAAATGCAAACAACTCGAGGACATGTTCATTTGATTGTCTTTTATGTTTTCATGTTATTTTCATTTTGCTTGTTTCCTCCATTTTGGGACCCAGAAAAGCACAAATGAAACACACTTGAGGACATGTTCATGTGGTTTTCACGTTGGGACAATAACATGAAAACACAAATGAACATAACATGAACAACTAAGTACTTTGGCCTTTAAGGGCTTTGCCCACCTAAAAAGTCTCTGAAGACTAGTTGTGTGGCACCCCAACTCCCCTCTCCCCCCCCCCCAGACTAGTCATTTTGCCCCGTAGACTAAATGTGAAGCGACATGAGAGCATTGTTCTGTGTGCCGCAGATGTGGGCCAAACAGGGGCATTGTGAGCCATTTACTTCCCCCAACCTTCATTTACTTAAGAATATGTGTTTACTTTCCTTGCAGGTTTCAAGGAGGTGCCTAGCACCAGTTAAATGTGTTCCCCGGCGATTAAAACGATGGGAGATATACATGTGTGTGTGTGTGTGTGTGCGTCTTTTTTGGAGCCCTCAGAATGGCCCGAGGGTTCAACTCCAGGGAAGACTCCATGTTAATTTGTGGGAGGGGAACTCCCAATGTGTTGGGATAGTGGTTTGAATCGCAGGGAATAAGTTGCTCCACAACGGGTTCCGGGACCAAAAAGCAGATGTTCCGGGGTGTCTTTTCTGAGACCCCCAAAATGGCCCGAGGGTTCAACCTCCATTAAAAGAATGGTCGACCCAGATGATGACAATTTTAGGTGAAGAGTGGTGACCACAGGATTGACCCCCATTGTGTTTTCCTGGGGGTTGGGGGGCAGGGGGGAGAGGGGGGAGGGAGCCCAACTAAGCCCTTATTAAGCCCTAAACCCTCCCCCTCCCTCCTCCCCAGCCCCCATGGCGTTTTGATCCCGTGGTTTGAATCCAAGGGATAAGGTTTCTTCTTGTTGGTTTCCCATTAAAGCGACGCACGGATCGGATGTCGCGGGTTTCGCCAGGCGCTGCTGGCGCGGGCTCAGGAGCTTGAGGAGGTGCAGTGGACGGCGGTGGACCTCATGGGTGAGGAGGGCGCGCTTTCCGATTCGTTGCCATATGGGTGTGGCTCAAAATTAAACAGGAGGGGTTACGCAGGTTTTGGTCCATGTTTACCAGGGTTCCATTTTTGCATCGGTTTTTTGAGCCACAGCCATATCTAGGTCCCCCAGTGCCCTTTTACCGTTTTTTTTTTTACCGGGAGGGTTTCTTTGCTAAAATGGACTGCAGAAAAAAAGAAAGAAACAAACACACGGCGCCCTTATTCTAACCTCTGTACTGGAGGACCTAGATCTTGTCTGGGGTCTCCAAAGCCAATTTTTCTTGCAGGCTAAATGTAGACGGCTTTTCAGCCAAATGCAGCTGGCGGCTTCCCATGTACCACCTACAAGAACCACGGGTTCAAACCCCCAAACCACCAATCAAAACCTCTATGTTTGTCCTCCCAAACAAACATGCAACCTTCCGAGACAAAAGTGTTTTCTGAAGGCACCTGCATCCCAATTCGTTTTACACTCTCTTTATAATTTGCCCAGACTGGGTTGTTCATCGAGCCAAAGCTTGGTCACAGTTTGTAGGAATGGACAAGTCATTCGGAGAAATTCAGTGGCCCCTGTGAATTCTAACCTTTCGAGCCCCGCACCCGTCATGGGACATTTCAGTTGGGGTAGCTCCAAGGGAAGATCCAAACCTCCAAATACCAGGGTTACCTGACCAAGAATCGCTGGATTTGCCCTTCAAACGTTGCGGCTTACTAGTGGTTTGCATTGAGACTGGCACCTTTGAAGGTTCCAGAAATGGAAAATGAAGGAGGATTTGAGTGATCAATTTGTGGGGTGGGGATGGTTAACTCAAAGGTTGCCTTGGTTCATACTGTGGATAACAAAGTCCGTTTCGTACCAGTTGGAATGTATGAAGCCCTATGAATACTGGGATGAACCACCTACCAACTGGTGCAGGGTTTTGCCCATTTACACCAAAAGGAAAACCTTCCTTTTGGGGGTCCCCCAAAAAAAGACACACCGGTGTTTTTCTTTCGGGCTCTGCGATTTGTCTATGCCATAGACTCTATGGGAAGCCGCCATGACGTATCTATTTCCTGGTGTTCAAAAGTATCTCCATATCCCAGTTGTTCAGTGACGCCGTGTAAAATTCCAACTTGTTGTTTGGCATCCCAACGAAAGATAGCAAACTTCTTTGGGGCTCCAGTTCTTTTTCAACCGTCGCTGAACAGCTGCACTCCTGGCAAGCCTTTCAAGGAGCCGCCACTCCTGGCATCCTTTGGCATCCTGGTGGTGGGTATTGTATGGGCCTCATTGGTGTTCCCGGTTTTTGTTTGGACACAGCCCCCAACTTTGCCAGAACTCCGAAGACCTTCCAAAGCCTCCCCGAAACTCCGAGTCAAAGAAGCTAGCTCAAAAAGAGTGCCAGAAACTCACAGAAAGCCCCGCCACAGTTGGTTCATGACTTTCTCCGTCCCGGAACTTCGGAGCCCCCGCATAAAACCGCGATGTTTGAACTGTCGGTGGGTGGTTTTCTTGGTCCCCCAGTAGTGCCCTTTCGCACCCTTTTCTGGTGGAGGGAGCCCCCCTACTAAAATAGACAAAACCGAAAAAATATATATATATATATATATATATCGGGTACCAACTTCTTCTAACCTCTCAAATCTGGAGGTTGTTTGAACCCCGGGAAAGTTCTTTGTTTCGTGTTCGCCGGCGAGGACGTGGCGGAGGGCGCGGAGCGGCGGCTGCCGGAGTTCACTACGGCCACGCAGGCGGAGAAGTTCAAGGAGCAGGAGAAGAGCGCGGCTCGGCGAGGTCGGCCGCCATGAATCAACGTCGCCAGAGGCTGGCACGCTGGACGCCGCTTCTTTTCTTTTCTTTTGTTGGGGGGGGGGTTTGAAGCCTGTTCACAGGGCTTCCGCCATTTCCCCACCCCCTGAGGTCTGCTTCGGACTTTAGTCGCTTTTTGGGTTTGGAACATTTTGGAAAATAGGCAGTTTGGGCTTTCCACTCAAGTCTTCCTTCATTTCCCATTTCTGAAAACTCCAAAGGTGGTAGTTTCAATGCAAACCACTAGTAAGCCGCAACGTTTAAAGGGGAAATCCAGCGATTCGGCGTTTTGGGGGGTTTGAAAGGTAATTACTTCTCACTTGTTCACAGAGGGCTCCGCATTTTGGATGGGATTCACTCCAAGAAGCCTCTTCCCTTGGAGCATACCCCAACTGAAATGTCCCATGCAAGGTGTGGTGCTCGAAAGGATAGAATTCAAAGGGGCCACTGGATTTCTCCGAATGATTTGTCCATTCCTACAAACTGTGACCAAGCTTTGGCTGGATGCACAACCCAGTCTGGGCGAATTATAACAAGAGGGTAAGACGATTTGGGATGTAGGTAACTTCGAAATAATCGGGTCTCGAAGACTTGGTGTTTGTTTGGGAGGGCAAAGCAGAGGTTGGATTGGTGGTTTGGGGGTTTGAACCCCTGGTTCTTGTAGGTGGTACATGGGAAACCGCCCTTAACCTCGAAACCACCAATCCAAACCAAGTACAAAGAAGCCAAACATAAAGCCCATTTGAACATAAAGCCGGAAGCAAACGCACGGGGTTGCTACTTGCTCAAAGCCGACCTGTTCAGCTTGCGTTTTTTTTCTTCTTCTTTTTGTTCCTCGATCACGTTTGCAAGCTGATTGTGTTGTGCTGTCTTGGTCCAAACACCCTTTCGAGATCCAAATGAACCTGTTCGTAGGATTACCCCCCCCCCCCAAAGAGGCCTTTTGAAGGCCTAATTGGGCCGTTTAACAACCATCAAGTTGATCTTGGAAAAACAGGGTATGGAAAGTTGTTTGATTTGTCCAGGCCTTTGTTAAATCAATATAATTCGATGGTTTTCGCATGCCTGCAATGTATGGCCATACATGTTTGCGTGTATACCTGTGGGCAATCCAGACCATCCTGCTCGAGTCTATTCGAAGGCAGACTGTTTGCCTTAGGTGTCATCGCTCAGGGAGTGGATCTATGCGAAGAAGGAGCGATCACTTGGGTGTGGGCGAACCGTTGAAACGACCAGCCCCCTCGCCTCCTTGGGAGCGGGAGGTCACTTCTCATTGGAGCCCAGTTTTAAAATCCTTTTTGACAGGGAGTTCCTTTAAAGTGGTTGTTCTGTTTTGCGGGCAGCATGCCTTTTTGTTGGGGTGAAATCATAAACACAGCTGGCTGGTTTATGGGGACGAGCAAATGAGCAGGGGGAATCTATTTCACCAACGAGCAAATGAGAAAACGGGAGGTGTCCACATCCAGCCAGGCAGGGCAACCGTTATTTTGCCGAATCTGCACCGGATGATTCGTCTCAGTCATTACTTTTTTCGTATGGGACAGTCCCATTGTCTAGGTCCAGGTGACGTGTCATGATTTGGCCCCTGAAGCCCTAACAACTAGTGCCGTTTTCCGGCGATCCATTGGATCATGAGTGCTTATGACAAGAGTCCCTGCAACTTAATCACTGGCAACTGGCTATATGGCTTCAGATTCTTGTTGGGAACGTTGTCGAAACATGTCGAAACTGTTGGTGGACGTAAATCCCCACGCCCATATCGGATGTCACTGTCATAGTGGATCACCTCCACTTCCATTTAACTAAGAATCTGATGCATTTCCCCCTCTTGGTTAAAACACTATTCTATTCCTACCCGATGCTTTTATGCCAGGGGACGTATCCACAAATAGAGGTCAACGGGAGGGCTATGCCAGTCATCTTTGGTGCTTGCGGACTTCTTACAGGTTAGCTTTTATGAGTTTGCCCAGGTGTATGTGGTCCTTTGAACCTTCCTCATTGGAACAAGAACTTTTGAAAGTTAATCAATCCTTCAGGACACCTCTTTGGACTTCTGAGTTAAGGGGCAACTAAGTGCCATCAACCAAAAGAGGTTCCCCTTCATTGGTGAGTGATTTGAATTTGAACCCCTGGTTCGAATGTAGAGGCTAGGTGTCTCAGCTTAACCTGCAAACCACCGATTCGGCTCCAAATTGCCCCCCTTTTCGAGGGGAACGGACAAAAGAGGTTGCCCTTTTTACCCATAGGACTATAAACCATCCCTTGTGGTTTCCTTTCAAGGAATCCCCAGCTTCATTCCATTTCTCATTCCCTACCAGTCGCACCAGCAAGTAAACTGGGGAAACAGCTTAACCTCCAAACAACCGATTTTCGAGGGAAGCTGACAAAAGCGGTTGCCCCTTCTTCCGTGCGAAACCTCTGAGGAGGAGCAGTTGGAGAACTACCAGCCGGCGGGGCCCAGCTGGTCCTTGGCGGGTCAGGCGATGGCAGTGCCGCGCTTGCCAGGCGCCCCGAAGCACACGTGGACCGGGGGGGGGAAGGGAGGATGGAGATGGGACGTGCGCGGATGAATCTCTTACCTCCTCAGTTTTCTGGACTGAACTTTATTGGGAGTTTGGACCTAGTTCTTGTTGTTTGAGCGTAATCTGGAAGCATGTGTTGAGTTGGGGGCAAAAGTTGGGGTAGACAAGCGGGCGACGCAATGTGTTTCAAACCACGAGGCCGAAGACCCCTTTACTTCACAGTGTTTGATATGGGTAGTTCAGGTTCTGTTCATGTTGGGTTTCGGAGTCTCTGCCCGTTGATAGTGACGTTCCTTGGGTAGCAGGGCTGGGTTGGGAAGCTGAAAAGAAAGCCTGACTGAGGATGCATAAAACAAGTTCTTGGGCCCCCTGTTGCTCATCCTGGCCGTAACTAAACAAACTGCACACCCCAGCTCCATCAGCTACCCTTCAACCACCCCAAAACACATACCGACGAAATGCCCTTATCAAAGTATCGGAGTTCCTTGCTGATGGGAAAGTTTTGGGTGGATCCTTTCTCCCAAACGAATGGGTGTAGCTGTTTGTAGGGCTAAAAACAAGGATCTTAATTTGGTTTCCCTTAAAAGCCACCGAGCATAGCCGAGCAATTGGGTACTCCAAAAAGACATATGGGCTTCGTCCTGCAGGTGTGTGGTACGTGCACGAGCGGCAGCAGGAGAAGCAGGGTTGGGCAAGTTGGTTTCAAGAAGGCCCTCCCATATTTATAAGAGTGTACCAAAAGCAGTCGCATTTTGTTGTTCTCAAAAGACGGGATCGTTTTCCACCCGTTGCGCAAAACAACCCCCCCTCTTCTAATGGAGTCCCTAAGAGGGGCTGGTCAAAGGTGAGGGGCTTCCCTAAAGGCTCCCTACGGAACCCTAAGGCTCTCAACTACCCACCCGCCTTGTACCTACCCCCGGTTTGGGACTCCATACTCGTCGAGCGGATCGAAGCAGAACTCTCGATAGGTTTTTGCTTGTACCCCTACCGGCTCCCCTAAGTAGCAATTCTTATGGTGCAACTATTTTCTTTGTGGGGTGCTGGCTGTGCTTCGGAACCTTTGGAAGGACACCATGTCCCGCCTTTGCAGCTGTTGGCGTTGAGTCTTCGGAACGTCGCGCCGAACCGAAGGAGGGCGGCCGCCCACTGCCGTGGCTCTTCTTTAATGCCTCCAGCGGCAAGTGCCTTGGCTTTGGCCCGAAGGTCATGGCGTGGACACTTTTTCGACCAAACCGCCCTAGGAACAGGAGACCCTTCGGGTGAAATTATGTGTTTTTTTTAAGCCGAGTTGTTCAACCTAAACCTGAAGAGTTCAGGGTTTGTTCCCTCTATGTTCCAGCCAAAGCTAAAGTTTAACCGGGTTCGAGGTTGATTTCCACCTGCCGCGGGTTGACAAAGCATCAAGCCTACAAAGGTAGCTGCTTCGCTTTGCAGGTACTACCGCCGGGTGCACGGCACCCCAGGAGCCGGCGAATCGTTCGCGGTGTCGGTATCCCTTTTATTTTGTTTTGAAGGGAGAACCAAAAGGACACTCAAACCCCGCCCGTTTGGGAGACCCCCCAAAAAGAAAGAAAGAAAGAAAGAAAGAAAGAAAGAAAGAAAGAAAGAAAGAAAGAAAGAAAGAAAGAAAACAACAACATAGATTCCCATGAGGGCGTTCGTTTGCAAATTTTTCGATGGGTTGCGCAAAAAAAGGGCGCCGTCAGCAGTCTTCGTTCCTACGGGTGTTTCTGGGTTCACACTCACGACATTCTGCAGCCACGGTTGAAACCCCATGCTGGGATTGACCAACTGGCGCGGGCCATCCACAGAAACATGCGCTTCAAACTGGTATAAACTGGTCAAGTCATGGGAACCAAAGCTTTTGGTAATGTCAACCCCGGATTAATAGACCCCTGGTTCATTCATGCAGGGGTGTCCCCTTTTAGTGGTTGGATTCAGGCCACTTTTGGAGGGGTTTCCACGCCCCTAAGAATGGGACGGAATATTTATTACTCCTGGGTCAACATTACTTACCTCTTAAAAAACACAACTTTTCAACTTTTTGCGTAACATGGGCTATATGTCTGTAAAAGATTAACTTCCCCAGGGCTTGGAGCTTTAAGGGGTAAGATTATCACCGGGGTTTCAGTCAGCCTTGGGTCGGGTCGCTTTCACGAGTAAGCTTTGGAAGGGCGGACCGGTGGGAGGCTGCAGGAGCGGGCTGGTGGAAACCCCACACGCGTTTCTTGGCGTGTGTGTGTGTGTGGCTCAAAATTACACAGGAGGGGCAAACCGCAGGTTTTGGTCCACGTTTCCACTTACCAGGGTTCCATTTTGGTACCGGTTTTTTGAGCCACAGCCATGTGTGTGTGTGTGTTTTTTATTGCTTGGTGTTTTGTTGCTTTGTGATGTGAGGTTCTTTGGGGCAAGGTGACTGGTTAACATGTCAAGGGTGGATGCCCGAAGCAACTGAAGCTTGCGGCAGGATCCTGGGTGCAGGCGGGCACGCCCCATCATCCAGAGAGCCACCCGGTGACCATCAGCAGCGGAGTCATGTGCCAACCCTCCGCGGCACCTCGGCTAGCCGAAGCCAAAAGGAGAGTGTTTGAACATGTTTAAACTATAGATTTTGCATCCTGCATGACAAGGGGTCATGGAAGACCATTTTCCTTTTACAGGCACCTCCTGTCAGGTTCCATACTATTTAGTGGCAGGGTTACTCCCGTTCAGATTGAAGGAAGGAACCCAACAAAAAGCAATACACGTGTAGGAACGGAAACTCCTTTTGGGTCCTGGACCCCTTTGGGCAACCCATGTTAATTTGTGGGGAAGTGGTGGCTTAGGCATATGTTTCTGAAGGGGCCCTTGGCAGAAGCTTTGGCTGCCAAAATCGTCACAGAGGGGTCGACGTTTTGCTGACTTGCCCAAAGTGAATCGACCCTTTCACCTTTTGGTCTTCCTGATGTGATCCATATATACTCTAGGTTTCATAAAGAATACCTGCTACTTCCATGTTATTAAGGGGCAACTTGGTTGCCCTTGACGAAGCTGACGAAAGCAAGAACAATAGAAACAGCTCCTAGGTGCAGGGGTGCACATTGAGCAAGAAAAGTAAAACAAAGGGATGATCCGATGGGTCCTGCCTTGATTGGTCCAGCCCTCTCCTGTTTGACACCAGTTGAACCCGACACAATCTAAAGCCCTTCATTGGAGCTTGCGAACGCGCTATACCGAGCGTTTTTCCTGCTGACCCACCAATTGCACGCATGCATGAAGAGAGAAGACTGAAAGAAGAAGACAGAAGTAATCCGGAGGTTTAGTAAAGATTGATGGCAGATACATAATTGAATATTTTGTTTGTGCCAGTCGGGAAAGCTATTAAGATTGTCAATCTGGTGAAAGGGAGCAATACACGGGTTCCGGTTGCTTGCGCTAACACACAATGATGTGAGTAACATCCGCAAGGAACAACATTTGTTGGAAGCCATTGAAGGGGTCACCCAATTATCCGCGTTGACCTTCAGGAAATGAGTTTAATGGTGACATGATTATTAGCCCATATACCCCCCCTCCCGCCCTTCAACAATGGAACCCCCTCCCCCAATCAAAAAACGCAAAGAAAGAAACCCTCCAAATCAATTGGCTGAATATTTGATACTGGGTGCTACATAGCCCAGGGGAGAACTTTGGACAGTTTTTCCTTCTTGCTGATTCTCAGCAGGGAATGAGAAATGGAATGACCCCAAGAGAAGTCATCCAACCTATGACAACCTCTGGTTTCCTTCATTCATAAATCCCCAAAGCCGGTTCATGCCCATTTTCCCGGACTTGTCCTTCTCCCTATCTAGATCGCCCCTTTTCGCCCGCTTGTTTTTTTTTTCCCACCGCCGGCCCGTGCCCGTGAATTAGGCACCCGAGGGCGCCCGGAAGGACGACCTCGCGGTGGCGCTCCTGGACCTACCGCGCACCGCGCAGGCGCTGAAGCAGCCGGTGCCCTTCATCGACAAGCCCGCGGCCCTCTTCGCGCCGAGCCCAGCTTGCTTTGGATCCATTTCCCCGTTCCAAGCGGAGGTGGTTTTGTGTTGCCCCAAAGGAAAAGCTGGGAGGTCCTGTGATTTTTTCCCCAGATTTGTGTTTTTTCCCCAAAAGGAACGGTGGACTTAAATCAAACAAACTTCCAAGAGTGATTTGTCGGGTTTTTGTTTTGGATTTCCCTTTGGAAGAAAACTAAGTCGCCCAGTAGTGCCCTTCTCGCCCCTTTTTTGGAGGAGGGTTCCCCTACTAAGATAGACGACAGAACAAAATGGTGCCCTTATTCTAACCTCTCTACTGGAGGACCTAGAAAAGGTGGGCTTAAACAAAAACAATCGAATTGCCTCCAAGAGTGATTCGTCAGATTTTTGTTTTGGATTTCCATTTAAAGGACAGATGACCAATTGGACAGATGACCGGAGGGGTCCCCGACATAAAGAGATTCCTTGGACGGGTTTTTGTTCCTGTGAAAGTCCATCGGATCGGCGCAGTAAACAGCTGGTCGCTGAGGTTATGGCCTAGGAAGCAACGCGCAAGCTGTTGATCAATAGCTGGGTATGCGTCAACATAGTGAGACCCCCAAAGCTGTAAGTTTCTGGTTTTCCTGAAAACCATCCCGAAACCAACCCGAAAGGGACCCCGGAAAGAATAAGACTACACACAGCTGAGCATTTCGCCTAGCCCAGTTGAGGTGCTCGTCGATGGCCTGAGGACTGGATTTGGTTGTTTTTCAGTTTCTCCGGGGCCCGGCAAACCGTCCCGAAGACCCGCAGCGGGACCCGGCCATTTCTGAGAAGAAGGTGGTTGAAACAATAACTCAGTTGCCCAAAGCGGATCGACCTAAATGTTTTTGTGTTGTTTTCCCCGTTTTTCACATTTTTAGTCACGACCCCGAAAGAGACACTTTGATTCATTGCCGAAGTAAGCGGAATCCCTTGTTGATTTCGACTGGGGGGGCGGGGTGTCCCCTTTCAGTGGGGATTCAGACCATTTTTGCAAGGGACACCCCCCCTATTATTTGGACGGGGTTTTACTTGTTTCGGCATGATTCATGTGTTGATTCGGCCTTTCCGTGGAATTGGGGGGAACCCCCCACCCCCCACCCCCCCGGGCCACCCCGGAAAGAAAAAAAATACCAAGTGGAAAAGCAGGAACGCCCCACTGAAAGGGCTACATTGCAACACTGTGAAAGATGGCATCCATTTTCAATGAACAAAAACATAAGCCCCTTACTAAGCCACCTTCTTCTTTCACATTCAGTGCAGTGAGGGGAGCCAGGGAATGTTGTCCCTTCACTGAGTTTCGTCACTGCTTGTCAGGGAATGATCCCAGGTCCTGCCGTTTGTTTGGACGTCTTGTATAATATATTCCCCGTGTTTTCTTGCTTGGGAACCCAGCTCGGAAGCCAAGTGTTTGGCTTTGGGGGGTCGCTTCCGTGGATCAAGGAATGCTAGCACAGTCGCGCGCGTACGTGAGTTTTTGGGGAACCCCCAGTCAGCACACTGGAGCCCAGAAAATGGTTCGATTTCCTGTCGTGGGTGAGCCGTTGGGTTTGATCACAGGGTTCCTTTCGGCGGCTGCCTGACAAGAGATTCCTTTCACGTTCCTGGGAAGCCCCAAACGCCCACTTGGTTTGACAGAGGGGTGATACAATCGTCCCATGTTGGGTTAGGTTATCCCCTTTACTTGCAGAATGTTAACCCGGGATAAATGAACCCCTGGTGGTTTTGATCGGGGGGTGTCCCCTTATTAGTGGGGATTCAGACCATTTCTGGAGGGAACACCCCCCTAACAAAGGGACAGGTTTATGAATCCTGGGTCAAAATTAATAAGCTCACTCCCGGAGTTCCTGGACTTCAGTCGGGTTTGGAGGCCAGTGCCTTGCACGCAGCTTGAGTTACTTTCTGTTGGCCATCCACTCCGTCGGAAGTGAAGAACCGTTTGTGCCATGCTCAAATTGCATTGTTGTTTGATTTCTCGTCGGATCTAAGCAGCTTTAGTCTTGGGAGATGGTCCCTTGGGATTCAATCCAATACAATAAGAAATTGTGATCATCTGAATTGTGTCCCAAGGCCATTCTGTGGGTTGAACCCTTGTCTTGCCCATACTTGCCCAAACCCAGTGATTGGCTTGGCAGTCGTTAAAAACCAACAGGACAATGGCGAAGGGTTACCTTCCATAGCGGCGAAACGCCAGGGAATCCACGGGGAGGGTTGTTCAAAATCAATCCTGGATCCTTATCACAGGCAGTGGCTTCCCTTCTTGTTGGCGTTGCAGGTTGCGGATTAGGATTGGGATGATCGGGGTGCTCCCTTTTCTGAACAACAGAGAAGACCCACACGTACAACACAGGGCAACATCAGGTGCCCTTTTTTAGGGGGCCCCCAAACTGGGTGCGCTTTCCTTTTGGTTTCCCATTAAACCAAGAACTTTCTTCCAAAAGCTACTTGAACAAGGGAATATTCCATTTACTTAAGAACATGTTTATTTTCCCCCCTGTTGGTTTGAAGGGACATCTATCACTACTGGACATATTTCATTGTTTTTCCCAGGGGGCGAACACGCGCATGGAAGTAAGACGAGCGGTTCCCAATCCATCCGCTACAAGACTAGGTCCCCCAGTAGTGCCCTTCTCCCCTTTTTCGGGGGAGGGTGCCCCTACTAAAATCCAGCTGCGCTGTGTGTCTTCGAGCTCGAAGAGCGAGGGCAACCCTACCCGTAGGGTTTCCTGCTGACGTGTTTTGTTGCACCCCAAGCTCCTCCTCAGCATTGCCTGCATCACCTGCACGCAGGCCGGCCCAAACACTTGGACCCCACAACATCCCCGACCTCCCTGGCCTTGCGACGGGCTTCTGATTCCACGTTGCCCGGCCTTCAAAAAACCCTGTAAATACTGTGCAAATCGCACAGTCGGAGAATGGTCAGCATCCCCGCCAACATCCTCTGCATCCTCGCAAACTTGGCCAGCATCCCCGGCATCCCCTGCATCACAGCATCTGGGCGTTCCAGCATCCCTTGCATCCCCTGCATCCCCTGCATCGCTCAAACCCTTCAAAAACGGCCCCCTGAGAGTAGGGCGGTTTTTCTTGCGCTAGTGCGGCCGCCGCCACTGCGAGGAAAACATCGCGCATACCGTGTTTTCTGTATTTTTCATCCGGTTTCTGTGGGGCAGGGAATTTGTTGGTCTGGCTGGCTTTCGGTGTGACACACGTGCGGGGCGCGCGCGCACGCGCGCCGGACGCAAGCGCCGGTCGCAAGCAGGGACACATGCGCTCAAGCTAGGGTGGGTGAGTGCATGCTCAGTGTCAGGGGGGTTGCCAAAGCAACCTTGCAGCCTCTTGTGCGTGTGGGTTCGCAGCAAGCGCGTGCATGGGTGGTCCGGAGGTCAGGCTCTGAAACCAGGTCCCGCCTAAACAGAGTTCTTCTTAGCCCCCATCTCACCGTCCGACCGGCCAGCGCAGCTGGTCATTGCGAAGCCCTAGGATAGACAAAGCCGAAAAAAATGGGTACTCTAAGTCTAACACCTCTACTGGAGGGTTTGCCTGCTACAATAGACAAACCCGAAAAAATCGGGTACCAACTTAATCGAACCTCTCAAAACTGGGGGACCGAAAAATTGCTTCGCCGGGAGGAGCAGCAACGGGGCCTCGGAGTTCTGCGCCAAGCGCTTCCATTCCCAGATCCTGCCCCGACTCAGCGCCAGGCGCGGGGTTTTTTGCGCAACGCGAGGTGGGCCACAATCAAAACCCGGGTAGATGAAGAACAACCTCGGGTCTAAATTCGGGTCTAAAGGGATATATGCGATCAGCTTCTAGCCACTAAACTACGCTTCTCCGGGTGGCTTCGGTGTTAGTGGAACTTACCTCGGCATTTTTCTGGTTTGCCTCAGAGTCCATTTTTGGTCAGAGCTCGCAAAAACGGCTCGGCAAACCTATGATCTAGGCCTGAGAGAAACTTCAGGTTGAACTATTGCACTTCTGGCGCAGATCTCAACCTTGGTTGAGCAAATGTGACTTCACTAAGATTCTAGAGGGCTCAGAATTCCCTGCTTCCCCTCTCAGCATCACTCTTGGACAGGGATATGTAGGTTCCTGTTTCAGTCCCTACATAGTTTCCTGTACTTTAACAGGGACCCCCTCCAAAGTGCGTGGACGTCACCTGAACGGAGTTGCCCAAAGCGAATTGACCTTGTGATCCAGGTCTCCTGAAAAGATACATGTTGCCCATTTTCCACAGAAATACACAACCATTTGCAAGTTGCAATGTTCGGGTGTGTAATGCATCCGGATCCCTGAATGACCTTGTGGTTTCCACCCTAAGTGCCATCAACCAAAACTTCAGGTGCAAAGTTCAGGTGTATAGTGCATCCGGATCCCTGTAATCTGTCGTTGCTTTCCCAGTTTAGCCCATAGTTTGGCCAGGGCCCCCCAAAGCGCAAAGGGGGCAAGCGACCCCCCGCCCCTGGAGGTCTGACCCGCTCGAAGACCACGTGCCCTGGTGTAGAAAAGACCGGCGAAGCGCCGGTCTTTCAGTAAAGGTCAATTGAAAGCATCTGGGCCAATGAAACAATTCCCTTTGCCAGCTGATTTAGATCGTCCCTTGTAAATCAGCTGGCTTTTGGATGTATCCCTTAAGGAGCCCTGTTAATACTGTCATCAATTTACGAGGGACATGGCTGCAGGCAACAGCTTTGTGTGTGGCACCAAAAGTGAAGCCCAGCCAAAGGGTTGACGAAATCACCAGTTGCTTAGTTGCTTGCCTGCACCCTCAAACTACCCGGAAAAAAACAGGAGTTCGACATAGTTTTGGGGGCAAAACCAATGTTTGAGGTAAGTGATTTGATTGGCAGGGATGAAAATCCGAAGGAAACCAGCAGGCAGAACCTTGGTTTTCGCTTATGCAAAGAGACCATGGGAACGGCATGTGACAAGGGGGCCGTCAATGGATGTGGACCCCTCCCTTTGCATTAATCATTGGGGCGGGGATGTAGAACCCAAGCTGAAGAGAAGGCCTAGGTGAGTTCGCAAGTGCGGAGAAAGCAAATCATTCATGGCTCAGCTCCTTTCGAGACCCACACGCTCGAGTTTGCGATTTCCAGAGAGGCGAACCCTCTTGATTTTTGCGATGTCGCGAGCCAAGCGTAAGCAAGTTGCCGCGAGGTCACGAGTTTTGCAATATCCAGTTGTTCACTTCATTCTTGGTGATTATTGCCTGTGCGGAAAATATAATTGCTTGCATCCCGCATGTCGTTTGCCAACAAGGTCTTACCCAATAGTAGACAAGTTCAATGGCACCCCTTTTTTCCATTTTGTTTGACAGGTTCAGGGGCTGCTTTTACATTTTCAGGGGCCCGAGTAAACTGTGTCTGAACTCTGCAGTTTGCTGGATGTTTTGAGGTGCCCCTTTGGTGGTTGGGATAGGTGGCTTCGGTGATTTGAACTTCTAGAGGGAAAACAGGAAACCACCCCCTACACAACAATCCAAACCACCAATACGAGGGATCCGATGCTTTCATGGCTGTAAGTCGCAACCAGCCAGATTCGCCTTTCCCGCAAGTGGCCAGCTGAGTTGCTCCTGACTTTCGACTTGGCTTTGCAATATCAAGGGCCAATAATGCATTCTAAGAGACCCTTCAGCACTTTATGCCTCAGACCCCATACGCAAACCCAATGACCCCTAGTTGAGAGGTTTTTTTTTTTTTTTTGGGGGGGGGAAGTCCAAGACAATGCACGTGTTGGGGGCTTCCTGTGGACCCTAAGCTGCGTTTTCCTTCGTTTCACGTCGCCTGGGTGCAAGGAATAATCAGCCGACGATTCTGCTGATTCCGGGGCGGAAGGGGATCTGCGGCGGAAGGGGACGTGCCCCAAAACACAAATTGGTGTTTGAGCAGATGGTGCTACCAAGTATAGATAGATACATATATATATATATATGAATTTAATTATTTATTTATGTGTATACCCGTTGGCCCATCTAGATTTACAAAGGCCCGTGCCGGTGTGCGTGTGTGTTTAAATTTGTGGGCAGCGTTACTTTTCAGGGCGGCGTTTGGAGTAGTTGGAAAGGGAATTAAAGGGACATTAGATTTTAGAGGTCCCCAATTTTTCTGGTTTACTACAGACCCAACCTGAAAGCCTGCAGGACCCCGCCCCAAAACAACCCCCTGGAACAGTCCCCAGGAACCCCATGAGCCTATTACACCCTATGAGCTATTCGCCCCTATTGGGAAATCGGGGAATTGGCTCCCTTTGGGGCCCTTGACAACCATAGGACGTGGCTTCCATTTGCCTAAGAATCTGCTTTATTCCCTCCCTGTTGGTTTTGAATGGAATCGATTTCACTATTGGAACCATTGTTCTAGAGCATTCCTTCCAGGAATCCTTCTTTTGAGAGAACCTTCAGAAACCGAGGGAAAACGGCTCCGGTTCTTGAAAAGAAGGATGGTTGAAAAAAGAATGGCCCAGGAATCAACCAACCTGGAATCTCATTTTTCCCCAAGTGTTTGCTGATGGAGGTTGGTCGTCCTTCAAAAAACATCCCACGTTCCCCGAGCGTTTTCCGCAAGCAGAGGTTGGTGGTTCGAAGAATCAAAAAACTCCCCACGGGGCGCGGGAATTTTATAAGGAGCTGGTGGCCGTCATGAGAGACAGCTTGGAGTCCCTGGCGCCTCGGCTCCTTTCAGCTCAAGCGGTGGCCGCGTGTGACCGACCGCGTGTGAGACAGACCCCGGGGCGGGCGTTGCTTGTTCTTTCCTTTTTTTTCGGGTTCCTCCTCCCGGAGAAACAGACAGGAGCATGGATGGTCTCAGTTCTGTGAGTTCCTGGACTTGTGGCTTTTTGGATCCCCAGAAAGACTTTTTGGACAGAAGTGACTTCATGAAACCTGCAACTGGTGAGCGACCTGTTGCTCATTGGGGGGGGCCTTGACGCAACCCGACATTTAATGCGCACTCAGGATATGAGCGGCCGGAAAAGCAAGAGGCTAAATGACTGCACGCAGTCTTGTCCAACGATCATGAAGTATTTTGGGCTCATCGTACCCCACAATCCCATTCCAAATAGTTAGGCCTTTGCAGTAGATGAATAGGTGTCCCAAGAAGTGGGGACCTCACTTTTTGGGGGCAACACCGGGCCTCGACAAATGCCGCCAGGATTAGTCTGCTGGGGGACTACATAATTGTTTGTCGGGGTCCATGTTGCTTGGCATGCTTGGCCAATCGAGGGAAGTTCCTTTGAAGTGAGTTTGGGATCGTGTTTGAACTTATTTCGCAGTTTCACTATGGACCAGACTCCCAAACAAGATTCAGCTGGGGGCAAAAGCCAAGGGAATCTAATGCCATGCTGGGTCCAACAGAGCATCAGAATGTCTAGATCCGGGTCGCCATTGTGTAATGTATAAGCCGATTAATGAACCTATGGCCAGCTTTTCACCCCTTCAGGGGCTGGTTTCTGACAGTTAATGATTCTTAAGGATAGTAGACGGTTAATGCGCAAAATAATTAAGGGTTTATGGCATTCCAAGTGCGCTGTTTATCCCAAGTGCGCTTTCGCTGCTGCGTCAAGGGGTGGACTTGCGCGCTCGGCTTTGGTATGTGTACTGCCGCTCCAGAAGGCTTGAAAACTCTGTGACGGACATCTCGCCCCTCCTGCTACGCGGTTGAGAGTTTGACCACTAACCAAACCTTTGCTGACTTTGCGCGGGTTGACACGCTCTGCTTTCATTTCTTCACATGGCGCGGGCCTGTTCCAAGCGCAAGGGCGCTGTCGCCTGCAGCAGCCGCGCATGATTGCGAGCTTTCTTAGCCATGCTCGCTTTGCGTCTTTCCGTTAGCAAAATCCTTCCCCGCGATTCATACCCCCGATTCATACCCCGAGTCATACCCTTTCGCAGCCATCTGCAACCCAGAGCCTCTTGCGTTTGGGCGCAATCGTGAAGCTACAGGGGCCGGGGACTGCAGAACGACGCCGTCCTTTTCGGAGAGAGGATCGGTCCGGAAGGTTTGCAGCAGCTTGAAGGAAGAGTTCGAACCCTTGTGGGCTGCATCCTTCAAGAGTGAATTGTTTCGCGCTGCTTGTGAGGTTGGGGAGCGCTGCAAAGAGCGGCCTGTGCTCGAAGGAGTGGCCAGCAAGACGCCATCCTTTCATTGGCGTGCGTGCCAAAGCAAGCAAGTCCTTGTCAGCGCCTGGCAGGAAGCTCTGGGGCCCGCGAGGAGGAACTGCTAAGCGAAAACAGGGTTTGGCCGTTGTTTGAGCTGGTCCGCAGAACATGCCCTGGCGACTGGGGACGCGTCAGGCTTCGGTGCGCCACGGCTGTTTAGCCTGACGCAGCTGCGGCCATCTGCTTGGCAGCGTAAACGAATTGCAGCGCCCAAGGCCACAAAACAAGAATTCAGAGCCGCGCGAGCCATACCCTGAACCATACCTTCACCCCGAGCCATACCTGCGATTCATACCCCCTATGCCAACTTCCCGGCGCGGGCACGTCAACAAAAATACATACCTGGCATCTTTCTGGTTTCCGCAGTCAGCGAACCAGACAGGGACTCGGTTGTTTGACAAATAAAATGGTCCAAGCCCGAACCCCCCAAAAAGTGGCACCCTTTTTCCTTTTTTTTTGGGGGGGGGGTGGCTGCCCCACAAAAAATTGTCTTCCCCAAAAAGGGTTCCTTTTTGTTTGGTTTCCAGGGTCACTGAACAACTGGGTGCAGTTGGCGGGGGGGTACTGGACATTTGGGGGAGGACACGGGGCAGTCTTGTGGATGCCCCGTTTTCCTTGAGGGCGATGTTGAATTCATGCTTTGTAGGTTAGGATGCTATGTCATTCCCTATCGCAAAAATCACGGGGCGCGCCAAAATCCCAGCCGTGTCCCTTAGGACGCCGCGCTGCTGGACAGCGCCGCGCGCTTCAGCGGCTGCGGGGTGGCCGTGGCCCTGCTGCTGGGCCGCCGCCTCGCCGCGCCTCGGTCCGGTGAATGCGACGGGGCTGGTCCGAGTTGTTCAGCGGCACCAATTCTGTTGTTTTTTTTTGTTTTTGGGGGGGGGGTGGCTGCCCCACTCAACATGGCCTTCTCCCCAAAAAGGGCTCCCTTTTTTCCAGCTCGAGCGGAACAACTGAGGGATGGGGAGCTTTCTGGGGGAAGTGGCAGGGTTCTGCGTTTTGGGTGGGTCTTTGGCGGGTGTTTAGGGTCATTTCTCGGCTTGACGGCTTCCATATTTTCCTTCATCACGCAAAAAGGAAAGCCCAGCTTAACCTGGCCCAAAAGGTGACGTCTGAAATCACCGACCTTTCCTGGGCTTTTGGGGTGTGACTGAAGACTAGTCAGTGTTAAACGTTCTTTCCCTCCCCTAGGCTATCATGGAAGCTTTAGGACCTCTTTACAAAACTTGTTTACAGAGGCCTTCTGGGAGCTTCCATGTTGGCCTGAGGGCCGACCAATCCACTTCTGCACTGAGATGTTTCATGTTTGTTGGCGTTGGGAGCCAAGGATGAACCAGGGCTATGCACGTCCATTAGAAGGAAGGCCACGTTTGTTTCGGATGTGATGCCTGCGTCAAATCAATCCGGTGGACCCGTGACAAGGGGGGGGGGGGACGGCTGCGGCATGTCCAGGGCTTGGTGTGGAAGAAAAAAGTCCCCCAAGGTTGGAAGCGAAACGCTTGGGATGACAGCTGTTGCTTTTCTTCTTTTTTTGCACCAAGCTAGAAAGAAATTGTCCCAAGTCACCTTGAAATGATCTAAATGCACCGTGAACGCAACTGCAGGAGATTGATTTGGAGTTTTTGCTTCACTTGAGTAGGTGTTTAAGGTGAGAGTGGTTAACCATCGATGGCACTGGTTTCAGAACATGCTTAACAACCATTTGCCAACCCGAAAAATATGTGTGCAAAAGGGCAGGTAGGCAGAATATGTTATTTTCGCTGGCTCGTTCGCGCGAGAAATCTCCGAGGTGTGTACCTTGGGAGACTGCCGCGTGGTGCTGTGCCGGAAGAGGCCTTCCGCAACCCACCGAGCGGTCGGAAGGGAAGCCTTGGCGTCCGAAGTGTCATTTCCAGTGAACTCCCACTGATACCTTCCCCACTCTTTCCAGGAATCCTTCTTTCTAGGAAACCTCCGGAAACCCGGGGAAAACGGGAATCAACCCCTTGAGAATTCCACAGGACATTTGCTCAACAATACCCATCAAAAGCAGGGAGTTCGACTGTAGAACTTCCAGGCTTCTTAGAAGGATGGCTTTTGGTTCTTTTGGCGGCTTCACTTCCAAAGGGAGAGCCCAAGTCTGAACGCAGCCAGCGGAGGGCGACGGATTTTGCATGGGCTGCGTCGGAGTTTCCCAAGCTGGTTTGCTTTCAAACTCGCGGGAGGGCCAAAGGGCGTGGGAGGAATCGTAGATTTTGGACGGACCGCTTACCCTTTCCACTTTTCGCCTTTTTTTGGGGTGTCCATCAGAAGTTGCCTTTCAGCCAGCAATAAGTCTGGTGAGGTTTAGGGACTCTACACTCCAGTAAGGTGTGCTTCAAGGTTGTTCTGACCCCGAAATCAATCCGTAGGCAGTGTTCCATTGGACTGTGAATGATTTCCCTTACGAAACCGGCAGTTTATAAATCCGAGGCTGAGATTTTTCATTCGTCTCAAGAGACGCCTGGCTTGAGCGCTGTTGCACGGTGTCGATCCGATTTAGACGGCCTTTGGGATTCTGCTTTTTTGGGACTGAGGCCAACAGAACGGTTTGGGAATCCATGTCTCGTCGAATGGATTCGAATATCATTGAACCCCTTAGGCTGTTTGAAAATTGGCCACGCCCAAAGTCGTTCTGAACCAGCAGGGTCTTCCCTAAGTATTTGCGAAGTCAACCTGAAACCAACCGCCCATTTCATATTGGACACCCCTTCCAGGCGGCAGCGCAATTCGCGGTGAATTAATTTCAGCTGTGGTAAGTCAGCCTGGGTTGCACGAATGGTCAGCCGCTTAGTGCTGGTATGTGGGTCTTTGGCGAACTGTCCATGAAGGTGAACGAGTTAATGAGACCCCCCACAAACTCGCTTGGTTTACATGCCTCACTCCCACTCAAGGAGGCAAAGGGCGGGGTATTTCGACCCTGGAGATTTCCGGTCCCTCGAGTACTCAAAAGGTTTCGGTGTTGCACCAACCAGGTGTTTGGCCGCCTTTGAAGGGACATTTCCCATCCCACCCCACGTTTAAGGCGGATCCCCCTACTCAAAGAGCCGCGAGGGGGCTACGGAGGAATTGGCGTATTAGTCGCACCATTGAAGGGAAACCCAGTATTCCACCCCTGGGATGGCTTTCAGGAAACTCCCCAAATCCACAAGTCGTCGCAGGCGGCAAGCTCGACTTCTGGCCCCGACAGCAGGCTTGAATCGGATGCTGTGACCCTGTCGAGGGAAGAAGCTGTTTGTGGGTGTGTCTTTTTTAGGGGACCTTCTTTTGGTTAGGTTTTGAATAAAAAACAAGAGGCATTTGGGAGGATCTTAGAAAAAGACATGCCCATCTCCAGTGCATGTGGAAACTTGGGGTTGAACCGGCTTGTTTCTGCGATGTTTCCGAAGTGTGGTGACAAGTGTTTTTTTTTTTCAACTTGGGCTTTTTCTTGGAGCTGTTGCTTCACGCACATTGACTGGAGTTGTTTTGCTTTTTTGGAGTGTGCAAGTGGTACACATCCTTTTGGAGGTTTGACGGACTTTCAGGGCCAATCGCGAGGACTCAGTTTTTTTTGGATTTCCTTTTTGTGGGGGGGGGGGGGACCTTTTTTTCAATCAAAGTGCAGAAATGTAAGTGTTTGGTCTTTTCAAATGTTAATTCTGGCACATATTTTGCACAGCCAACTGAGTTCTCCAAATCCAAACTCAACCTTCTTCGTGCAACTTAGCTGTTGCTTGGCTAGGGGGGGCTTTTTTATGGGAATTTAAACTGGGGTAAGGAAGTGAGAAAGCGTGTCCACCATTAAGGGGACCCCGCAAAATGGATTCCGTTTTCTTCCTGGTTTGCCTTAACAAAGCACAATAGGTACCCCATGGATTCCTTTGGTTTCCCTTCGAAACCGTTCAACAACATAGGGGTACAAAAAAAAAAAAGCAAAACAACGGGACAGCCCCATTTCCACAGCGCCCCCCCGCCACGGCGCCGCCAGCCGCCCACTGCGCCGCGGAGCGGCGCCTGCGCGCCGCCTACGCGCCGCTGGACCTGGCGACTGCAGGGCGCCCGCTGCATGCGGCGAGCGCCGGAGCCGAGCTGCTGGCGACTGAACTGCGGGGAATGCGGCGATTCGGGCGGCGGAACGTGGGGCTGGTGCGGTGTTCCGGCGCCGACGCTTTTGGGGGTTGGGGTTGACGCTTTTGGGGGTTGGGGTTGGTTAAAAGAGAAACCAGATGGGCAAAGCCTTTTGGGTCGGTTGAAAGAGAAATTAGATGGCAACCACTATAGGGCAAGCTTTCCCAGCCTTTTCCAGCCATCCTTCGTTTTCGTTGCAGGAAACCAGCAAACAAAACTAGGGGAAACTGGTTGTTGAAATGCATGGTTGAACAGAAGGGAATGAGAATTAGAATGAACCGTTTTGGGGTCCTCTTGAATGAAACCACCAGTTGGAAGGTTGATAGACGGGCTCATTCCATGTCTCATTCCTGCATCTCTCGTATGATCGCAAGTTGATCTTGGGCCTCCATATTTTGACATTAAGCACACTCTTTTTGGTATTAAGACAATCTTTTTAGTATCAGCGTGGGTTCCCAGGGGTAAATGTCCAAAAAGCGCGTGCTTTTCAAACAAGCAGTGCGTCTTAATGGTAAAAAATGAGATGGTTTTAATGTCAGAGAAAATCGTAGCCCGTTGATCTTCAGGTGCCCAAAGCTCGGGATTGGTCGATCTTAGGCCGCAGCGCCCTCGGACTCAGAACGGCTGCTGCTGCGCATCGCCCGGGCGGCGCACCCCTTCGCGGCGCTGGGGCTGCTTCGACCGGCATCCGACACGTGGCGGTTGCTTTCTTCAGGGTGCGGCTTGTTGGATTGCTTTTAACTTCCCCAGAATTAGCTCCCCTTTTTTGCATTTTTGCTTTTTTGGGTTCCCTTTGTTTTCCACGAACCAGGCAAAAAAGGTCAATTTGTTTGCTGGGGTCCTAAGTCTTTTCCAGCCTAGTTAAAGGGAAGCCACCAGGAGCCCAACTGACCGTGTGACACGTGTTGTTTTTCTTGCTTGAGGGTGCCGCTTTTTTTTGGGGGCGCTTTAAAGGGAAGCCAAGAGGAGCCACAACCATGTTAGCAGTTCGGGACCCCATTTGGAGACAAACCGGCATGGCGATCCCCAATGTATATGTGGGGTATCTTTACACACCCAAAATGGATGTTCCATGTAGTGATTGACCGTCTGCAGCGCATTTGTCTCGACTGTGTGCCGTCATGGATTGGCCAGGTGCTTTTGGACGTTGGCCAATCCACTCAGGAAGTTAGACAAAGACTTGACTGCTATTGGGTTGGATCTTTAGACTTTAACTTTTTGGAAAATCAAGCGGTTTACCACTAAACTCACACACAGTGAAGCTTTTTGCAGAGTCAACAGAAGCCAAGAAGAGGGCTACTTGCCAGAGCAAAGCTCCATTATTCCCCTTGGACATGGAACCAGCCGAGCGATCAGATGACTGTGCACATGGGGAATCCCCTTAACAGACAACCCATGTGGGTGGTCTGTTTGGATTTGCGTGTCTTACCTTTTTGGGGTTGGTTTGAATGGACCCGGAAAACCAACACTAAATCACGAATTTTGCGGAGTTCCCTATTTAGAAGCAACCCATGTTAACCTCCCTGGGTAAACAACATCAACGGTCCTGGTGTATCCGCGAGTGAGGCTTTCTGTCGCAAACCTGCAGGCGGGAGGTTCGGTCTTTGATGCGACAGACTCGCCCCCCATTTATGGGGCCTGTCCCCAATTGGCGGTTTTCCTGCTGGTTTTCCTTGAAAACCACCAAACAATTGGTACCCTCAAAGAAGACACACCCAAATGGCTTTCCCACTGGACCCAGAAAAGGTTGTCCTCCGGGAAGATCCAGCAAACTGGGTTCCAGGGACAATCATGCGTGTAACCTCCGAAAGGATCCAGTTTGTTAGAGCCCGTGGCTCGCCCAAGGTGTGAGCGTGGGTAAGCGCCAGACAGATGTTGATCCCTGATCCTTGTGACAGAGGGTAGCGGCTGAACTCGTGGGATTAAAGATTCAGATCCCTATTTTTGGATAGCGCAGTTGCAGTTTGGCTTCTTGTGTAGGGCCCAAGCCTTTGCTTAGCAAGCCAAATCGCACGGCTTGGCTTGGCATGCTAAAGTTGACTCCCTGCAGATATTCACATGGAACAACAAGCCTAGGCATCATGCTTGGAAGAACCTTGTGCAGCTCCCTTTCCATGTTGGTTCGCGGTGTAGGGCAAGGATCCTAGTTGTTATCTGTAGCCACCGATTTGCTTAGGAATGTGTCAAGACTAGCTTCAGCTGCAATCCGTGAAGGCTGCCCTTGTTTTTGTTCGATTTCGGTGCGTTGCTTTCATGAATAGAAAGTCATGTGTAGGAAGCCTGCATGACTTCCAGTTGGATTTGAGGGGTTGTTCACAACGGCCAGTTCTTTCCCAGACAGCTTCAAACTGAATCCCGAATGGTTTTTGAAATATCACTGTTTGTCTGACCGGCTTTCCATGCTGCCCCAGTTTCTGCCTGTTTCTTGTCCCAAAGCTGCAGATTGGGACATAATGGTCTTAAAATTCAGCAGCCTGGGATGATATAGCTGTGGTTGTCAAAACCAATCATTTTGGGGTAGGTGCACCACCCATTGTAGTCATTTCTACACCGGGGGGTAACCGGGGTTTTGACCCATGGCCATATGATGTCAGGCTGTGATGCCACAGGCCCTGCTTCACTTCACGTGTCCAACCTGTCTCCCGGGTTTCCAAAGCTGTCGGCCGCCGTGTACATTCCTTTTCCAGTTGGAATCCACTCGGGCCGCTGGTTGCAACTGGTTGCAGGAAATCGACACCGGCTTTGCCGCTGTACCACCCCCCCTCCCCGGTGTCATGACACTTCGAGTTGATTTTGCAGACGGCGAAAAACAAGAAGGTGGCTCCCCCGAAAACTAAGGTGGAACCTATAAAGGAGCAAACTTTTCTGAGGAACCTCCCTTTCTGGGCCCTTTTTGGGCAACCCATGTAAACCCAGCGAAGGGGAGTCACCATAGGACCAGACTTAAGTCATAGGACTTCCCCTACAATGAACAGGCTTTCAATAGACCCCTTTGAACAGCAAGTGGCGATTGGAATTGCCTCTTTTTGTTGCCAGCTGAAACACCCTGATGTGCGCCAGTTTGCTATTCTTCAAATCCAGTCTGCACACCCTTCATGTGAGCCAGCCAGTTTGAGATTCATCTTTATCCCCCCCCCCTTTCGCAGCTCCCCCCCCCGTTGCTCGTCGCTGCGCAGGGCGGGGTGCCGGTGGTGCCGCGGGCGCTGGCGGAGTGTGAGGAGCAGCTGCAGCCCTGTCTGGCGCAGGCGCTGGTTTTCGTGGGGGAAGAGGCGATTCGTGGGGACACCTGGGGGTGGTTCTAGGGGTGGTTGCTGGTTCCAGGGGTGGTTCCTACTCCAAGGGGTGGGTTCCTTGGGGAAAAGTAGGGCTCAAGGGGGTGGTTCTAGGGGTGGTTCCTACTCAGGGCTCCTTAAAAGATACATTTCGCAACCATTTGAAACACGGCTTTTTCAACACCAAAATAAAGGGCAACCCCATGAACAAGGCAATGTTCAGCTGTATAATGTAAGGATCCCTGTCCAGGGTGGGTGTTAGGGTGTGTGTGTGTGTGGGTTGGTGTGTGTGTGTGTGTGTGTGTGTGTGTGTGTGTGTGTGTGTGTGTGTGTGTGTGTGTGTGTGTGTGTGTGTGTGTGTGTGTGTGTGTGTGTGGTGGGGGGTGGGGTGGGGGTGGGGTGGGGTGTGGGGTGGGGGGTGGGGTGGGGGTGTGGGGTGGGGGGTGGGGTGGGGGGGTGGGGGTGGTGGGGGTGGGGACGGGGGTGGGGGTGGGGATAAGGTGGGGAATGTGTGGGGGCGGGGGTGTGGCAGGGAAGATTACGTACAATGTGCCGCCGCGCGCCTTCAAGAGCACAACGGCTCATCGTTGCACATGGACTCTTTTTTTTTTCCGCAATCCCAAGAGTAGAAAGGAATGGAATGTCTTGGCATGCCTCACCGTCAATCAGAACCAGCTAGTTTGTAGTAATAGAAAAGAGGGTGAGGGATGATGAAAACCAGATGAACATCCTTTCTTTGGTTGTGAGAGAGTGTGATAAAAGCGCGCGGTATACCTTCGTGAAGTAATATTAATGGAAACAAATCATGGTGTCCTCCTATCTATCACGTCCATATCTTTCCCACTTTACGCGCGCACGAGCTTCTTCTGCCCGTTGCGCAGCAGGATGCAGTCGTTCGGGCCCTCCTCCCGGATCAGCGGCTGGTTGCAGTCGAAGTCCGTGCTGGGGGGGCGCAGGCCCAGGTGCGAGTAGTAGTGCTGCCCCGCGCGGGTCAACTGCCCGTCCGCTCGCGAGAGCAGCGCGTAGGCCCCCGGACCGCGCCGTAAGTTCAGCACGACGGCTCCATCCGCCCCCTGGCGCCGCCGTCCGCGTCCTCCGAAATTTGTTGTCGTTGTCTTGCCCAAGTCGGCATTCTTTTTTTACGGGACCATTTTTTTGGTCGGCGCAGCGCCGTGATGCTGGGGGATGTGGTTTTTTGCAGGATTTTGCATTTTTCCTCGGCTTGCGCCTCTCAGAGGCTTTTTGCTTCCCAAATCGTATTCCCGCAGGCTGTAGCTCCAGCGACGGCCTGGAGGAATAGCTCTTTTTTTGCGCGATTTTTGCGTGTTTTGGAACCATCTTCCAGGCCGTCGGCGCATCGACGGCTGGAAGAAGAGCTCGTTTTGCATGATTTTCCTTGATTTTTCTTTGAGCATGGCTCAAAATTCCCTACCTCCAGTGAGCGTCCCAATCCCGAAGGAAATGAACTAAAATGGGTTGACTTGTCGACGTTTGTTTCGCCACAAGGCTCACAGCCTCAAGTGCAGTGGGCAAGTCCGGGTAGGTGGCAGGTGCAAGCAGGTGGCATGCACAGGCCGGCGAAGTTCAGGCGGCAGATGCATGTTGCATTGATTTCCGGCGCGCCATGTCATCATCTGGGCAATGGCGGGACGATCACTGGCGTGCTCCAAGGCCAGTGTGTATGATGCTTTTCCGGTACCGCTCATGGCCGACTACAGGCGCGGTCGAGAAGAGGCAAGAGACCAATCAGAAGCGTGTGGATGAGGTTGGAGCAGGCCTTGCAGCTTTCGTTGCATGTTTGATGGGTCTTTTTTTTCACGTCAGTTTTTTCTGCATTGTTGTTGCCAGGCTCGAAAGATGGGAGCTCTCGAGGAAAAGGTCAAGAACGAGGGCACCAGGGTGCATGAGCTCGAGATGAAACTTGCCGCTTTCGGCGACGAGCTGGGCAAGGCGCAGGCCCTCAACGCTCAGTTGACTTCCCGCAACACTGAGTTGGTCTACAAAGTCAAGGAGATGGAGAAGGAGCTTGACAAGGCGCGTTCGTGATCCACGAGGGTTCAGGCAGTTTTTTTTGGCAGGCGAACGCACCGAAGAAGGCGCGAAAGGAGAAGTGAGATGCTGTCGGATGCTCGTTTTTTCGAGTGTCGGCACGCGCACTTTTTGAACGCGCCGAGGACTCGCCTTTCTTTCTTTCACGGGCAGGCCGGTCGCATCCCAAGTTGCCTTTGCGTTCCCCGCGCCTGCGTCAGGGCCCTCGATTTTGCAGCAGTGATCTTGATCGACTTGAGGCGCGTTTTTATTGCGCGCTCACATGACATGCAATCGTTGTCCCTCTGTCAGGTGGCCATCTGAGAGGCATCAACCACCCGCATCGCAGGCGACAGCAAAAGAGCTGACGGAGCACCGGATGGGGCGTTGTCGTGTGTTGGGCAGGGGCCACTCTGTAAGTGGCGGCCGGCCACTGTACAAGTGGCAGGGACCCACTGTGAAAGTGGAGAAAACCCCACTGCGAAAGTGGAGGAGACCCACTGTGAAAGTGGAGAAACCCCACTGTGAAAGTGGAGGAGACCCACTGGGTAAGTGGCGCCCGACGGGGATTGAGACTGGCTCGCCCAACGCCTTTTGATACTGGCTGGCTCGCCCAAAGCTTTTTGATACTGGCTCGCTGGCTCGCCCAACGCCTTTTGATACTGGCTCGCCCGACGCCTTTTGATACTGGCTCGCCCAACGCCTTTTGATACTAGCTCGCCCAACGGGTGCATTTGTTCTCCGGTTTTTGGGTGGGCCGAAGCCCATCCCTATGATTGTTTGGGCAGACCACAGCCAGCCGAAGATGGGGGGACCTGACCGGAGATAAGGGGGTGAGACGCCTGACACAACTGAGAAACCACGAACAGAACTGTCTCAGGCGTGTCTCAGCTGTCTCAAATCTCCGTTGGTTGGCTTGTGACTGGATAGCAACGAGATGAGACAGCTTGAGACACGCCTGATTCTGTTCGTGGTTTAGTGGGTGTCTCAGGTGTCTCAGGTGTCTCAAAGAATGGCAATGTAAAAGACAAGGCAAGGAAAATGACAAGCGTTGGCTAGGCCGGGAAAGGAAAGGTCATCTTCCATCGGTGTTTTACAGAAAGAAGCGGGTTGTGGAAAGTGGCTTTCTTTTTACAAGTAAACCAAACATAAAGCCAATATCCCTTCCTTCGTCCCACTTTTAGACTGTTCCATCGTGAGTCTTTCGTAGTGACCGAACTCCAGAACGTATGCATGGAGCGGGGAAGGGAAAGGTAAAGATGGAACGGTTCATCTCCTTCCTATCTTCTCCCCACTAGCGATACAGTTGGAGAAGAAGGAATGGGGGGCTAGCTTCTCCCTCCTTCCTTCACCGCTCGATTCCTGGCATTCTTCAAGGGTTGAAAAGGGAAACAGAAAAAGGTGAAGGATGAAAGGTCCAAAAGATAGTAAAACACAAGCAAAATAATATGAGTAAGACCTACTCATAATCTGTTTCCTTTCGGTGAGCCCCAGAGACAACCGGACAGCCAAAAGCACTCATAACCTTTTTCCTTTCAGTGAGCCCCAGAGACGACCGGACAGCCAAAAGCATTCACAAAAAAGAGCGTAATGAATCTCAAGAAGAGAATAATAAAATAGTTAGAAAAGAGCGAGGAATGTAAGTGTGGTATTCAGATTAGAAGCATATATTAGCACGTAATAAATTCGATAGCTTTTGTAATCACCACCCATAATTATCTTTAGCTTTGTCATAACTGTCTCGCGCAATGTTTTATGGTTTTTGTTTTTGAATTACGTTAGCTTGTGTAAAACAGGATTTTGAAAAGAACGTTTTGTACCGTAGTTACTACTACCTGCAAATGCTTTCGTCACTTCTTACCCATCCATAAATGCAAATAAAGGATGAGGATGGATGGACAAGAGGAAGCAGGCAATGATTTGGAAGAGGCCCCAAAGACAGGCTGGAAAGGGATAGTGAGGGAATCTTCAATCATCATATCCTCCAAGTCTCACGGACAGGCTATCTGGTTTCATTCTGCGTGATGTCTGGGCTGGGCGGAAGATTTTCTTATACCTTCCTCCCGATTCAACAAGTATATTACAATGATGATCTGTCATACCTTTCCCTTACCTTCATCGCTTGGTCTAACCTGGTATGCGATAAATCTCTGAGATACAACTGAAGCTTGACGGAAAGGACGTATCACTCCACCCCAACAATGCCAGCAGCTTTTTCCATGTCTTTCTCTTTGCGCAGAGTTCTCCATCTCTTTCTTCATCAGGTATGTGTGATATGAAAGTAATCCAAAAGAAGCGTGTTACAGAAGATGTCCCCTCTCCTTTACCGATCTTATGTTTATTGCTTTACCCCTGTCTTTCCATCCTAGTTATTGAGTTGATTGTAGGAAGAAATGGACAGGGGAGAGGGTGAGAGATTAAGAAAGGAGTATGAATTCGAAAAGAAAAGCAAATACATGAAAATAGCAGAAAAGAGAGATTCCAAATGAAAAGATAGTATGCTTTCCTCCCCCTTTCCTTACCAAACTTCAACCGATTCAAAATGAAAACAAACTTGACCCCAAAAAGCCGTTAAGGGAAGGACGGTGATCAAGTTTTATCAAGTTTACAATGTTAACACCTTTACTTGTAAATTTTGTAATTCTGGACAGACTGTTTACAAAGTAGCTTGTGTAATTTTTGCAACCCCCGAGCAATGTTTGTTCAAATCCAGTTTGTAATTCTAGATCGGATGTTTTCTGATATTGAAACTTATTCTGGGGAATTTGCTTTCCGGGGTTATTTGGCTGGAGTTAAAATTACAAGTTATACACATTTAGCAGATTAGTTTCTGAACCATGCCAAATTCCAACAAATATGGTTTAAACTTAAACATTTCACAAATTTCGCAGGTGCATGTGTAAAAAGTGAAATTGCCAGATTTTACAAATTAATTTGTTAAAATTCCAAAATTTCAAAAACATCTGGTCCAAAATATCAAATTTTACAAATTCTAGTCTAAGAAATTGGCTTCCAGGGGAATTTGGTAGGAATTAGATTAAACATTTCTAAATTTTACGAATTCCAGTCTGAGAAATTGGCTTCCAGGCGAATTTGGTAGGAATTAAATTGCAAAGTTTATCAAAAATCTTCTCCAAAATCACAAATTTTACAAATTTGACAAATTTTACAAATTCTAGTCTGAGAAGTTGGCTTCCAGGGGAATTTGGTGGGAATTATATTACAAATTTTACATTTTTTACAAATTAGTTTGTAAATTTGTATAATGTGTAATTTTGGACCAGATTTTTTTAATTTTTACAAAATAACTTGTAAAACTTGTAAACTTTGTAAGGTTTGTAATTTCATTCCTACCAAATTCCCCTGGGAGCCAATTCCTCAGACTAGAATTTGTAATATTTGTAATGTTGGACCAGATTTTGTTGCAAACTAATTTGTAAAATTTGGAAATTTTGTAAAAAAATGTAATTTAATTCCTACCAAATTCCACTGGAAGCCAATTTCTCAGACTAGAATTTGTAATATTTGTGATTTTGGACCAGAATATTTTCTTTACCTTACACATTTTACAAATTATTTTACTAAATTCGCAATTCAATTCCTACCAAATTCCACTGGAAGCCAATTTCTCAGACTAGAACTTGTAAAATTTGTGATTTTAGAGAGTATTTTCTTTATCCTACCAAATTCCCTGGAAGCAAATTGCTCAGACTATTTTGCAATTTTATGAAATCAATTCCTACCAGATCTGCCTGAAAGCCAGCCCTCAGTGTGACGTTGATGCCCAGACAGAGAGGGCCCCCGGCACATTATACATACTCTTCCCTCTCATGGCGGGTGCTGGGGGGGGTGTTGGGGGGGGTTTCAGTATAGTTCAGAATTCAGCCAGGATGTGGTCCGCAGGTTTTAGTCCTTGGTCCCATTCTCCTCCAATATGATTAACTTTGGGTTTAGCTGGGTTCAAATGGTAGTCCTGAATCCTTACCTTGGGTTACCCAAGGAACTGCTCCCCTTTCCAGTGGCTTCATTCTAGAAAAAAAATGGATTGGATACAGTTTAGAGTACTCAACCTTATCCTAGTTATGGCCTTTCTACACACACACGTATATATACATATATATATATATATATATCTTTGTCTCCCTCAACTCCCTGGTCCCGGCTGTTGACACACTCACCACAATGTTCAAGAATATCGCTTGGTTGGCAAATGGGTGCGTCTTTCTTTTTTTTAAGCCCCCCTCAATTCCAAATTGTGGTTTTCCTTGTTGGTTGCTGTTGAAAATAACGAAAAAGGGGGTACCAACTCAACAAAAGACAGACCCAACCAGCCAGGAAGGCCTCATGTAGGGATTCGAGCGCAGGATCATCTCCGCGAGCGTGCAGAGAATGCACTTGCCAGAGCCGCCTGGCTTCGTTTGAGGGCCGTCGCAGGTTCCTTTACAATGGCCTGGGCATTGCGCTGAGCCATCAATTTTCTCGGTGGTTCCCAGCGAGTCGTCCGGCTCTTTAGGTTTTTAGTTGTTTTTAGTTGGTGGGGTGGGGGTTTCCATTTCACCCACTAAACGTTAAGCTTTTAGCAGGGGATTTGAGGACAGCCGAATTTTTACTCCTCCTTCTTTTTGCCCTTTTGGGCTCCCTTCACTTTTCCTTCTAGCCCACTTGTTGCAGAGATCGGAGTCTGGGACCGGTGGATTTGTTGGCCCGGAATTCCGACTCCGAGCCCCGTTGTGGCGGCTGCCCCAGCGGGGAGGTTGGGATTGAACGCTGCTTTGTGGTTGGATGACTTGGAAAATTGTAATGGGTGTTGGGTCCTGGTACCCTCTTAGCCCACTCGCTTCCCGCAGATCGGAGGTGCCAGATCGCCCCTATCCTAAAATGTTCTTTCTTGCAAACTAAACCAGTGGATCCCAGTTACCTCTAAAGACACCCCTTGCTCGCCATCTAATTCATTTTGCAGGAACATCAGTTCTCACTTCCCCAGTCATTGGACTTTACGCTTGGGCTCTTGTCCGGGGTGAAATGCTGAAAGATTCCAAGTGTTTGGCCACAGTCAGACAGTGAGTTTGAGGGGCCCCTTTTGGTCAGTCCTTCCGTTAATTTGCAGGGCCGTAGGTTGTCAAAAGTCAGACTCCCAGGGGAAGAATGGACTGGTTGAGCTATTGGAATAGCAAGTTTTGACCTAGAGTTTTAAACCCCAAAGCGGTTGACCGCTTTTAGTCATGACCCCAGCATGTGATCACCATCCCTTGAACATGGAATTTGTTGAGGGGTTTCGGCCCCTGGAGATCTCCATTTTGGCAATTCCAATTTTATCTATGGGGAATTGAGCGCCCCGGACCCCCCACCAGGCTCCCCCTTAAGGTAGGGGGGGGATGACCACCTTTCGAAGGTTTGATTCCGAAACCATCCATTTTCCCGGGGTTTTGGCCCTTTCTTTGAAGATAATGTCCGAAGAGAACGGGGAGGGTACTGCTGGAACCTTCTATTTCTCAGCACCCGGTTGAGAAGAAGGCCGCGACCTCGCTCGCTCGCACATGAGGTGCGGGAGGCAGCGGCGGAAGTGGAGTCCTTCATGAGTGCCTTGTCCTCTCCGCGTGCTCCGTTTCGGATCGACACCGTTGCATTCCCATGGAATGCGGATCCCATGGCGTCCCCCGTTTTGGAATGATGTGTGTTTTTTGGTAGGCCTGCGATGCGAAAAACCAAGCGCTGGGAAAAACGAGCCCTGGGCAAACAGAACACCCCGCACTCTATACCCCCCTTTTGTTTGGTTTTATTGCTTGCTTGCTTTGCTTTGCTTTGCTTTGCTTTGCTTTGCTTTGCTTTGCTTTGCTTTGCTTTGCTTTGCTTTGCTTTGCTTTGCTTTGCTTTGCTTGCTTGCTTGCTTGCTTGCTGCTTTGCCCTTGTTGCATTGCCCTTGTTGCTTTGCCCTTTTCTGTTGAACATGTTCCACCTGGGTTTCTTTTAGATTATCGAGCTAGGCCCCCCTTTTTGTCAGGGATCCTTCTTTCCGAAACACCGCCAAACACCCAGAGAGAACAGCTGGCTTTTGAACACAACGATCTTTTGAACAGAATGAACAATGAGTCATTCATACTATAATAGCTGTTTCCCCAAAGCGGTGGGTGTTCCTTCCAAAGGCCATCCAAACAAAAGGCCAAGGTCCCCATGTTGGGACTCAACCCCAAGAAACAACTGTTTCGCTCACCTCAGGCATGGACGCCTACGTGACGCAGATCCTGGCAGAGTTGCACCTTGACTGCTCTTTTGTATGACCGAAATCGCGTTGTGAACGCCAATTTGCCAACCAACGTGGCACTTTGGGTCGAAACCCACCCCCAAGCCAACAAATCTCACCAGGCCCCATTTGGAGGGCCCCCCAACCAACCCCGCAACAACCTCCCCAAAACTTCCCCAAACCCCCCCCCCAAACCCCCCAAACCCCCCAAACCCCCGAAACCCAATCCCCCAACCCAGGTACTACCTGGTGGACGAGGAGGACGGCATCGTGACACCAAAGCGTGCCGCCGCCCTCCTGGGCGCCTGTGCCTGATTTTTTGTCACCGCCCTAGGACGTCTAGGGAAACAGCTGGGTGAAGATGCTTCTTGGTGGCCAGCCATCCCGGTTCCTTAGCCTCTTAGCTTTTGGTGTTTAGTGGCAGTTTCCATTTAACCCACTAAAAGTTGGTCACTTTCAGCGGGGGATCTGAGGGCAGCCCATTGCAAAGGCTGCCAGCGGAAGTGGACAGAGGAGCCTCCCTCTTCGCTCCTCTCCCCTCCTATCTCCTCTCTGCGGCTGTTCGGCTGAAAGGGCCTCACTCCCTGAGTTCCGTTTCGGACTTTTTAAACCATTGAAAGGGGGTTGGTGACCATATTAGTGGCATACAGGCAGTTTGGTGGCTTGTTTTGGCTAGTCTCAGGAAGTGAGGTCAGGGTCTGTATATAAAGGGAAACCAAAAGGGCACCATGCGTAGAATTCCCCCAACTTATTTTGAGAAGCACCCAAGTTCGGGCAGGCAACCTTGTGCCTTCGTTATTTTTCCTGTTTCCTCCAACGCACCGTCCACAAGACGCTGCCTTCGGACATGCCCACATCTGATTTGTTGATTTACGCGTTGCCCCATTTATTCACAGACAATGACACGAATGGTTTTCAAGCACCCTTCGATCTGACCCCCCTTCCAGAATGGTTCCAAGATCCTGCATGGTTCTGGGGGGATGGCTTGGTTTCTTTCCTCGCTGTAAGCATGTATTTTTCAGGGAGTCTCTTTTCTACTTATGTAAATTTCAGGGAACCCATCTTCTCCTGGTAACATACTGTGGATGGACGAAATCCTTCACCACTTTGAACCCATGAAAAACAATTGTTTGTGGAAGTTTACGGTGGAGTCATGATTGCAAGGCTTCTTCGGTGGTGCAGGATTTTGTCCATCCACAGTATTAATAGGGAGGTGTTCCTCTCCGGAAATGATGACCAAACAAAAAAAGCAACATATAAATGAACCCCACTCAAAATCCTAGGAACCCCACTAAAATGGAACGAAGACGCAAATGGAACCCGTCGCCTCCGTTTCGTTCGACACATCCGAGGCGTAGAGCCGGGCTGCGGGGAGGCGGCGGCGCAGGCGGGCATCGACCGCCGGTACCGGGCGCTGATGACGCAGCTGGCGGCGGTGAGCGGCGCGGCGTTCAACGGGCGGGGGAAATTGGCGGAGGAAGACGAGTCCTTTCTTTGGCTAGGTCCCCCAGCTAGGGTTCCCCTGCTCAAATAGACTACAGAAAAAAAGGGTACCCTTATTCTAACCTCTCTACTTCTCTACTGGAGGACCTAGTTTGGTGTTGATAGTACCTTGTTGGGGAAATCTTGGCCACTTTGCGGAGGCCACTTTTCCTGAGGCGGAAAATGTACAACACGGGGGGGGGGGGGCTGCCAATAGGTAGATGTGGAAATCATGGGGTTTTTCAAATTGAACCCACAGAGTTATCATGAGTGATCCACTTTTTGCAGAGGGGTCTCGTAAGACATGGAGTCAAACCCGCTTTGGGACATTCCCCTTTGGTTTCAACATCGCCTGTTGGGCCAGAAGATGAGTTTCTTTTTGGTCATGGTTTGTTTTATTTGCACAAGCGACTCCAAAAGGGGAACAGTATTCTCGACTTGTCCCATTCTTCCTGGGTTTTTTTCCCCTGAACTTTGCCAACACAAATTCCATTAAATAATGCTTTTGGGTGAATTCGTTGTTGCCTCATGATGTTCAACAACTTGTACCATTCAATCCTGTTTTTTTCCCAATTTTGAACACACATCTTCGAGTTTGCACACGGAGCAAGCTGAATGTACCTGGAACACATGGCTTCATCGGTACCCTGCTTGCATTTGCTTAAGAATATCTTGTAATTTCCCTTATGGGTTTTAAAGGGAATCGATTTCACTACTGGACATATATTTCTGTTACTTTCCAGTGGGGGCGAACACACAAACTAGGTCCCCCAGAAGTGCCCTTTCTCTACCCATTTTCGGGGAAGGGCTCCCCTACTGGAATAGAAACAGACAAAAGTTGGTACCCTTACCCTCTCTACCGGAGGACCCAGCAAATGGAAGCATGGAAAATGGAAGCATGGGTTCTTGACTGCTATTAGGTTGGATCTTTAGATTTTAACTTTTTGGAAAATCAAGGGGTTGTCCACTAAAATCACAAAACGTGATTCACTTTTTGCAGAGGGGTCGTTGCAGAAGCCAAGGTTTTGAACAGTCCCTCTTTGAGATTTCGGAAAAAAGGGGTACCCTTATTCTACCCTCTCCACTGGAGGACTTAGTTTTGGTAGCTCAACTAAGCATGACGAAAGCAAGAGTCCAAGCTGATGGCACCCAAAGAATACCTTACATATGGACCAACTCAGGGCAACAGGTGGGAACACTCTAGGTCCCAGCAAACGGAGCCTGGGCTTGGCGCGCTTTTCCGGGCCCAAGCGTCCGAGCGTCGAGCTCGAGACCCAGGCCCCAGCCACGCGCAGCGCGGCCTGCGGATCTTGGCGGAGCTGGCGGAGGCTGCGGCCAAGTCGGGCGCCTGGTGGGTGCCGCTCCTCGGAAGCAGACGCGGGCCGCCTGGTGGGTGTCCAGTTTTGGTCATGGCCCCAGAAGGTGATCACCTTTTATTTCTGGGTCCGAACTGGGCAAGTGAGCATATGGCTGTGGGTCAAAACCATAAACCCGTGGGATCCCGTTTTGGTTGGTAGGTGCACCACGCATTTTGGTCGGTAGGTGCGCCACCTGTTTTAGGCTTTGTTTTAGTGGGGGTTGGGATGTTCACTAGAAGTACGACTTAGATTTTGACTTCCACGAACCTGGCACCCAGAGGCTCCCTCCAGGTGGCTGTGGGTCAAACATAGGTGCCCCAAATAGGTTGCCGTGGGCCGTGGTAAGTGGAAACATGGACCAAAACCTGCGGTTTTCTGGTGGTTTAGTTTTGACCCAGACCCAGGTACCCTCCCAGAAATGCTATGTTAGTGGGAGGAAGGGTGAACAAAGTGAAGATGTTGACTGCTTTGACTGGGGTTTTCTCTGAAGTTATTTAATATGTTGGGTTGGCTTATGATGAAATTGAATGTGAGAGTATGATTTTCTGGTCTCAAAATTATAGGAATTATTTGGCCAATTAATTGTCCTTTTGGGCACCGGGGTTCCATATACTTCCCAGGCTTCCCAGCCTTCCGTGTTTTGGCGGCAGTGTGTAAAGTGTGTTGTTGGCCCTTCATAAAGTGAGTTTGCTTAGGATGGGGTGTGAAAAGGGAAATGTAAGCACCCCTCACACCCCTTCAAAACTACAGACCCCAGTATGCCCGTAAAGTGACCCGTTGCTCCTGTTCCTGAGAAATTTGTAATAAAAATCATTTAAAAGCCAGGGCGCGGATCAAATGGGTTGTTTGTTTGTGATTCGTTCTTTCTTTTCTCTTTGTCTTTTGGGTGGGTGGGGGGTGGGTGACCCTTTTTGCTTTGTTTCGTCTAAAGGGAATCCAAAGGGAGACTCGCCTTCTCGGTGGGTTTACGTCAAGATTGGGGGAACCACCAACATGGGCAGGCCTTTGGTTTGCCTTTAAACCAAATTTGCACACACAGACACATGCACACATGTTTTCCCCTGCGCATGAACATGGACCCAGGGACATCTTGCGCATTCGCACGGGTTTGTCTCCAATAGGGGGACCATCATTGTCTTCCTAGCTTTCCCATTTGTAAACCACATCAATTTGAAGGACACAAGCTTTCTGTGAGCGGGACCTGGTCTTCCAGGGACGGAAATTGTTTTGTTCGCCAACCATTTTTGCGGTGGTCTTACAGGCCAGAAGAATTCAATGGCAAGCTTTGGCATCACACATTTAAAGTAGTTTCCCACTGCCATGGACATGTTTCCCCCGTTTTTTTGTTCAGTGACAGCCATGACTCCTGCGATTTATCAGATAGCCCAGAGGAGGCACCTCACCCTCCTGCAGACTCGCCATTTTCGAAGAATCTCCTTTTGGTGGATCGTGGTTTTTCAGACCCCGCAATGATGGTTTCCCCAACAAAATGATGGTTTCCCCCGTGCTTTCCCTTTAAGCACCACAGAAACGCCACATGCCCACATGGAATGGGAGAGATCGGAGGACGGAGAAAGCGGTGGGGGTCACCCGCGCCCTGGGCTTTCGCGACCTCAAGCGCCAGAGGTGCCGATTCAATGTTTTCCGTCGAGCCTTGCGGAGGGGGTCGGTGTTTTGTTTGTGGTTTGAACAGAAAGGTGGTTTTCGCTATTTAGGGGTGCCCCCCAAAAAAGAGACCCACAGTGGTTTCCGCTGTTTGGAGGCTCTGTTCCCTGTTTTTGGGCGGAACGTCTGAAGTCCCTGAGTTTTGGTGTGGTTTGGGCTACAAAGCGGCCTCTGTTTTTTTGCCAACACTCGAGTCCCAACCACTTCTTGTATATGTTGGGCAGTAATTGGGATTTTTTATTCATGGGAAACAAATACAGGCAGAGTCCTTTCTTTTTTTGTGCAACGGTTCAACGGCTGGCAGCTGTGGGGTCTCTGCCCAGATAGGCTTCGGACTGGTTCGCGGCGTCTTTCTTGGCCTTGTCGGGTTCCGGAAGGGTCCCAGAGACTGATTTCACAATTGAGGTTGCCACTCGTGTTTGTATGTTTCTTCTTTTCTTCGTTTTTTGATTCAACAAAAAGAAAACTATGGAGTTGCTATGATTTCGGTTTGTGAATCACACATATATTTATATGTTATATACATGTATATATATATATATTATCAAAAGCCGCTGGATATATCGCCGGGGTCTTCACCCTCGGCGTCTCCCGGGGTTGGGGGCCCTTTTTTGGGAGGCCGCTGGTGGGGCTGGAGCTGGCCTCGGAGGTGTTGCAGCTCGAGGCCGCCGGCTCGACGGGAGAGAAGCGGCGCCCAAGGGGCTGCGAGGTGAATTGGTGGTCCACCCACGGAAGAAAGACGGTTTTTTGTGGTGCTCACGTTTTTTTTTTTAGCTTTCTCCGGACCGTTGCCGTGGAACTGAGGGAAAGAGCCTTTTCTTGGGGTGCTTTCGGTACACTCCCTCAGAAGGAAGCTCCCAGAAGGCTTCCACACATGGAGCCATGACCAAAGTGGTCCTGGGAGCTTCCATCTTAGCCTGGCGGTTCAATCAAACACCAGGGCCATCTATGCTCTCAAAAAGACCACTGATGGTGGCGGAGATTTCTTGACTGCTCTTGGGTCGGATCTTGAGACAAGTTAACTTGTTTCGTGTGTTGTTTTTTTTGCTGAAGAAGATGAGTCTTTTTCTGGTGTTGATGGTGCATTTTCTGGGAAACGTGTTGGGACTTTCCATTAAAAACCCACCACAAGTGATTCACTTTTACTGGATGTTTTTTTTTCCAGGGGGCTTAGGCAAATGGAAGAACCCCAATACGGCAGTTGGTAGGTGACGACTCCCATTCACCGATGTTTTTTTTTTGGCGTTGTTTTTTCTCCGCTGGATCGGACTGAAGCAAATGGAGGTCCAATGGGGCGAAAACGCGCAAACGCGTCTCGCGTTCTCCAGGACGGGCTCCACTTCCTGGCGCTGCTCACGGACGGGGCCCGCGGATTGGACGAGGTTCGCCTGGCCCAGCTCGCTGAGGCGCTGCCGCTGCTGGCGGGCGGCGGCTTCGGGTTTGGGTTGCGCCTTTGGCTTTTAGGTGGTTTGTTGGGTGATTTTGTTGGCTAAAGCGAGGTGTCCTTTTTAGGTGAATAGATGGCACTGGTTTAGGTTGGGTTTTATTCCATTGACCAGGGCCATCCATTTTCCCAAAAGGACACATGGGTGAGCCGCTGATGGATGGCGGTGGCTTCGTTTTTTTTTTTTTTTGGGGGGGGGGTGGGCGCAGCTTTGTTCAAAGCGAAGCGACCGGGGTGTTGACCACTTTTGGTTTGCTCCTATGTTGGGTAGCTTTGGTACAGCGGAGCGACCTGAAACGACCACTTTGGGGGGTTTCTTTGTTGTTTTTTGGGCTTCCCCAACAGGTGATGACCCTTGAGTTCCGGCAGCTGGTTGGAGGGCGGGAGGGGCAGGGAATGAGCCCCTTTTTTTTTTGGGGGGGGGGATCCTGTTTTGGGTCGGCGTTTTGTTTTTGTTGTGTGTGTGTGTGTGTGTTTTTTTTCTGTTTTCGGGGGTCCCTTGGATCCCAAATTTGTTTGGAACCCTGGGGGGTCTATTTTGGGTGCGGTTTTGTTCTTAAGAAAATAGGTTCCAACAAGGATGATACGCGCATGAGCATCCTTTGGTGCAAGCACGAACCCGTTGAGAATTTGCTTAGGGCCCCTCAATTTGACGGTTGAGGAGCATCAAGCCGGCCATTAAATGGGGTTCTCTCGAGACCTGGGAACACTCAAGTCGCTCCGGAGCCCATTCGCCGGATCCTGTGTCTCTTTTCGTAAGCCATTTGGAGCAGGGTTCGATCGTATGGCCTCTCGTAGAACCAGCCCGTAGGTTTCGATCGTAGGTCCCACCCCCCGCGATTTGGTTTCCTCAGCACTGCAGCGATACTCGGCCGCAAAAAGCCCTGTACATCCCGGCAAACAAAAATCTGAGCTCTAGGGTTCTAGGGTTCACCCGTTCACCCCCCATCAAAAGAATGGTTGACCCACTTTTGGATCATGACAATCCGTAGGCAGCCAATAGAGGTTACAAATATGAAGCCCGTTTTCATCGTTGAGCCTTAGGGTGCGGCTGTCCACTCAAGCCCCGGGTGGTTTCCCGGCGCATCCGCCGAGCCCGGCGCATCCGGCCAGGTCCATGGCAGCCGTCCCAAGGCTGCATCCTTGCGCACCTCGTTCGCAACGAACAGCTTGCCCAGTTCCAGTCAACTTGGCGGTTCTCAGCCGTGCGTTTCCTTAGGCTTTTAGACTTTTAGGGTTTAACGGAGATGTCCATCTGGCCCGCGAAAAAGGTTAAACTTTTGGCAGGGCCCAGTCAAGACTATTGGAGGTAGCCAGGGACAACCATCACGTACAACAATGGTAAACGACAAAGCTACATTTGGTCACCCAAGTGGAAGAACGGGGTTACCTTTCAGGCCTTTCGAATGGTCCTGAATCCTTACCCGGTGTGACGAAAGCAGGGGGGATGGTGTCTAAGTTACAGGCGGCGAAGCTGCCTGGCGAGCTTTGGTATGAGGGTTCAAAGGTGCAAATGTGAGTCAACCCGTTACCTTTGCAGGATTTGACCTCGTACCCCTCGAAAGCCATCCTCAAAGGGTGCCTGACGCAGTGAGTTGGGCAACATGTTAGATGTTTGACCTCAAGAAACCTGATCAGTAAACTAGCTGGTGGTTGGAAGGGAGCCGAGGAGCTGGGGGTGTCCAAATTTGCTGAATATAGAGGGAGCTAAGGAGCTACAAGGAGAACGGCAAGCGCATGGTAATAAAGAACCTAGGTCCCTCAGCAGTGCCCTGGTACCAACTTTTTTTTCGGGGAGAGTTCCCCTACTAAAATAGACTACAGCAAAAAGCTGGAACCCTTATTTAAACCTCTATACTAAAGGAGGCCCTAGAGAACAGCTTTGTTTAAAATCCCTCGCTCTGTGAGGCATCGCCGCGGATGCGGGCAAGAGCGCACCAGAGGAGGCGGTGGGGGTCATCGCGGTGACGCTGCAGGCGCGATGTCTGGAAGTTCGGACTTTCGATGATCGCGGCGGACGGGGAGGCAATTTCATGTTGTATGTTTTCTTCTGGGGGGTCGAAATCATTCTAAATCACCAAGAAAGAAATACCCGCAATTCTCTCTGATTGAAAGTGGATACCTAAATCTCTTTCTGTAGGCTCGGGACCTAGAAACGGACAACTAAACAGGCGTCCATTTGTTTCTATAAGTGTGGCTTACCCATCTCATTCTCCCATCCGCCGGAAGGTGCTCAAGGTTGGTTCTGTTCAGCCCAGGGCCTCCATTTAGGTTCCTGTATGTGGGCAGGAGGGTAAGGAGATCCTAGATTCTTGGGCAATTCTTGACTGAAAAGCAAGAGGAAACCAACCATTTTAAGAGCTGGCTTCCAACCGGTCTGGGGTGAACGCCTTGTTTCTTTTTGCCCTTCTAAATTCAAGCACGGAAACATGTGTTATTTGGCGACCCTTTTCCTGGACCGTTCCGCCATCCTACGCCCAGCTCGTTTCGAGCTTCGAAGCGGCAGGTGGGAGTGGAGACAGAGGCGCGCGAGCGCGCCTCGGACAAGGGCCCTGAGCCCAAGAAACGGAAGGCGCGGAGGTCGCGCGGTCTCGCGGTTTCGCGGATGTCGCCGGGGTCCGTTTGGACTGGTTTGAATCGGTGCCCTGGTTCTTGCACAGTTGCAAGGAAAGCGAATCAACCGGGTTTTTTCCACTTGGTTTTTTCCGGTTTTGGCGACCATTAGGTATGGCCCCAAAAGGTAAAGCTTTGATGTCCAGGTCCTTTTGGCAAACTGAGTAGAGGTAAATGGGAAACCAGCCCCCAACCGTTGAACCACCAAATCCAAACCATCAATTGGAGGGAAGCATCAGAGTGACACTCTTGTTTGTTGATGGTTTCCTAGTTGGGATGCTTTTTGATTATGATCGGGCCGGGAACCCGTACAAAGCCCTCACTTTGAGGGATTACAACAGACATACACACACACACACCCACACCCACACCCACACACACCCACACCCACACCCACACCCACCCACACGCACACCCACACGCACACGCACACGCACACGCACACGCACACGCACACGCACACGCACACGCACACGCACACGCACACGCACACGCACACGCACACGCACACGCACACGCACGCACACGCACACGCACACGCACACGCACACGCACACGCACACGCACACGCACACGCACACGCACACGCACGCGCACGCGCACGCGCACGCGCACGCGCACACGCACACGCACACGCACACGCACACGCACACGCACACACACAGGCACACACACAGGCACACACACACACAGGCACACACAGGCACACACACACACACACACACACACACACACACACACACACACACACACACACACACACACACACACACACACACACACACACACACACACACACACACACACACACACACACACACACACACACACACACACACACCGCATGCCCATGTTTGTGCCGGTTTTAACATCACCTGTTTGGGCCGTTTGAGGTGGGTTCCCTTTGGTGTTGGGAGGCACGGAGGCAGCTCCTTATCACCTGTATCTAGGGACCACAACTCGCGTTCGCCTGTGTATCCCTTTGGTGTTTGAAGCGGGTCCAAATGGAGGGAACCTTTTTCGAGCTCACCTGGGGTACGAACTTAAGTCTATACAATACTTGCAAGACTGAAAAGATAAGAATTGGAACCGCAACTGAAACCTCCAGAGTTTTTCTATTTTTTTTGAGTTGTTTTTGTTGCGGGGGCGGAGCAAGTTTGTGTTCGAACGGCAGGTAAGCCGTTGCCCCCCCAGGGGGAAAAAAGGTATGTTCCTTCACTAGTGGTTGGCGGCCGTGTGGTTTGCCTTTTGCTCACTGCCTCAGTCCACGGACTTTATACTTTGTGGGAAGAGCATTTTAGTGTCAAACAGTTTGGACTTTTTTGGCCCATCAACTCAGGAGCTAAGTTTAGAAGCTCTGTGCTTTGGAAGGCCCCCGTTGTCAGCAGCCAGAAGAGGCCAAAAGGAAAAGCCAAACGCCGAAAGCACAGAAAGCCCATTCATTTTGACGATAGCCATGGAGAATCTGTCGTTGAGGGCCCCTTCTGATATCCAGCATTTAGAATTCCAACTACCCAGCTCAAGCACCTTGAGAAAACCGAGCAAAGACCCGGAGAACCCTTCTGCAAGAGCAGGGCTCTTTGCAAAAGTAATCCACATGAAAGAGTGCCGTTTGTTCCCGTCACTAACCATTGAGGCAAGATGACGTTGCAGTGGCTTTTGCGCATAACCTGAAGCCGGGACGGCAAAATGGCTTCGGGTTTTAGCCACAGCCTGACAGCCCGCCAAACCAAGTCTGCCGGAAGCCATGAGGCACTAAAATCCTACTGTTGACCCCGAAGGTAAACTTGAAACCACCGCTTGACGATCCGTAATCCAGATGTCCCTTCCACAAAAACTTGCCTGCCTGACAGGCGGCAAATAGGTACGTAGCCATACGTAGCCTTCTACCAAACTCGAACCCGCTCCCGAGTCTCTTCACCAGTCAGAGAGATAAAACATGTGCCAGGACCCTCAAACCACCTTGAATAAATGCTTCTTGTCCGAAGCTTTCTTGGTTAAATCCCTTTTCTATGGGGAATATTGAGGGTTCAGGTGCATGGGGGAGAGAGATAGAACAGCTGGCGAAATCCCAAGACGCCAAGAGGCCTCCACCTCCGGACCTGTCTGGGCATTTCCAGCGCTAGTTGAAATGAAGGCTAGGTGCCTGGGAATTGGAGAAGGACTACTTAGGTGTTCGATTCGCCAAGTTAGTAAGTTGGTGGTAACCTAGGTCACCTGCTTATGGTGGGGTTCACCCAGTCATCAGTGGATTCTGGTCCAGGCTAACCACCTAACTTGACAAGTCAAGCATCCCAGTAGAAAAATACGACCAGCAGAGATTCCATCTGCCCATTGAAGCAACATGTGCCAGGTCGAGAACCTCACGCCGGGGGGCAAGCGCAAGGTCCGCGTGGCCTCGCTGCTGATGAAGTACTCGGGCGCACCTCGGAACTTGGCGCGTTTCCGACTTGGCGGTTTTCGTCCACCCCAACCGCCCGCCCCCCCCCCCAATGGGTGGTTTGGGTTGGTGAACACCATGACAGATTCAAGTCTGTTTCAGGTATGAAACGCAAACCGAAAAATCTCTGTGGAGCCCAGATTCAGACACTCAGCTTCCTTCCAGATGGTGGCTAGTGGTTGTTTGGAGGCTAGTGGCTCTTTCGCCCTCAAGAGTCAGGGCTTCAAATCCCCAAGCTGCACACCTCAACCAACCGTTGGGGGAAAGACTGAGGGAAAACCAAAGTGGGGTCGTGGAGTCCGTTCTCCAAATTCCCACCCAGTTCCCCCTCGTTTTGGGAAAGCCACGGTCCAGGTTCTAGGTGAAGCGCCCGTGGGCAAGATGCAACCATAGCTTGCGTTGAATTGCGTTGCCATTTTGGTGGATCGTCATCAGAGAAGACTTTGACATCTTTTCAACCATCGTTCTTTTCAAAAACCTGCTATTGCCCCTGGGTTTTTGATGGTTTCCTGCAAAGAAGGATCCTGGAAAGAATGGGGAAGTACCCCTAGAGTAGGTTCTTTCGTGGCGAGTGCCACCTGTTTCAACGCGCGAGACCGAGACCCATCTCCATCCAAGGCGAGTGAAGCTGACTCTCTGGCGCGGCGTAAAGCGCCGAGCGGGCGGACGCAGGCGCCTTTGAGTGAATCTTCAAACGTGGGATGCTTACATTTGCAAAAGTTGATTACGACACCTGGGCAAATTGCCCCTTCATCATGAGCTGGTCAAAATTGCTAGAACTCGCAAAGTGGAAAGGAGGACTCCCTAAGTTGCATGACCTTCATGAATATCAACTTGAGCAGATGCATGAGCCCAAAATCTGCTCATTCATGCATTGCTTAAATTGCCCAGATGCGTGGGCAGCCTGCAATATTACAAGATTCCGGCAGCCACCAAAAACCAATGCCCATAAACCCACCACTACTGATACCCAGGTAACATTGTCCATTGCTCATGTTACAATATCCTTACGGTTGTTGGCGCGTCTTCAAACATGCCAGCATACCCCCAAAAAGCTATTGCCTACTAGCTTACTGCTTAATTTGGTGAAAGAATTCCAAAAAACAACCAACTGTCCACTTCTCCTTCCCTTCTGCCGAGCTGGATTAAGGGTGCCATATGAGCAGTGCCCAAACTGCCCAAACTGTTGTTTTGCAGTGTTACTAGGTGCTTCTACCAGAGCCAACAGTCAATGGGTTTTGACAACTCCCCATGGCTTGTCGACAAAATAGGGCCGCCTAATCCCGTATGCCCTTGAATTTCCCTTGCAGAAACTAGGCACCCATTCCTTGTGTGGTTTCTTTTTTGGAAGGGTCAACGACTGCTTCCCTTTGGTGCTTGCCCCTGCAACTGCGACTGAACCCGCAGACACGTTGCAAGCAAACCAAGACACCATCGCAAATCACCAAATGCAACCGTCTAAAACAGTCTGCTGTCCGTAGAGGGGCAATGTAGTAGAAGGCTTCCATGCTGGTTGGGAAACATGTGGGAAACATACAGTGGGAGTCCAATATTGATTAATTTGGCTATTCTTTTGCATGCCTGCTGTCACTAACCTCCAGAAAGAACAAATCCAAGGAATCTTCAGGGAACTTCCCGGCCGGACCTTTCCCTTAGCAGCAGAGATCAACTGTTGGAGCGCGACGAGCGCGTTGCCTCCGAAAGAGCGGCAAACCCAAAAAGAGCTTTAGATCCGAGCACCTGAGTCCGCTGGGTTCCAAAAACTGCGATCCTTACCACGTCCAGACTCCCCTTGCTACTGTCCACAAAGCAGTGGTTGGGGGGGGGGGGGTGCTGCTCACTAATCGAAAGCCACAGAACTAGAACCTCAATATTCAGTCGCAGAAATTCAGTCGTCTCCTGTCTTTTTGGGAGGATTCAAGTAGGTGCCAAAAGCAGTGTGTTGCAATTGTTTTTTGCTGCGCCGGCGTTTGGTTGGAGAGGCCAATGCGGAAAAGGCGCTGATGGAAGTGCTGGAGGAGCTCGCCAAGGTTCAGCCCAAGGACGGCCGGCAGTTGGCCATTGATGGTTGTGGTTTGTGTTCATGTGACAAAAAGGTGGATTTGTTGATATCAGCGGGCCCATGTGTTTGATATATTAGCAGTTATTCCATGTTATGATTCATGTGCACCGGACTGCAAACAACAAAGTTTATTTGCTGACGGGTTGACGGGGATTCGCTTGGTATCACCGTATCGCGGAGCATTGCCGGCGCCCTGCCGTACCCGGTTTTCTCCGCAACCGTGAGCGCGGCAAAACGCGGCAACTGGGTGACCAAAAACCGGGGTTGTGGGAAGTGCTAATTTCCGGTTGAGCTCGACCCCTGGATGAATTGGGAGGGCACCAGGGAACCCGTGTTGTGCATTTCAACTCACATCAACCATTTTGTTTTTGGATCTACTTATTTGAAGCTTTTGACCAAGGAAGTGAGGGTGCTTTCTTTGAGCAAACCTAGTTGGAGTTTTCAAGAAGCCCAGCCTTTGACACATTTTTGACCGAGTCCAAAGGGTTCCAGGCTCCAGCGAGGCTGACTCAGATCCAAGACACCTTGAGGCTCAAAGCCTTGAGCTGAAAATCCGCTTTTGTCCTTTTGTGGGGCTTGGCCAATCTGTCGGTGAACGGTTTGCTGGTTCGCTGAAAAAAGGGGTGCTTGTTGGTTTCAGAGGGTGAACCATTTTGGAGGCTGATTTTGGTGAATGGGTCCTAAATTTCAACCACCAGATTCCTGTGCTTTATCCCCCAAATTGATATATTCATATTTGTTTCAACCACAAATTTTGGTTCAACGGTGTGGTTTCTACTGGCCAGCAATCCACGCGATGAGTCCAGGAGCTCGCTTCAAAGTTCGCCGCGATGTGCGAGGCGTTCTCCGCTCCTCGGTTCATTCGCTCGCAGCGGATTCGCTCCCGCCGAGACCCCTTGATGTGTTTTGAGGGGTACAACGGGCGGTCAACGTACCCACCAAGCAATTAACATGGAACCTGACAGCGGTGTCTTGGATTTTTTCCAGTTTTCCCCGTCAGGTGGGAGAGTACATTCTTAACTACTTGGGCCTTCGGGGGATCAAACAATTGGTTTTGAGCTCACTTGGTTCAAAACATCTGGCGAGGTCACCCTAATGTGTTGAAACGAGGGGCTCGCATTCTTCATTTGGTCCTTCAGCGTCGTCCGGGTTTTCGCGCTGGAAAGGGTTTTTTCAAGCGGACTCGATTGGATGGGCCGGAATGGATCCCCAGTTCCTTTGACCCGGAGCCAATTGCCAAAGGAGCGGAGAGGCGAGCCCAAGGAATGCTTTCCACACGTTTCCTTTTGTGGAAAGGGAAGGTGCCTGGCCTCAGGTTGTTTTTGGCTGTTTAGTCTTAAGATGTTCTTCTGATTTTGAGGTGTCCCTTCAAAATCACGATGCACTTCAACTAAAAGCATGTTGGAATGGACGTTTCATGTTGAAACGTTTAGCAAAATAATTCGACTTGAGATGCCTTAAAGAGATTCCTTCGCTTGAGACACTGCAGACCCCTTAAAGGGCCTGCCGGAGGGAGCCGGCGGTTGTTGCTTATGTGTTTTTGGCGGTTTTCACTTCCACCGGCTTGGTGAAAGAGCCCCTTGCAACAAGTGTTCGAACCTGGGCTACTCAATTCGCGTTACGGCAATTCCAAAAACACATCCCTCCAAAAAGCTAAAAAAAGAAAGAAGAGAGGTGGACAAGGCAAGCCGGCTTCTACCAAATCGAGAACATGTGGGGTTGTCTCAATACAGCGGAACCGGTACGCAAAAACATGTGCTTGGTATATATTTGTGTTGGTGTGCTTCCCTTGGCTTTCTGGTTAACGGGTCACTTTAGGTTCTCACATTCGCACGGAAGACGGACGCTTTATTTGACATTGGTACCCTCCCACCAATTCACATGGAACCTGACCTTTCGGGGTCCTTTTTCCTTTCAAAGGGACCAGGTCCGAACGTCAGGTTCCATGTAGAAAACAATGGTGGGAGGGCACCAACACCCATTTCTCGAGTGCTACCGTCCCCATTCTTTCCAGGGATCCTTCTTTCTAGAAAACCTTCGGGAACCCAGGTTGAAAGCGGATCCGGTTTTCGAAAAGAAGGATGGTGGGAAAGAATGGAGAAGGAATCAACCCTTCGAAAACTCCAAACTGAGGTGCCCCCAAACTCGTTGACTAGGGGTACCCTCCCCCCAGTCTTTCCAGAAAAGAACGGAATCGGAATCAACTCTTAGAATTTCCGCTGCTTTGTGGGGAGCGGGGGCCGGGAGGAAGTGCACGGGAGCGCCGGTGGCTGAGGACTGCAAGTCGGCCACCAACAAGCCCCACGCGGATTTGGGCTGGGTCCTGGAAGGCATCGGCTTCGACGGCTTCGACTCGCTTCGACTCGCGGCTTCGACTCGATGTTTTGACTAGGTCCCCCAGCAATTGGTGCCCGCTTTTTTCTCTCCCCTTTCTTGGTTGGGAGGGTTGAACTACCAACCTTTTTTGGTGGGGAAAATTGAACTGCTAAAGTAGACTACAGAGAAAAAAACGGGTACCCTTACTTCTATCCTCTCTACTGGAGGACCTAGTTGATTTATTTCTCAGTCCAAAGCGATTTGACCGATTAGTTTTCCCAAGGGACATGGTCGGGTCAATAGCGCCTATTAGTACTAGTATCTGCTAGGGGCCAAGGACCTTCCCATGGCTCCCCATGGAATCATTGGCTCAGTTGGCCAAAGCGTTTTCGACCTTTTCACCTTGTAGTTTTCCCAGTTTGGTCCATTTTTGTCATGGCCCCAAAAGGTTAACCTCTGATTTCTGGGTCCTGTGGGCAACTGAGATGTGGTTCCGTGTAAATCGATTTTCCGCCGATTCGCAGGAGGAAAACGAGAAGCCGTGAGAGAGTCGTGCCTTGACGATCCACAAATCGCAAGTTTCAGGAGAGATGTCGTAAATGTATCTAAATTTGCAGATGAGATTTCCAACCTCGCCAAACGAAGCGGTTCCCTTTATCTACCCCGGTATGTACTCAGATTTGAGTCTTAGGGACTCGCTTCTTTTTGTGCAGGCTTGAAATACCCCATGGTCCGTGTCCCTAGCTTTGCGCTGGGAATCGCACTGGGCTCATGACTCTCCTCCCTAGGCGTGAAGGTGTCAGTGGCGTGCAACTGGCACCTGCAGTGGGGCATTTTCCTCTCAACAAGCAGACCCCAAAGGCAAGGGACAGCTCCATGTTGAGGATTTTAGCCATCTTCAGCGAGAAGGAGCTTTTTGATTTGGCTTTGGATTTGAACCCCTGGCTTGAATGTTGAGAATGGATCCGGGAACCCACTCCACCCAACCGGAACCACCCAAACCAACAGAGGGCGGGGCTGCACGATTCGGTCGAATTCGGACTTCGGAGTTCGATTTGAAACTTACAGCATTGAAGTGGTATATATGCAGAAGCATGTGGTATACTTATTATTGTTTTGCACCATGCAGGCAAGGTGTCGGGAATTCTGCCAATACATGGCAGCAGTGCACAAATATTCCATGTACATATGTTATGCCAGGCCAATTCGGCAAGGAGTTCGACGCAGTGGCCTTCGAGCTGGAGGCTGTTTTCAGCACGGGGCCTTTTGGGTGGGAAAACCCCAGAGTGAGGCACAATCAAAACCCGGGTAGATGAAGGTTGGTAAGGGACAATCCCAACCATAAATATCTGCGGCCGCCTTCTTAAGTCTTTACATACCGGGTTTTGATTATGATTCAGGTGATGCTGTCCCTGTGAACCAGTTTTAACATTTGGTCAAAGGGAACACCAGGCACATGAGCCAAGGAAACCTGAATGATAACTGGGGTATGGTATGGTGGGTCAAATCCAAAAAGCTCCTGCAGAATTCTAGCTGTTGAGATACTCTCCCTCCCCCTCTCTCTCTCTCTCTCTCTGTTTGTTTGTCTTTTTGTCCGTCTGTTTGCCTGTCTGCTTGCCTGCCCGCCCCTGCCTGCCTGCCTGCCTGCCTGCCTGCCCGTGCCCTGCCTGCCTTCCTGCCTGCCTGCCTGCCTGCCTTCCTGCCTGCCTGCCTTCCTGCTGCCTGCCTGTTTGTTTGTTTGTTGTTCCCTTTCTCTCTCTCAAACTCTCCCTTTCTTGTTTGACATGGTCATAGCACTCTCCGCCAACTGCATGCATTTGTTGGGCGCCAGTGGGGAAAGAAATCGTGAGGTGGGCGGCCTGAGCGACATTTTCACCACCCCGCGGGGCGCCCACATCTTGTACAGACTCGCGTGATTCGACCCCATGGGTCCGGCAGGGCATCCTCGCGTGAACAGATGCGTCCGAGGGAAAAAGTGATAGCCGTGGCTTGGGGGGGGGGGTCGAGGTGGGTTCGCAGGTTAGGCGTCGGTTAATAACGCGCTTTTTGGCGAGGAGGGCGTGTCCTTTTCAGGGGAACCCCACTGTCCAAATTAGTGGTTTGCTCTTGGCGTTCCCTCGAAACCACCCAACAAAAACAAAAAGGCGGGCCAGGGGCTTCAAGAAGCCAAGTTTGCCCGAGCCAAGTGCCCAAGGGACAAGGTCAACTCCTTCCATGGCGATATTTCTGGTACTTGGCTTCCTTGTGGCATTGTACAGTACACTGGTGCCCTCTTCCGGGTTGTTTCTTTTGAGTTTGGAAGGTTCCTTCAAAATTAACTACCAAGAAAGAGCGCCCTTTTTCTCGTCCACTAAGCCTTTGCAGGTACCAGTAGAGGTTTGCGGGCAGCGAATTTGATGAACGCCCGGGAGGCAGTTGAGCTGGGGAGATGACGTTTCCGAACTCTGGGGTGAATGGCTACTGCAAGGTCAACTAAGAGAGGTACGTTTGCACGCCTGTACCTATCAGAACTGTCCTTTTTAGACCGTCGACCTTATTGGACGCATTTGTATTCCCCCAAAGTGGCATCAACTGTTTCCCTTGTATTCAGAACTTGGGCTTGTTGGTCAAGCCCCCCTGGAGCGAGGTTGTATGCTTTTGGATCCCTTTTTGCTCAACGGCAGGGTGTTTGTCAGAATTGGGGACCGCTCTAGGCCCGTTGGTTTCCTTTTGTTTTGTTTTGTTTGTTTGCGAAACTGTATGAAAAGGGTTGCAGTTCCTAGTGATAGAACCCGCCGGAGACATGACTGGTTTAGACCGAATCGCCGCAAAAAGGACCTTCGGATATGGTCCATGGATGCATGGATCAGTAGTACACGTGTCTGACATGCAGAGGCCACAGCAAGAGGTTGACCAAGGCGAGTCCCCCCGCCGGAAAACGCTGCGAGGAGTACGACGGCCTGATGGCCTTTGCCTACACCAAGCGAGCTCAGGCCGACGATTTGTTTGCCGCGACACCCAAGTACATGTAAGGCGCTTTTTGGGGGTCAAGTTGTGTCCTCTTGTTGGGGGGCGGGGGCCCTCAAAATGACTCAAAGTGGTTGCTCCTTGGGTTCCCCAAGAAGTATATCACTCCAAAAGATGTCCTTTGCAGGATGCTCTTTTTGTGGTGGTTGTCAAAGGGAAACCAAAGGGAAGTTACTTTTTCTTGGGATCCCTCAAGACACAGACACACCGTGACACACCTTGACACACCCATGTTATATACTGTTTCGAGCGAGTTCACCGACCAGGAGGCAAAACAAGCGAAAACTATGTAGGTCCTTTTCTTGGATCCAATTCTTATTTCAGGTTGTGGGCATATCCTATTGCAGATGCGACGAGAAGCCACCTTAGAAGGGCGTCCTGGTCACAAATCCATGCGGGCCCTTTTGATCTCTCATCTCCACGGCTTCTCCTGCAAAAGCAACTTAGGCCTCTTTTTTTGGGCCTCAGAATTTTAATGTTTCTCTAGGGGTTGATTCCCATTCTTTTCAACCATCGTTCTTTTCAAAAACAGGCTGTTCCCCCTGGGTTGTTGATGTCCTGAAAAGAAGGATCCCTGGAAAGAACGCAGAAGGTACCTCTAGAAGAATGTTGTTGTTGCCCCCCCTCTTGGTGTTCCTTTAAAACCCCCCCAAAAAGCAAGACCCAAAAAGACAGCCCGAATCGCCGAATAGCCGCTCAGTGGCAAGGGTCTCAGCTTTTTGTCCGGCGAAAGCGGCTCAGTGGGACAACGATGCCATTGATCTGGGTGAATCATAACGACCTCACACCACCGAATTCTCCCCAAATGGTGGTTTATGCGGGGAGTAGTCCCCCACCATATTTCAGAATTGGTGAACTATTAGGAGTTCCCAGTCATAGGTTTCAACACCGTGCCCAGGCTTTGAAAAGTCAAAAGGCCCGAAGATCCTTGGACACGGTCTCCCGTGAAAAGGCAAAACCGCGGTGCTTGCGTTGAGCCCAAACTGGAACCCACAACTACGTTGCACTGTGCGAGATCCTGTCCTGTTCGTTTCTCCGGCTCTGGGACACCTCGGCCTTTTCGTTGGACACATTTGTTGTTTCAGAAGAAGGCCGGATTCGGGCTAGGTCGGTGCTGTCATAGATATTTGTCTCAAGATGCGGTAGAACCAAGAAGCTGTTTTAGTGTCGTCAACAGATCGGATCGCGGCGCTGTGTGTTGCTGTGGCACCAATCCGAAACTGTCACATGAGTTGCGTGGAAAGGTACTTTACCCTCCCCCGAAAGAGATGAGGTATGGGGGAGGGATTGGGGGGACTCCAGCCGGCCGAAGGGGGGGGGGGCGAGTGGGTGTGGATCAACGATCTGCGCAGTTGGTTTGGACATGTTTGGACTTGGAGCTGAACCCCTGGTTCTTGTGGAGGGTGAGAGGGGTTTCATCAGCCCAGAAAACCACCAACCCACCGGGCTCCAAACCTCCAACTGGTGGAAAGCTGACGAAAAGTGCCGCATTGGCTGGTGTTTGGGGACGGGCGATAGGTGAAATGAAACAAGCAAGCAAACTCGAGGCTTCCAACCGGCCAGATTCGACATGATAAGACCCCACTCTTTCCCCACTGAACTCACACTCATGAAGGCTTGCTTGCACACCCCCCCAAAAGAAAAAACCTTCTCATGGCCACTGGAGGGATAAGTAGCGAAGATGCGGCGTTGTGGGATCGGCTTCCGTTCAGGTCTTGCTTTGCGAGCACTGGGCGAAAGAGGTGTCAGTGGTGAGTTGCCATGCAGGACGCGCGGCTTGAGAACTGGTCTCCTGATCTGAAATTCACATCAATGCTTTCTCTTGGGCAATTTGTTCAAAATCTCGGGCACATTTTGCCAGCCACCTTCTTTTTAACTCTCATTTAGGCTTTGAGAGTTAAATCGACTCACGCTTTCTTTAGGGGTATGGTTTTGTTACGCTTCGGGCTCGCGTATGAAAACACGTCGACTCGTGTCCCGCGAAAAGGATGGACAGAGGAGGCCATGTATCGGGAGATGTACAAGGAGAGCCTGGGCCCCCAGCGTCCGCGAAGGGAAAACATTTTTTTCGGGGGAAAACGGGAGTGACGTTGACCGCAACACCTATATGGGTGTGGCTCAAAATTAAACAGCTGGGGTTATGCAGGTTTGAGTCTGTCTTTTGATTTACCAGGTTCCATTTTGGATCCCCATTTTTGAGCCACACGCATATGTCTTACTGGGGTCCTGATTCCAGCCAAGGTTTGGGGAAGTCACAGTCCAGATTCCAAGATGGCCGGTGAGCCCTAACTAACGTTGACCCCATTTTAAAGAGCCCAGTTTATTGAATCCGGGTGTGTTCATTTATGGGTTTAGTTGAGAATCAGAACGCTTTCGGAGGGCCTCCGCCCCCCTGACAAGCAGGGGTTGATTAATATGGGCTCAACAGTGCTGAGGAACGAGAGGAAGCTTTAGAATGTCTCACTTCGTAGTTGGACTCGGGAAACGCTAACATTTGAATGGCAAGCTCAGTGAGGAAGTGAGGCAGGGAAACACGGGAAACCCAAGAAGCCATAGTGTTGTAAAGTCTGGCTACTTTCAAGATTCAGGGCCTGGAAATATTGTTTCAATGTCGACCCACACAGCCTAGTTGATCGGAGGGCGGCCCAGTATAGGAGGTATAGTCCGGATCACTTTTGGCGAAACAGCCCAAGTTGAGCAATCCAGGGTCGAAATTATTCAGGGGAATGTTGAATGTACTGAATTCCGCAGTAATTAAAACTTAAATTGCCATGTAGAAGGTTCCATGATGCAGGGCGTTGGTGGCTTTAAACATCACCTTTTGGGCCCATGAAAGGTGAGTATCCCTTAATGGAGGTGATGTTGTAAGGGGAAATGTAGGGAGCCCACAGTGATGCTAGGTTGGTGGCAGACGCTAGACGCCCCCACATGGATTGGGCGCTCGGTGCTCGAGGCGAGGTGCTCATGGAGCCCAAGAGGGACGCATGGTCGGGAGCCGAGGCGCGTCGCTGTCGGGGGACCGGTGGTTTTCAAGAGCTGGTTCTTTTAAGGTTGCCGCAACCTATTTCCAGTGGTTTTGGGCAAGTGAAGATTGGTTTTGAAGGGAAGGCCCCATTTGAAAGGCTGGAGTTGGTCTCTTGTTGAGAAGGTTTAAAGAGAAGCCATGGGGAAAACCGCCAACGTCCCTAACAATAGACTTACCCAAGTATCAGGTATCCCTTGGTGGTTTGGATTGTTGGTTTTGATTTGGATTTGAACTCCTGGTTTAAATATGAACCCCCTCTACCAACCACCAATCCAAACCACCAAATAGAGGAAAGATGATCATATTTGTCACTCTCCCCCGTTGGTTTGAAAGGGAATCGGATTCGCTACTGGAAATCTGTCATCATTTTTTCCCGGGGGGACCTAAAGCAAATGGAGGGTGTGGTTGCCATTTTGGAAGTTTGGGCGCCAATTTTTGGCCAGCCGAATGTGTTTTTGAGGGCGGGGGGGGGGGGGGGGATCCTTAGCACGTGCAATGGCTACGCTGAACTCCGCCCAGCAACGGTTACTTTGCGAACGCCCAAGCAAACCAAAGCTCGCTTCACTAGACTCGCCCAAAGCCAACTTTCAAGCCACCCAAATGGGTCGGGACAGCGGTACGATCCGTCCCTTTCAGCCCAGCTGAAGAAGGTGGACTGGGAGCGAAACATATTAATGTCAATAGGGTCCAGTTCTGCTCCAGGGGATTCCGCTTCGGTCCTCGAATGGCCCCCCTCGTTCCAGGCCCAACTATTGTTCAAAACGGCAGTTTCCGAGTAAGGAATTCAATCATGCAGCTGAACATCAAGGTTGTTCGTTTGAATTGGTATGTTGAATTGGTATGTTGGTTCTAACATGCCCCCGAATATGACTGGAGTTGGGGTCGGCGGGAAATTCGCTGGTAGGTGCAGTTAGACTTTACTTGTAGGTGCGGAATGCGCTGGGCTTTTCGTGCTCCGAGATACCCGCTTGCTTGCTTTTCTCGGAAAGGGAACCGAGTCGTGAATCGATCCGCGTAAGGATTCCTTAAGACTTGACCCCCGTGGGACAAATTGGTGTGCGGATCGGAGTTGTGAGCTTCCTGAGGCAGGGTTTTATATTTCATGCGCATCGCATAGTCAGGCCTTGACTGCCGGGCATGCACGCGGCGGATAGCGTTTTGGCCCGAACAGCTGCGCTGTTTGCCCACGGCCGGCTTGATCATTTACTTGTGCGGGGAGGCGCAAGTCGGCGCAAGTCTTGATGGGGGATGTGTTTCTACTCCTGAGTTCCTGGACTTCGCACTTTTTGGGAAGAAGGTTTTGATGGACAGAAAGTTCGGACTGTTCCACTTGGAAAGTGAGATGTGAAACATCCACGGGTTCACTGGTTTCAGTTGGGTTCTCCTAACGAAGCGAAGGTCCGGAAAGTCCATGGCGAAGGATCCTTTGGATTTTTTCGCGCTGGAAAAAGGCTGAGCTCAATCATTTGGGTTGGACCATGGTGGCAAGCAAAAGCTTTGGAAGTTTTTGCTGGCCACTCCGGAAGTGAAGAGAGGGTTTGTGAAACACGCCGCTGCCGGTTTCACCCAAAGCCATGGGGCCCAAAACACGACATTGCTTCTCAGATTTCTGGACCTCCCAAAGTGGCAGTCAACCATAATAAGCCTGCCATATGTGTGCCACATGGTCAAAGACCCCTTCCCTCGGCTGGGAAAACCGGGTTTTCCCGTGGTTTTCTCAGGTGCTCCAGCAAGTTTACCCGCACGGTTACCCCCAACGTTTCGCAGCAAGTGTTCCACACCTTCCCTCGGGTTTTGCCATGCTCCACGTTTTCCAGCAAGTTGGACGGAATCCTGCACCACCTAAGAAACCCTGGTTTCTGATTCGATTCTCCCCTGAAAATACCAACAAACTATGGTCTCAACCATGGTTTCTTAGGTGCTGCAAAATTGTATGGTTTCAACCATGGTGGCTTCTTAGGTGGCTTCAACCATGGTTTCTTAGGTGCTGCGGTTCTGGCTTTCGTTCATCCACAGTCTGATTTTCCTACTGTGGATGGACAAAATCCTGCACCACTTCGAAAACCATGGTTGAAACCATAACGTTTCTTGGTCTTTGCGTTGGGGAATCGAATCATCATTCCAGGGATCCTGAACGGTGGCTGATCGATTTCTGGATTTGGTCCATCCACAGCTGAGGGTATTGGTAGGGGCTCAAGCTGCGAGTTTGAGCTGGGATTGGCAACGGGATTTCTTGACCAACTGACAAGGTACCAGGGATTGGTACCAGCTACCAGGGGTTTCCTTGGCTGACGGAGGCTGAAGCTCAGGCCATGGGCTGCGCAGCTACCCGCGTGGGGCCACTGGAGCCTTCCGTGGTGGTGCCTGGTCGGGGGCCTCAGGCTTTTTTTTTTAATATATATATATAGGTGTCCTTTTTGGTTGATGTGGTGGAAGCATAGAGGGGGATTCCTGGTTTACCTGGTGGTTCAATCAAATACCAGGGCCATCTATTTTCCCAAAAAGGGTACCTGTGGGCTTGGCCTAGCTTCCACCCCAAAAGCCACAGCTTTTTTTGGGACACCAAGGGATTTTGGACATGGGAAGCAACTTCTTTTGACCCTTACACCTTTTGGTTTTCCTGTTTTGGTCTGGCAGTCAAGGTTCGAAAATAATTAATTGTTATGTCAGACTTGGTTTGCCTTTTCAACTTCTTGCATTTTTGGGTTCCATCATTTGACCATTCAACCGGCAAGAAGCTGTTAACTTTTTACAGGGGCGGGGGAATACATAGGCACCCCGACGGTCCAAGCCTTTCAGCTGAGAAACAAACAGGACACGGTCCCCTTCCTCAAAAACGAGCCACATGATGGAGTCAAGGGGTGGGTAGGTGGGTGGCCACTCTATGGCAGCCCCTTCTTGAAGCCTCGGACTCCCATTTTTTGAAGGAAAGCCGCGGGGAAACCAACGAATGCATTTTATCCCCCTGTGCATTTCCTCCATGGGTGAGGTTGACCTCCCTCTATAATTGTGTTTCACACACGCAGGGATGGCAAATTGTGGGGGTCGTTCCCATTTCGGGTTTTCGTACGCATAGCTAACACGGAACTTCTGACAGGGCTCTTAGATCACAGACCCTTTGGGCTCTGACAACCAAAAGATCCAGGAGCCCGCATGCCCAGTCGTTGTCCAAAAAAGGGCGTCATGGGTGCACTTGAGCGCGACCTATGCTTTTGCGAGGGTGACAGGTGCCAGGTGCTTGGCCATTGGCACTTGGACCCTTGGCCAACTGAGGTCACACTCTCATTCGGCAGGCCTTGGGAAATTGGGCGGCTTTAGCTCGCGGTGCTTTAGCTGGCCGCGAGCATGGGTGCGGAGAGGGTTCACTGAAGTCGGACACTGGCTTGAAGTTGTTTCCTCTTCGTTCAATCTACACGGAGCTTTCTGAGTGGCGAAATCATGACGTGGCATGAATTACAATCCCCGGCCCTGACAGGAATCCCAACTCAGAAGGACATCATTAAGTCATTAAGTGGGGGGTTCTTGGTCAGGAGTCGGCATCAAGTTGCCAGATTGGGCCTGCAATTTTTATTGGCCACTGTAGAGTTGTTTCCTTTTGGTTTGCGGGTGTGTAGATGGCTGCAGGTCTGGGGGGGCGTCAGGCAACAAATTCCTCAGCCCTCAATCAGGCGTTCTCAGAAAGCGTTGGCGTCAGCCCGGGATAAGGGGAAATGGGGGGCAGCTGCCAAAATGCCAAAATGGAGAAAAATGAGAAGGCGACAACCAATGGAAGTATTTTTTCTTGTGGCAGCCCAAAGGGGAAGTGAGCCTCCCAGCCACCCAAGCCACCCAAGTCTCACCAAGTTCTCTCAGTTTTTGCTGCCTCAAAGCAGTCGTTCAAGAAAACGTCCTCAAAACCACATCTAAAAAAAGTGAAGAGTTGGTCTCACGACTCAGCGCTTTGTGGCTTCACCGGTCTTGTTTGAGCGAGGAAAGTTCCAATCTTTGCCTGGTTGAAGGTCCGAAACTGGTTACGTGGGGTGTCTTTGGGAAAAACCATGTTGGAGCCATTTCTTCCATTTGCCCCTTTTTTGGGTGAGGTGAGGTTGACCTCCCCATACAAGACATCGTGTTGCATTGTGTTTTGATAGGGGCAGGGGGCCACTCCTCAGCTTCCATTTGCCTGAGAAGATGTGTTTCATTTTCCGTGTTGGTTTTAAAGCGAGTCAATTTTAACTACCGGAAATAAGTTTATTTCCGGGAGACTTAAGCAAATGCAAGATTTCAAGAGGCTTCTTGAGGCGGCCTTCGGATCTATAGGAACCCTTGTGAAAGCCATGGCCCCACTTTCAACTGTCAGGTCTTGGGCTTGGAATTTCAGTGGGTTCGATTCGACTTGGTGTGGAGGGGAGGGGGGCTTTCCTTAACTATCACTCTGACGTGTTGCCGTTTCATGTGGAAGCGATTGCAAAGATAACGCGTTTAAACGGAGAACGCCGCAAACCACTGTGGTTTGGTAGTGTTTTTCCGCCCTCTAAAAGTCAATGTGCATTTGAGTAGGACTTAAATGGGGCTCAATAAAGAATACTTGACCAGAATCCTACTGGAAATCATATGAAGCATTGTCAAAATTACTTCGGCTGAGTTTAGTGTTCGGCGTTTCATTGATGTTAAGTGGACATGCGCAAAACGATGGCAAACGATAGGGGGCTCTCAAAAACGGTACCCTCGGAAGCAGTTATTTTTTCTACTCGTGTGCTGCTTTTTGTTTCTGTAGGGGGTTGGGCACTCAATTTGAAAAGGGGCACTCGCTTCATACAGGCTACTTTTGCTGGGGCACGCCTGCGCGTGACTCCCGCCTTTCTGTGGACCTTGGCCCTTGGCCCCGCCACCGTGTGTTCCCTTGTTCCAGTCCAAAGTCAATCCTTAGCCTTCATGCCCGATGGCAGATGGCAGTGGTTACCCTTCTTGATAGCTTCCTGACCAATTGCACGCCCACTTGCGCAGCGCACAAATTGCTTCCATATTGATGGAGATGCATTTTGTCTGGGCAGGGTGCTTTGGGAACGCTGTTTGGGGCGCGCGCTCTTCTTGTGGTTCCGTGCAACGTGGCAAATGGACTGCCCATGCTCGCGCGCGCCATGCGTACGTAGCTATTTCTTGCACATTGCTTGGGCTCAGGGAAGCTGGGCGGAATGTTCTAGTCTTGGCAGGCTGTCTGAGCGATACCCGAAGGATACCTGAACGATACACGGACAAGAAAGACTACGGCCAGACCACCGCTCACCCAGACTCACACTTGCCACATAGTCCCAACTCCCAGGCGGCCTCTTGCTCCCCGCTGCCCTCTTGCCCTGCTTGCCTGCCTGCCTGCCTGCCTGCCTGCCTGCCTGCCTGCCTGCCTGCCTGCCTGCCTGCCTGCCTGCCTGCCTGCCTGCCTTCCTGCTTTCCTGCCTGTCTGCCTTCCTGCTTTCCTGCCTGCCCTGCCCTGCCCTGCCCTGCCCTGCCCTGCCCTGCCCTGCCTGCCTGCCTGCCTGCCTGCCCCTGCCTGCCTGCCTGCCTGCCTGCCTGCCTGCCTGCCCCTCCCTGCCTGCCTGCCTGCCCCTCCCTCCCTCCCTCCCTCCCTGCCTCCCTGCCTCCATGCCTTTCCTGCCTCCCTGCCTCCCTGCCTCCCTGCCTCCCTGCCTCCCTGCCTGCCTGCCTGCCTGCCTGCCTGCTGCCTGCCTGCCTCTTTCGCCTTCCTGCCTTCCCCTTCCGCCTTTCTGCGTACCTCTTCCGCCTTGCTACCTTCCTCTTCCGCCTTCCTGCCTTCCTGCCTGCCTTCCTGCCTTCCTTCCTCCTTTCTGCCCGCCTTGCTGTGTTCCTGCCTTCCTGCCTTTCTGCCTGCCTGCCTTCCTTCCTTCCCCTCCCTTCCTCCCTCCCTCCCTCCCTCCCTCCCCTCCCTCCCTCCCTCCCTCCCTCCCTTCCTTCCTGCCTTCCTTCCTTCCCCTCCCTTCCTCCCTCCCTCCCTCCCTCCCCTCCCTCCCCTCCCTCCCTCCCTCCCTCCCTCCCTCCCTCCCTTCCTCCCTTCCTCTTCCTTCCTTCCTTCCCTTCCTTCCTTCCTTCCTTCCTTCCTTCCTTCCTTCCTTCCTTCCTTCCTTCCTTCCTTCCTTCCTTCCTTCCTTCCTTCCTTCCTTCCTTCCTTCCGTCCTCCCCTTCCTTCCTTCCGTCCTCCCCTTCCTCCCTTCCTCCCTTCTTCCCTCCCTCGTTGAACGAGAAGTGTCAGAAACGCAAAACGCTGGAAAGCGATAGGGGGCTTTCAAACTAAGTAGCGAAACGGCTGCAAGTAAGTAATTTCGACCGTGCCCCATAGCTTGAATTCAATTGGACTTCTAACAGAATTTGTGCAGGAAAAAATCCAGCCAAAGTGCATGTTCAAGAAGCCGGCCACAAGTGAGACTCAAGTCTTCAAGTTGAGCCGGCAACCCAAGCTTGAAGTACAAGAGAGCAACAAAAACCACCCCGAGGAAGAAAAGCAACAAAGCCAACAAAAAAACACACGAACCACATCCTGGTGAAACGAAAGGAGCTTGAGAGCCGGGGCTTTTGTCTGCCAGATTGGTTGGTTGTTTTGTTTTTTAAAACGAGAAAAGGGTACCTTCAATCAAAAGACAGCGTCAGCCCAGTTTGCGCCCAATAAAAGGTGAGCTCACCTCTTGGGTCGTAAAAAGGGAACCCAAAACGGCATTTCAGGTTGGTTCACTGCAATCAGATGGGTTTCTTTGACCGTTCGATAAAGTCCGGGAACTCGGAAAGTGAGACACTGAACTATGTTTTGATGCAAGTGCATTATCTAAAGTTATTCTTGAAGGGGCCGCCATGGGGCCTGCGGTTTTGCGTTGGGACAAAACCATGGAGAACCTGAAAAACAAAAAACACAATCTGGCAGACAAAAGCTCAGGCAAGCCATCTCCTTTCATTTCCGAGTCAGGATTGTTTTTTGTGACATGGAAGCCACAAGGAGCACATTTTGAATCAAACCTCAGTTGGGTGTGTCTTTTGTAGCGCCCCCTGAAATGGATTACGGTTTCCTTGCTTGTTTCGTTTTAAAACCACCAAGAATTCGAAAAAGGAACATCCCTTTTTGGCCTCTCTTTCCAAGCGAGCCGGGATCCGAAGACGGCCAGGACAAAGGTCAGAGAGTTTGTGAAGCCTCTATCGACTTCAAGGACCTGAAGAACGATCTGCTAAAATGAAGTATTAAAGTATTGTTGTTTTCGGTGCCAACCCCTTGAGGGAGTCGTGGCTTTCCGATGGCAACCAAATCCGGGATTTGTTATTCAGTTGCGAGCTTTTATCCAAACCACGCGACTTTGTGTGCTGTTGGGGGCGCTTTGGGGGGGGGAGTTTCCAACACTGGACGCAGTCACGCGCGCACACCGACTCGCGTGCCCGCGCGTTCATAAGTTGAGGATGGCCGGGAACGAGCGGTTTGGGAAACATGCTGCCGATTTCGGAACCTTTTGTTAAGAGACGACCCACGTTTCTACAAGATGTAAGAGTAAAAACCACGACCCGCCTGCAGCCTGCGGGTCTGCTATTTTGTTTCTCTCTGTTGGTTTCTAAAGGGAATCTATTGCACACGGCGCCGCAGTGAGAGCGCTTCGAGGCGTGCGTTCCCTGCACAGGGTTCACCGGGCACTGCACGCACGCGCGAAATGCGGAGAACGTTGGGGGACTCAGTAAAAGTAGAATGAATACAGCCCACACAGCACACGTTGAATCTTTCTCATATGGTCATCAGTGGCGCCATGTGCATCAATGGCATTTTTTAAATGGTGTTTTTTCGGCGATAACGCTTACTCCCTGAGTTCCTGAACTTTACACTTTGGGAAGCCATGTTAGCAGCCAAAAGCTCAGACTTTTTCGGGCGAATGAGTTTCCCCATCAGAAAGTCAACTTTTGCGATTGATTGTGAGAGATTCCATTGATTTGGGAGTCCAAGCCCAGCAACTCAGACCACGGGGCCAGGCGAGGGCGGTGATGGACATGACCGTTTTCGGAAAACACATGGATTATCATGGATTCTTCGGGTTTCAGCTTGGCTCGAACCATTTACCAGTGCCATTATCCAAAACTTCCCAGTCAGATCGGATGGCCCCAAGGACCGAAAAGAAATCACAAATACCAGCCGATTTCGAGGATCGCTGTAACTCCTGGGGCTTGTGCCTACCCTCCGTTGCCATGGGGTTTGTCGAAGGAAATCTGAGGGACTTTCCACGTGCCATCGGGGGAAGTTGGCGTACCATCCGAGTCGCTCACTTCCGATCGCGGACCGTGAGGAACCGTCGCTGTCTTTCGACTCTATGACGCACCAAATCACTAGGCAGGACACGATCCTCCCGCCGGTGGCTGCGATGCACGACCGCCACGTGGCCAAGCACCTTGGCGCCGGCCCACCCCCATCCCCAATCCCCCGAATCGGCTCCAAATTGTATGAGAAACAGAGAAAGATGGCCGGTCTGTGGTATCAGAGATAAACCTTTCGAACGCAAGTTGGCTTTGCCAAACTGAACCTACAAAAGACCTTTGGCTCATGGGGCTTGGGGAATAGTGGACCCAACTTTTGGCTCGTTTAACGACAATTTGTTGGCATCACTTTGAGAAACACGAAAGCATGATGAAGGTCCTTTACTGGGAGCGTTCCCTACTTGTTCATTTTGGGAATGTCAAACTGCGTAGAAAAATCCCAGAGGAATCCCCAAATCAAAAGGTTTCGGCAAGGGGCGCGGGTCTGGATTTCCGGCAGATTTCCGGCACCGCGGAACTTCGACAAAGTTTTTTTGGGAAATTTGCAAAAAATGCACGTGATTTCAGGAACTGATTCGGAACTTCGACTAGCGGTTCTGCGGTACTTGTTGAGATTGCGCCACAGCTTCGAGGAACCCTTCGAAGATCACTTTTGCGGAACCCTCCCAAGAACCCTTTTTTCTCGACAAAGTCCGAGGTATAGCTGTCCAGGCAGCCCACCCCTCCCATTTCTGTCTCACCAAACTTCTGTGGTTTCAGTTTCATTTTCCGGGGCTGAGGTTGGAGCGGTTTTTGGAGGCGCTTCCAGACAATGAGAACGTTCTGAGGAGGGTAGTGCGGGCTCGCAGAATGGGAAGCCGACCCTAATGATCTTGGCGGTCCGCAAGATTCGTCGTGAGGGCGGGCGCCCAAGATATTTGAAGCGCGCTTCCTTTTGCTTAACATGGCTTGTTTCCCCCTGAAGGGGAACCTATCACTGCTTTTTTGAGGGTACTTTTTGGGGGTCCCCAAAAAAAGCGTCCGTATGTCTTATTTCCTAAGGGACTTAAGCAAATGGAGCAGAGCTGAGCTGCGCCGGAGCATGGTCTCACTCCCTGAGTTACCCGACTTCATTTGTTCATTTGCTTTTGGTTTGGACCAGTGGCAGACAACAAGTTTTGACCAACCCGGGGAGTGAGTTGTTAAGTGGAGATTAAACAGATCGGAACCATTGTCATCCATTGGACGGCCTTCGGGCGTAATTTGTTTAAGGTGTTTCAAGGAAGTGTTTGTCGCGTTTGCTTTTTCAGCGCTTGGCTTTGAGCAGCTGTGTTGTTACGGGCTGTCCTTGCAATGTGCATCCGTGCTCAGATCTGATCCAAAGGCCCGGCCTTTGGCATGACTTGTGTAAGGAGGCAGCTGCGAAAGAGAAGATCTGGTTTTCGTTACTTCCCTTTCACATCTACAGTTTTCAATCTTTGGTCTTTTTGCTGGTACTCGTTCTCATCTCAAAGGCCAGTCACTGACACAGGCATGGGAATAATTGTCATGGTTGCATCATCATTTAGGTCCAGGGTTGTGTGAACCAGGCTCTGGTTCCCTCTTCTGTGATACCAGGGAGGCTCCACTTCAAACGGAGAATTTGTCATCTGGAAGCATTCAGCAGAACGCTTGCCTGGTGCCCGGCCGTCGAAACGAAAGCCAAAAACATGCAGCAGCCTCCCTTTGTCCTTTCCATTTGAGCAACGGAGGTGTCTGTTTCTCAACTGCAACAGGTCGGTTGCAGAAAACGACCTGACAACTGAACCAGAGAATCCTTGGGATCTCGCGTCAGAAAGCATCACCCGGATGGCTAATCCATTGGCATGTGTTTGAGTTTCTTGTTGGTTCTGTTCACAAAATATGAGTGGGCTGCAAAGAACAAAGCCCTTTGCAAATAGATCACGGGTTCACCCATTTGGACCATTCCGAACTTGCTTTCGGGGATCCTAAGGACCTCTGAACATTTGGCGTCCGCCATGTTATGTTTCAGTTCGGGTTCGATTTGGGCTGGCGAACAAATATTTGTTCACGCCGCTTGTTCAATTTCGCAGGATGCGAGCTCGCAAAGAGAGCTGGGTTGGAAAACCAAGACGCGCCCAATCGCAGAGGAGCGCTGTGCAATTGCTGTGGGCTGGCCTGTATTTCGAGATGTCTTTTCTGGGGTGTCTAGAAACATGTTCTGTAGGGGCTAAAGATGAAACAGAATGAACATATTTGGTACCCTACGTGTGGGCGAGAACCGTTTGTGGGGAGCGTACCCCTTGCCGAAAGCGAAGTGCGCGAAAAGTGCCGAAAAGTGCCCAAATTACCATATCCAGGAGAAGGCTCAACGTAGCACCTGGTTTAAAATCCTGTGCCCTGAGTTCTGTCTTAAGTTTCCTCGGATCCCCCACTGTTTCGGTACCATGTGTTCTGTCAAGTTCAATTTTGAAAAGAGCGTTTCACAAATCCTGAGCAACACACGCAATACAATATGGGCTGCTTTCTCTCAGCTTCATGGCTCAGTCCCAGAGTCTGAGAATTCCTGGTTTGATTCTGGGTCCCATTGCCACAGTTCTGCAAACGGGGGTTTGCCCACAAGGGGCCCTGATCATCAATAAACGGGGCACGGTTTTTGGCTTCAATGTCCCGGGGTGGGAAATCTACAAGGAAGTCCTGGCAATACTAAATTTAAACCAGGCCATGCCAAACTAAGCCCTGGGAATCTAAAAGGAAGTCCTGGCAGTACTAAATTAGACTAGGCAGTACTGAATCAAGTGCTTGGAATCTAAAAGTAAGTCCTGGCATACTAAACTAAGCACTCGGAATCTGAGAGTAAGTCCTGGCAATTTAATCTAGGCAATAGAAAAACAATGCACTGGGAATCTGAGAGCAAGTCCTGGAAGTGCTGGCAGTACGAATTGAAGTTGCGGCAATTCTAAAGCAATACTTAAGTCATCCAATCCAACCTCCCTGCCAGGCCTTAGTTCAGGATCCCCGGGCACTGTTTGGACTGTTGGACGGTTGGGGGGGTGACATTAAGCAAGGCCCAACATGATAGCCCAATGGGTGGAGTTGTTTCGCGGTGTTGAGAAAACACAGCCAACAGCTGGACTAAAAAACTACAACACATTTTTTGCGCAAGTCTTGCGTTGGGCCCGGACAAAGAGAGGATATGAATATGGTAGAGAGAGACGCCAGCTACGAGAAGCATTGGGGCCCTAACCCGCCAGAGAGGCTGGCAGGACCCGTCCAAGAAATGTTGTTCTTTTAATGTTCTGGCAACATTCCCTAAATGAGCTAGTACAGGCACGTCCCACGTAGAGCCCCGGCCGCATTGTCTGCGTGCAGCTTCTTTTTGCGTTTGGCCCAAGGAAATGGACAAGGGGCATATGTCTTGCTTGCCTTTTCACTTGGCCTTGTTTTTCGATTCGCGCACCCTCGGGAAGGCGATCGACTGGAAAGGAACAACGAGCTGATTCATTTTCTACCTGCAATCCTATGCCCGATTCAGAAGTTCCGCATGCAACCCCCGAGTTGATGTTCGGGGGGTTGTTGCTTTCGGGCGAGCAGAACCAGGGGTCCTGAAGATGTTCGAATCACACAATCGCCTTCCACAGTTTAAAGTGGGCTGATGCTTTCTGCATCTCGGGCAAGTGCCCGGATGCCGCTTTCTTGAGAGCTGGAAGAAGTGCCTATCCAATGATGGCTACGGTCTACTTGGACCCGCACCTTCCCCTCCTTGATAGCGCGCCCTTTTCGGCTTTGGCCTGGCCAAGCCCAGTCTCGCCGTTGTTCATTGTCGGACTCATCCCTGTTACTGTCAACGGCGCGGACCTTCTTCCGTGGAGATGCGGTGGCAGTGCCTGCCTCCGACGGCTTTTCTCTGGGGTTTTGCACATGGATGTGCGCTCTTTGATGGTACCCCTTTTTGGGGGAGAAGCAACAGGACACCCACCAATGTGGTTATGGGTCCCCATGTGGAGACAAATACCTTGGAAAAGCAAGTCGGGGCTAGCTGCAGGCCACTGATTTCAAGGATGTCCTTCCCCAACGGGGCTGGACTGAGAGAGTCGGAGATTCATGTATGCGTTTTTTGGCGAGCCAGCCTTGCGGCCGTGAGGGAGGGTTAACAAGCGAACTTGAGAGTTCTTGGCACCCGTGTTTGCTTCTGCCAGTGGTTAGCGGGACTCGAATTCCTGAATCGCAACATGCCCGGTCCCAAATGGGCCCCAACGTGAACCTCACAAGTCCCTGAGGCTTATTTCGATGCAAGAATAAATATGCAGAGGAGGTCGAAGAGGATCATATATATATATATAAGGCAGTGATTGGTTTCCAAATGGAAAGCAAATGCAATACAAGTGTTCACAATACAGCAAGCGAATTCCTCACACGTCAGGCATTCAACAGCAGTTGTATTAAGTGTACCGTGTATTGGAGCAGGCAACCTAGTCTAACCCAGTCTAACCCAGATTGATCCAGTAAACGCTTCATTGTTCTACAACTTAGCCGTTTCAACATTGCCTGTTGCCATATAGCTCAAGCCTGGTGGTTAACAGACATCTAGATTGTGTGGGATGTTGAGTTGAAAGATGAGAAAAGTTGGCTGGTTCTAAGTGAGCGCTGCGCGCCTCAAGCCCATCCCTTATGGCTTCGACTTTCTGGCCCCAGTCGCTTGTGCTCCGTGGCCTTTCAGGCCGCCTTGGATCTTGAGCCTTGTTGCTTTCATCAAATGTGGCATTGGGTTCTATGGACTTGTCTTTTCCTTTTGGGAACATGTGTGTTCCCCCACTGCAAAACGATCACGACAAGTGCCAACGCGCCATGTTGTTTCGCGCAGATCCTGATACCTCCCCATGTTGCCGATCCGCTAGCCTTTCTTCGGGCCGTTTTTGGTCGGTTGGCGTGAGGCGGAATGTTTGTTCCGGGCAACCCTGCTACTCAGAAGAACCCCCTATAGACCAAGTTCCTGAAGGAACTCCCTTGGCGAAGTGAACCTTAGCTGGAAAGTGTGTTGTTTCGATCGGGGCGTGTTAGTTATGGTGTCTTAATAGCTTCAGCCCTTTGCAGCTGGGATTTGCTTCGAGATTATTTTGTGCTTTGAGAGTCGTGAATATGGACACAACTCAAAGCAGTTTCTTGGTCGGGGCACAAGCTAGAAGAGCTGAGGCAGACAAACTGATTGTGAGACCACCGTTGCGTGTGTAGCGGACCGTTTCGTCTGCAGCGGTGTGAATGATATTGACAGGCCTTGCTTCTTTGTAGGGGTTCAGGCCGGAAAGAAAAAGAGCTTCTAATAGCAGATGGCTGGCTGGCTTGTGGATGGGTTTGCTTCTAGCTAGCTTCTAGACGTTATTACTTTTTGGGCTGACCAGCAACATGGTTTGGATGCGCGTCTGCCCTGTTGCCTCTGTTTTCAGTGAATGCGGGACCCAAACATCCATAGTTTTCAGAGGAATCTCCGGCTTCCATGTGACTTGGCAGAGAATACTCTTTCACGTGTGGATTCACCTGGAGTTGCGCACGACTGGAGTCATTTGTTTTCGGTTCTGTTCTTCTTTGGCAAAGAGCGGGCGGTTGTTTTTGGCTTATGGGCTGGACATGGCTGGACACCCAGTCACTCAGGTATTCTTAGCTTCCCCAGAATTAGCTCCCCTTTTTGCTTTTTTGCTTTTTTGGGTTCGCTTTGTTTTCCACCAACCAGGCAAAACATATATATATATATATGTTCCAGGCCGTGGACCCCCCCCCCCTCCCCCCCCACCCCCCCCCTTTTGTGGGGGTGGGGTGGGTGGGTGGTGGGGTGGTGGGGTGGTGGGGTGGTTGGGTGGTTGGGCCAACCCCCGCCCTGTGGGGGTGGGGTGGGTGGTGGGGTGGTGGGGTGGTGGGGTGGTGGGGTGGTGGGGTGGTGGGGTGGTGGGGTGGTGGGGTGGTGGAGTGGTGGGGTGGTGGGGTGGTGGGGTGGTGGGGTGGTGGGGTGGTGGGGTGGTGGGGTGGTGGGGTGGTGGGGTGGTGGGGTGGTGGGGTGGTGGGGTGGTGGGGTGGTGGGGTGGTGGGGTGGTGGGGTGGTGGGGTGGTGGGGTGGTGGGGTGGTGGGGTGGTTGGGTGGTTGGGTGGTTGGGTGGTTGGGGTGTGGTTCGGAGTTGGTTGAGGCTTGGTGGGTTGGTTCAGGGTTGGTTCAGGGTTGGTTTGCGGTGGGTTTCGGGTGGCGTAGGGTTGGGGTTAAGGAGGGGTTGCAGGGTGGTTTGGTTTAGGGTAGGATGTTGCGAGAGGTGCGGGGGTGTTGGTTCACGGGGTGAAAGGGGGTCTGGGACCGAAGCTGCAGGGCTCGCACGGTACTGGACAGCATCCCCAGCATTGCCAGCATCATCCCGAGTGGGGGGACCATACCATTGGGGGGGGGGGGGGTACGTGGCCCAGGGACTGGTACATATATATATATATATATATATATATCTATTTGCTGGGGTCCTAATTCCAGCCTAGTTAGTTGGTGGCTTGGATTGGTGGTTTGGGGGTTTGAACCCCAGCTTCCCCTAAAGGTCCAGACCACCAAACCAAAACCACCGAGGGGTAAGGCGAGTCATTTTCCCGAGCTGAAGTTTTTGGTTTTGCTTTTTTTGGGGATGCCCGGATGTATTCAGTTCGACTCAAGGAAAGACAGTCCGTTCCATTCGGGGACATTTCCGGTAGACCACCAAAGTGTGGGCTCAAGCTTCTGCCACATTTGGGTAACCAACCCTAAACCAACGTCGAACCACCCAAAACCCACCCTAAGACCACCCCAATCCACCTAACACCCAACCCCAGCCTAAACTTACAGGCCAACCTTCAACCAACCCTTAAACCCGTCCTAAACCAAGCCTAAAACCACACGCCCGCCAGAAACACATAAACCACCCCGAAACCATGTCTGAAGGAGCCCAACCACTCCTGACAGTGCCAGGGACCCTATCCGGGAAACAGGGACCCTACCCCATCCAATCCGTGCGGATCCGGGCTTGCTCCACTTGGATTCTTTGTTTGTGTGTGATCTTTTGTTGTTGTCATGCATCATAGAAACCAAGGAATACGGACATGTTCAGCAACAACTTAGCCAAATGCCTGCCAAAACCACTTGAATCAGCTCAGCTTCCCGTAGATTTTCCTGTGGCTGGTTTCTATGACTGCATTTTCCTCACTCCCTGATTTGAGGAGATCCTTTTCAATGTACCCTGGCCAAGAATAGGCCAAATATATCCAAATATAGACCCCCTTATGGGAGTGGTAGGGATGGTCACCTGGGAGATTGCAGACGAAGGGCCAAGAAAAAGAGGTTTCTTTCATTGCCGGACATTTATTTGTTCAACCTGTTTGCCCTTTTCAACCTTCTGCACTTTTGGGAAGACCATCTAGACTTTTTGGGGCCAATCCACTTAGGAAGTGACGCTCGGGCAATCATTTCTAGAGTTAAAGCTTCGCGCTCGTGTTTCCAGCCTTTGGGGCCTCTTCTTCTTTTGTCATGCGCCTTTGACCCGCAACAAAAGTTGTTTACAGTTGCTTGTTTCAACCAACTGTTGCCTTCAAACGGGTTGTATACGCCAATGACCGGCGAAATGGGTCATACTGGGACAATTATGGCCCGACTCAACGATGCGCAGTTTCTAAGACTCACTTCTTGAGTTTTTGGACGTGTGATTTTTGGCAAGACCATGTTAGGCTTTGGAGTTTCTGGCCAATCCACACAGGAGGCGAGAAAAGACAAACCTTCTCAGATTGGGTCCGTGTCTTTTTGTCAATGCCTGGTCAAAACGCCCCACTTATCCTTGAAGGGAAATCCCTTTGCAGTCCGGATTGCTCGCTTCGAGAAGGGAATTTGCCCAATTGTCCAATCCGTGTGCCCTGAAGCCCAGTAGCAAGCCTCCCGCGTAAAAGGCCCAGTACCAGCGGGACCTTGACATCATGTTGCATTGTGGGGTTCAGTTCGGTCCAGAATCCAAACCCTACATCCTTCAAGAAGCAAAGCTGCGGCTTTTGGCTGGCGGGATGGTTGACGTGTTTTCACTCCGTGCTCAAGCTTCTGATTTCCGTGCCGAGTGATTCTTTGCTGAGCTGGGGTGCCCAGAGTCGCAACACGTTGCAACCTCGCTCCCTTCACACCCTGAAGGCAACGCAAGCCCCTCCAACCTCCCCCCTAAACATGGTTGTTGTTGGAAAACATCTTACGTTTTTGCTTATTGTGGTTTAGTGGGAATCCCCACTTAACTGCTAAAATTTAAAATGTTTCTCCCCTTCCAACGTCAACCAAGTAAACACACCCTTGGCAAAGACTAACATATACATCATTTGTGGAGCTGCGTTTCTATGAAGCCTGGGGCCAAGCATTTCCCTTGGAGACTAACATCGAGAGATCAAAGCGCCTTGGGTGTGGTCAAGTGCGAGCCGACCTAGGCGCGTCTTTTTCTAAGCTACCCCCAAAACGGTGCTTTTCCTTTTGGTTTCCCTCTAACTCCCCGCCCCCCAAACAAAAAGACAAACATGAAAAAAGAAACCCACACAAAAAACACACACATGTAGCTTTTGATTTTGGAAGCGCTGCTATCTCAAAGGTTTGCCTTTACTTTGGTTTGCTGTCTTTGTTGACTTCGCTAGTTGCAAAAGTCCTCGCAAAGGGTTTGGGTTCGATAAAAGCCAAGTCTTACGCTCCACGCAAAAAGGGGGTTTGGGCGTTTGGGCCTGACCACTTCTAGGGTCGCAAAAGGTTCTCGCTGGTATTCCCAGGCAGCGCGCAAGGTTCCAAGGATAGCTTGCCTTCAAGCACGGAGCACCTTTTGCCGGAGTGGTTTAGTTCCCTTGCGGTATTGGGTCTTGCTCGTGGCTTGATTCTAGATGAGTGTGGGCCGAAAACCAGCAGCTCAATTGTTTGTTATATTAAACTTTAGGCAAAGAACAAGCTGACCAACTGTTTTCAGGGGGGTTGCCCAGTCAGTATGAGTCGCTGGCAGCCCAATTTGTCCTAAGCCTCGTGGGGGGAATCAAGTCATGTTGTCCTTGTTTGTCCCACTGGGCAACTAGGTTTTTCCAAGAAAATAGCCCCTCCGCAGAAAGGTTCTCAACATGTCCTCCTAATAAGAAGCTTCTAAGAACCTAGGCGTAGGCTGGCTTTTGTGGGTTGAGTTTCTCATCACATCCCCTGATAGGCCCAACTGCATGACCGTACCCCGCGCTTACCAACCCAAGGTCAAAGGACATAGAGGGCTACAATTTTTGAATGAGACATACTCTCCCAATCATTTGGGTATTAATCCCCACCTAAGTTATGTCCACAAGAGGGTCCCCAGCTACTCATGTTTTGGGTGCACAGAGGCCCTGCGGGGCATTGCGCGTGATGGGACCCTTAGATTACACCCTCTGTTTCATTTTGGCGTACCAGGACTAAGAGGCTAAGCGGGGTGCCTGATTGAGACTTTTTGGTTCGTAACCCGCAACCCACCCTGGGGAGTGCTTACATGGACTTGGCAGACCGCCCCCCTGAAGATAGGGGATGAATGGGATCATGATCCGGACTGTTTGGGGGGGAGGGGGAAAGTAGAAACTGGTTGGCAATTTCCTTCAACCTACCACTTGGGGTAACTTTGGGACAAAACATGTTGGGGGCAGGACAAAAACCCTCACTTCCATTTGCTTCAGAATATTTGTCTAAGGGAATCTATCAACCGGAAATTCCTAGACAGCCAAGTTGCAGTTTTTTCGGTCCCTGGTGTTTGGGGTAAAGTGGATGGAAAAAAAGTAGCTGGATCGATATAGGTATGTTTTGGTCCATATTTAGTCATGGCCCCAAAAGGCTAACCTTTTAGTTCCAGGTCCTTTGGGCAACTGAGTATAGGTATGTTTTTTTGGTTAAGACAAAAATCCAGGGGGCGAAACCGCCAAAAGTCCAAGCCAGAGGCATGGGCTGCTCATCCAGCGTCGCCAACCAAGCAGGCTCGATCGGATCAGATTGAGGTCAACCAAGGAGTTTTGGTTCGGACTGGCTCGGACTGGCTCGCTGCCGTTCTGAATATCGTGAACGGATCCCTCTCCTTGGAAGGCTTTAGGAACATGGGCTCTTTTGTGAGGGTGCCCATGTTAGAGGGCCGCATTCAGGGGGAAACCAAAAGCATTCAGGGGGAACCAAAAGATAAAACCGTTGTGCTGGGGTTATTCAGGTAAGTTTGGATTGGTTTGGATTGGTTTGGATTGGTTTGGGGGGTTGAAGCCCTGGTTTCACAAGGGGCCTCACCCGCAAACCACCAATCCAAACCGCCGACGGGGGGGGGAAGCTGATTTATGGTTTTCTCACACGATCGGTTTGACAGGTCGTAGGAGCAGTTTGGTGGGGGCTGTTGTTCATTTAGCTGTTGCATTGCGGGGGCTGTTGTTATTTGGCTTTTGCACTTCAACCTTCCCAAGAACACCCTCAATGCAAGCATGTCGCAAGTGGCTGCAGGTTCCACGATCACACTAACATCTGGTCTTAAAGAAAAAGAGATCCGTCTCCAGAGGTTTTTGCAACTGTTCACGAATTGGGTTTGCAGTCAAAGGATGAGTTGACAAACTCCGTTTTCCTTGGCAGTTGTCTTCATAAATGTAGTCGTTTGGGCCGTGCACACTTGGGTTTGGATCGGCTTGGCGGTTTAAACCCCGGCTCCTTTGAAGGAGGAAGGTACCTAAGGTCCAAACCATCGAGCGGCAAGCCACTAAGGGGTAAGGTTGTTAGTTTCAGGCTTTCTGATTTTGCAGTTTTATGGCCCTCTGTTCAGAGAGCTTAGGGGAGTTCTCAGGATTTCCTTACGTGTTTTTTTTTTTAGGACCACAAAACCAAGGCAGCTGTGACACTGCTCATGGCGCTTGGGAAAGGTTTCTGAGTTCCATTCAAGAGCTGGTTTCAGAACCTGCCTAAGGACGGCTTCCCCACAAAAAAATGGTCAACGCCCTAAAGGGTTCCCTTTTCTTTCAGGGTCTTTCCGACACCCAAAAGCAGCGACCAGGCGACTCTGCGCCCTGCGTGCTGAGTCGCAAGGAGGGCTTAGCGGTAGTTTTGGCCGTGGGCGGAATGGGTTTGCCCTTTATTGGTTTTTCGTGGCTGTAGGAGACTGAATGAACAACCTGTATTCTGGTCTATTTTTTCAAGTAGAGGTCTCCTTTGCCTGGCAAGTGGAAACCCAACGGCAACCAACCAGAATTCCAAAACGGGCGCCCGCCCTAACACACACACAGCTGCATTTGTTATGGGTAGCGATCGCAACGATCCACAACCGCCTCACCACAAAGGCTCTTTGATTGGGAGGGCTTCGGCGGAGCTTTCACGCAGCGGCCCGTCCGCCAGGGATGCGCCGTGACATTCGATCTGGCCCTCTGGAACACCACATGTATTTTCTCAGTTGTTCAAAGCCGACCTGACCTTTTGGTTTTCCCATTTTGGCTCATATTTAGTCATGACCCCAAAAGGTTAACCTTTTAGTTCCAGGTCCTTTGGGCAACTGAGATTTTCTCTCAATTGCAATGAGAAGAGTGCGGGTTGTGACCTAGGTCATCTGGGCGTTGACCTTGCGCGCCGCGCTTCGATTTTCATCTCGCGTCTTCCTGGCCAATAACTGTCAATACTTCATCGGCATTCAAGCAGTTTGGCTTGGAGTTGGGATGCATAACCTCGACAGGCGTCGAACAACTGGCAGGCCCGTCGTGACTTGAGCCTTGAGCGTCGGTCTCAGCGTTTGTCCTTGCCTGCAGGAAGCCTAACAAGGTAGAGGTATAGAGTGCGATGGCAAGATCCATACCTCGCGAATACAAAAGTAGGAAAATATTGGTTTCATCAACCGTCAGTTTTCGAGGGGCCCTTGTTGGGATAGGCTGCTATGACATTGGCGCGGATTCAATTCTGGAACATCACCTGTTCGCGACCACGCAACCAAAGATGGTAAACAGAACAGTTCAGACTTCTTGCCAGGAGGCAGGTTTGTATCAACATAGTGGTTCGGAGGTTGCTCGCAACTCGCTCCAAGGTGAACATTGCAGCACCTTCATTTGTACTTGAAGTGCTTTTGTGTGGGGCATTTCGGGGTGCCTTGTTTGCCGAAAGCCAACTTTTTCCTTTCCAGATCCGTCATGGAGGTGCAACTGACAGGTTTCCTGATTTCAGGACTCCTTCGGGCAGAGGGTCCGCGAACCCGCCATCGCCTTCACAGCTCCTTGGACTTGAAAGCAGTTTCTCAGGGGGTGCCACTTAAGGGAGTTCATTTGTTGGCGGGTTTACGGGGGCTAGGGGCGCCCTCAGTGCAAATCGGCATGGGCGCCGAAAATAGGTTCAGTGAGCTCTTTTGCTGCCACCCACCGTATGCCACCCAAAGGATTGCACTTCTGTTGCTTTTCAGGCGCGGGTGGTTGTCAAGTGACCCCCAAACGCAGGCAGGCTTCCACATGCCGGCCCATGACAACCTCGCACGAAAAACACAACAGCTACAAGTAAGGCGGGGGAGCTTTCTTTTTATCTTTCTCTCTGTTTCTTGTCATTCTCTCTGTCTTCCTCGCTCTCTGCCTGCCTCTTCCTCTTTCTCGCCTCTTTCTCTCTAACACTTTGTCTTCCTCGTCCTCTGTATCTTCTTGTTCTCACTCGCTCCCGAAGGCATCGCAAAGGGTTCTTCCGTGCGGACTAACTTGCGCAGGGCCACTTACACAGACCAACTTGCACAGAGGCATTTGCACAGAGCGAAGTTGCACAGAGCTACTTGCGCAGAGCCATCTGCGCAGAGCAGCTTGCACAGAGCCATCTGCAAGGAGCAACTTGCACACAGCGTCAGTTTCACAGAGTCACTTGCGCAGAGCGAAGTTGCAAAGAGCTACTTGCGCAGAGCAACTTGCGCAGAGCCATTTGCATAGAGGCGAGTAGTTTGAGAATAGTTTGATTATAGTCGGGCTATAGTCTTGCAAGTAATCTGGGCACAATAGTCTGGGCATGAGCGGTGTGGGCATGTGGGCAAAGCTACAGGTTGGGTACCTCAGGTCAGGTTCTTGGGCTCGGCAGACTTCGGGAAGAATATGTCCCAAAACAGGATGTTTTTTTCCGATTTCTGCGGCGCGCTCGCGGTGTGGTGCGTGGTTGATGTCAAAAACTGAGGGTTTGATACGATTTTGTTGTGTGCGGATTAACCCTTTTGAGGGATCGGCGTGGTGGATGTGCAAAAGCTGAGGATTTTTTAGCGATTTTGCGACTGCGGGTCAAGTTTTGCAGGTCGTTTGACTGGAACCTGGCACTCCGGAATCTCCGGCAGGGCTGCTTTGTGAGGGGCTGTCCTGAGGGTTAAACACGTGGCTACTCGTTGGAACTTGCTTCCGGGCTAATCGTTTATCTGTTCACGGTGTAGTCTGCTTGTTTCATTGTTGCTCTGTCTATCTCTCTATCTTTCGATCTTCCTCGCAGAGAACCAAGGTTTTTGGCGGGCTTGACCCACCGAACGTCTCAGCACGGATTATAATTGGCAACTTGAGAAAACACAAGTCCCGGAAGCAACACAGGTTCAAGGTCGACCCGCCAAAGTGCGCAGCGGGTTGCGAAAAAGCAAGCGCGCTGGTGTTATTGGGCCCGTTGCCGAGACTGCTGGTTTGCCACATGCTGAGAAGCCCCGTATTTCGCGACAGTCTCTGCCCATGTCTGTTTGCAAGTCTTGCGAGTTCACGCTGCACATGGTTCTTTAGCGTACAAGCACGTCCACAGCGAAAAAAGCGCTCAGGCAGTCCCAGCACTGCGGATCTGGGTGTGTACTTTTAGGTGCCCAAGAACCAAACCCCCCGTTTGCAACAGGGGCTGCTATTGCTACCCACAAACCCCGAACTAGTACTACCACTTCTTCTACGATTCTACTTCTACCATTCCTGCTGCTATTCCTGCTACTATTCCTGCTACTGCCGCAATTACACCACCGCCGCCACCACCCCCACCACCACCACCGCTACCACTACTACTGCTACAACGACGACACCAGCTACCAGTATTACTGCAGCTACTCCTACTACTACTTTTACTATTACTACTACTACTGCTACTACTGCTACTGCTACTGTTACTGCTACTGCTACTGCTACTGCTACTGCTACTGCTACTGCTACTGCTACTGCTACTCCTGCTACACCACTACTACTACTACTACTACTGCTACTGCTACTGGTACTGCTACTGCTACTGCTACTGCTACTACTACTACTACTACTACTTCTACTTCTACTTCTACTTCTACTTCTACTCCTTCTATCACTAGTACTACTGCTCCTGCTGCTACTACTACTATTACTACTGGTACAACTACTACTACTACTATTACGGCTACTGCAACTACTACTCCTACTACTACTACTACTACTACTACTACTACTACTACTGCTGCTGCTGCTGCTGCTGCTGCTGCTGCTGCTGCTGCGGCTGCGGCTGCGGCTGCGGCTGCTGCTGTGCTCCTACTATTGCTACCATTGCTACTTCTACTTCGGCTACTGCTAATACTGCTAATACTGCTGCTACTGCTGCTGCTTCCATTACAACAACTGCAACATTAGCTGCGCGAACTGCCGTTCATGTTGCGCGCGCGTGGTCGCAGAGTCACTCGCGCAAGTAAAGGGTATGGATCGAAATATTTGTTTGCAGTAGTAGAATGTATGGGTAGAAGTAGAAGTAGTAGCAGCAGTAGCAGTAGTGGTCGTAGTCTCAGTAGTAGTAGTTGTCGTTGTCGTCGTAGTTGTAGTAGGCGTAGTAGTCGTAGCAATAGTAGTAGTAGCAGCGAAGCATACCACCTGTCCAAACTTCCCGGCCCCCCTATTTTGAGACAGATCCATTTACCAGGGCTACAGGGAGCTCTTTGCCTTTTTTGGCACCCCTGTCACCCACTAAGGACTCCCCCAAAACCAACGGCGGCCTTCCGTTTGGTTCTTCGAGTGCCAACAACAATTGCGCTATTTGGCGCAATTTATTCTTGGCCAACTAAATTGTCAATGCCCTTATACAAATTGGGGCCTTCCAGTCGCAAGTTGTCAGTTCCATGGACGGACCGCACAAGTGGTCAGTTCCCAAAAGCTCACGCCTTCAAACCTTGGAGATTGTAACTGCAGTGAACCAAAGTTTGGGGGACTTTTGGCCATGCAGCGAGGAGCGCGCACAGTCCTTCGACTCCATGTCCCACAAACTCACCCGCCGCGATTACGGGTGCCCACTCCCGCCAGTGGCGGACACCCACTTTCGTCACGTGGCCAGGCGCCCTGGCACCATTTCAGCCCCAAACCACTTCCATCTTACTTCGTGGTTTTGAAAGGAATCTTCTGCATCAGCGCTGGAAAAATTCGGCTTTTCCAGGACTGCAGCAACTAGAAGGAGGTCTAAGGGTGCCCTTTTTCCCCAGCAGCCCAGCAGCAGCTGAAAGCTTTGGGCTCCGGGGTGGAGGAGGAGGCTGAGGGTTCCGGAGATTTTAAACTCAAATCTTTTCCTCAAAGGGTGGTTGTAAACAACCTTGCCCACATTTTTAGCTAGAAGTCTTGGGCGGCTCCGGGGTAGGGTTCTGGGCTGATGCATGGGGCGGTTCTGAGGACGGTTCCGACGCAGGAGGGCGGAGGAGGGTTCTGGGGGCGGCTCCGAGGGTGCGCGCGGAACGGCTTTCGGGGACTCATGGCTCCGGTTGAGCCATGCCAACACAATCCCAGTCATTAATGCTTCTTGACCTATAAGAGTCACGTTTTTCAGCAATGACTCCCCAGCTCTGAAACAGTATTCGAGCAATTAGTCATTGCCCCTAGCATCTAGAGTCGGGCTGCAATGACTCCCATTTTTGCTCAATGTTGGAGTTGTTGGCCGGCGGGTCAGATGTTGTGCATCTCTGAATGGAAGTTTTGGTTAGGCCTTTCAGGGATGCCTTATAAAGGTGTCTAGTTTTTTTTGTTTTACAACTCTTGCACTGCTTCTGCATGAATTGTTCAAAGGCTGGGCGCCCATTTTGGTGTCGGTTGCAAAGGAACCGCTCATTTAGGGGGCCCCGTATTCGAAGGAGAAGCTGCTTGAACTTGTCGTGCCCTTGCCATCGCACCCTTTTTCGGCTTCACTTTCAAGGGGCGAAAACGAAACATGATTTCCATTTGGGAGGGGTGACCTTGCGGAAGGCTTCATGATGGATCTGGAAGAGTTTCGGTTGGACACCTCAAGAGATGGTTCAGTCCTTCCCTCATTCCCTTCTGAGAAAACCACAAAGTCGCTTAGAATCTAGAATTTCCTAGATGCTTCCATGGAAGGATCATAAAGATCTGAGATGGCCTCCCTTCAATTTATGTGATGCCTTTGCTTTAGCAGGGTTCCTCGGATGAATCGATCTTTATTTCTAAGCAGGTGCAGTGTGGGTGGGGCACACTCCCCTGGCTTTTCGACCACAGTTTGGGAAGGGTTCTCTATATGTCCTCTTGACGGCTTGGCTGAATATCACCTATTGCCTATTAAGAAGCTTAAAACAAATTGCCTTTCGGTGGGGTGATGTTTAAAGCGGAAATAGTTGGCGCTCTGTTCTCTGGACGTCGCGGGGAATCATGGGGTTGTGGCAGGACGGAGGTTGTGGCAAGCGGAAGATCTTCCAGGGAACTTGATTGACGAAGACTTGTCTCCGTCTGCAAGCTAACATGGAGCCCAAGAATGTGGCGGGGCTCCCCGCAAAGCTTGCTCCACTAATGAAGAGTTTTGGGGCTCTGCGTGAATCTGCAGGGAGGTAATCACTACTTGCTGTGGAATCGCAGAGCTTACAATTCCCACGTGCTTTGGTCGTGGAACTCAACCATACTTTTGCGCAGGTGACAGTTAATGAGTCCACCGCGTGAGTGCCAAATGAAGCCTTCACCATGATTCGCGTTTGTTGTTGTTTTCAGGTTCTCTTCATGTTCAACCGGCTGCAAAGAAGGACGTGTTGCGAACATGCCAAGGGTTGGAGGGATCGGTTGAGGAAAGAGCCTCATGCCAAGGTTGGAGAAGTTCCTGAATGCCGTTCCGTCGAATTCGGGGGCCCTGAAGCGCGAAGTGGAGATTCGCCGGTCCCGACTGAGCCTTGATTCGGCTGGCCGTTGATGGGTTGATCAGTCGAAGGAGCCTTAGGGGGCTTTGGTTCTGCTTCCTTGGACCCGCGGCGTGGTGCGAAGCGCATCAGTCGACTGAGAGAGGAGTTCTTGCGCATGCAAGAACCCTTTGAATGGTGCTCGGAAGTTGAGGCTTGATTGAATCCCGCCTGACTTGGATCGACATGTGCACAACACTGGCTAACAGGGTGAATAAGAAAGGATGGGTGTCCTTTTGGTTTATTTTTGCAGTCCCAGAAGAGGGTACCCTCAAAAGACAACCAAAAATCATTTGTTTTCAGGTCAGTTGCTTGAGAGTGGGAGGCTGTCGCAGGGCGTGGCCTGACCCCCTCAATCCGTCAGCTGGGATTCCGACTTATGTCTTGCTGGTTCTGAGTGGGGATTGACCAGCGTTTTGGACCCCCGACGCAATCGAGAGTTAGCTTATCGCCCATCGAACCAGCAAGACGGTTGCTTGATTTTGGCGACTGGGCCAATTTCCATAGCAGTGCTGCAACTTTTCGGATGGACACATCCTGAGATATTAACATGTGTGACATCGAGTCTATTTGACAAGCCATGATCGTGACCAGAGGGAACCTCATTCGGTTGTTTGCAATGTTTGTACTTTGGGTCCCCCTGTCGGGAGACAAAGCCATGTCCCAAGAGCACAGTCTTTATGTGTGAATGGCACAGGCTGTTTTGTACGTTGGCTTTTCCGACGTGTGTGTGTGTGTATCTCTCTGGTCGCCTCTGGCAGCTTTGTGGCGGCACGGGCCAATTCCTCCCGCCCGGAACGGACCGTCTGGTCCTTCCCAATCGATCTTTTGGTCCCCGGCTCCAAAGCCATGTGGACCTAAATAGATGAGGCACGGACACAGGCGACTTGGTACCAATTCGTGCGAAAGAATCCGATGTGGGCAGTTTTGTTGGTGTGAGAAGGTGTTACTTTGACATACACGAAATCACGCATGCAGACATAGCGCTCTTGGAGCATTTCGACCTGTGTCAGCCCGCCTTGCTCCTGACCTGCATGGGTCTGTGGGCCTTGCTCCCTGCACTTGTTCGGAGACTCTCCAGAAGCAACTCCAGGGTACGTTGCCGGATGCATATCCTGGCGCATGGGTCCCTTAAAGTGCTTGCATTCGACGAATGGAAGGTGTTGTTGTGGTGTACGTGATTGCTCAATATTAGGGGGCCACTTGCCTGATTTGAAGAAGGGAGGATTTCAGGCCACTGATGCGCAATATGTCCCAGTAGTTGCAGGCGCCAACAAGTCGAGAAAATAGATATACTGCACCTGAATCAAACCAGGCTGTTCAAAGGCATTCCTTACTCCGTACCTGATTAGGAAAGAGGTTCCCTTGGCAGTGGTTTCCAATAGGGTTTATGGATTAGAATTGGGCAACGAGTGGGCAACGCTCCACTTTGAACAGCCGCAAGGACCCTATTTGTTCATGCGAAAACACAGCGCATGTTTTTGTTTGGGAACTGAGTGGCTTTGCCAGCAAGCCAAATGGAAGGAATCCGTACTCAGATTGAGGCCTTGGAGGGATCGGGGAGATGTTTCAAGAGCGCGAGGCGTGCGAGCTGAGCGCGAACTCGTGTCGCAACTGAGGGACCATGAATTCCATGAAGAACTTGGAAGGTTGTTTTCTTGGTGGTTCCTAGCCCTCTCCTTTGCTTTGCGCTTTTTAGGGTTTAATGCTAGTTGAGGCGACCACGGTTGCTTTGCAATGTTTGTACTTTGGGTCCCCCTGTCGGGAGACAAAGCCATGTCCCAAGAGCACAGTCTTTATGTGTGAATGGCACAGGCTGTTTGTACGTCTGCTATTTTCCGACGTGTGTGTATATGTTTGGTCGCCTCTGGCAGCTTTGTGGCGGCACGGGCCAATTCCTCCCGCCCGGAACGGACCGTCTGGTCCTTCCCAATCAATCTTTTCAAAGTATGTGGACCTAAATAGATGAGGCACTGACACAGGCGACTTGGTACCAATTCGTGCGAAAGAATCCGATGTGGGCTTGTTGGTGTGAGAAGGTGTTACTTTGACATACACGAAATCACGCATGCACACATAGCGCCCTTGGAGCATTTCGACCTGTGTCAGCCCGCCTTGCTCCTGACCTGCATGGGTCTGTGGGCCTTGCTCCCTGCACTTGTTCGGAGGCTCTCCAGAAGCAACTCCAGGGTACGTTGCCGGATGCATATCCTGGCGCATGGGTCCCTTAAAGTGCTTGCATTCGACGAATGGAAGGTGTTGTTGTGGTGTACGTCATTGCTCAATATTAGGGGGCCACTTGCCTGATTTGAGAAGGGAGGATTTCAGGCCACTACTGTTGAGACACCCATGTGATTTGGCCCAGGATGCGCAATATGTCCCAGTAGTTGCAGGCGCCAACAAGTCGAGAAAATAGATATACTGCACCTGAATCAAACCAGGCTGTTCAAAGGCATTCCTTACTCCGTACCTGATTAGGAAAGAGGTTCCCTTGGCAGTGGTTTCCAAATAGGGTTTATGGATTAGAATTGGGCAACGAGTGGGCAACGCTCCACTTTGAACAGCCGCAAGGACCCTATTTGTTCATGCGAAAACACAGCGCATGTTTTTGTTTGGGAACTGAGTGGCTTTGCCAGCAAGCCAAATGGAAGGAATCCGTACTCAGATTGAGGCCTTGGAGGGATCGGGGAGATGTTTCAAGAACGCAAGGCTGCATGCTGAGCGCGAACTCGTGTCGCAACTGAGGGACCATGAATTCCATGGAGAACTTGGAAGGTTGTTTTCTTGGTGGTTCCTAGTCATCTCCTTTGTACTTTGTGTCCCCCTGTCGGGAGACAAAGCCATGTCCCAAGAGCACAGTCTTTATGTGTGAATGGCAACGGCTGTTTGTACGTCTGCTATTTTCCGACGTGTGTGTATATGTTTGGTCGCCTTTGGCAGCTTTGCGTCGGCACGGGCCGATTCCTCCCGCCCGGAACGGACCGTCTGGTCCTTCCCAATAGATCTTTTGGTCCCCGGCTCCAAAGCCAGGTGGATCTAAATAGATAGATGAGGCACGGACTCAGGCGACTCGGTCCTTTGAGCAAGTTAGGAACAATTCATCGATGCCAAGAAAGTTGCAGTGGGCAGTTTTGTTGGTGCGAGCATGTTACTCTGACATACACGCAACCACGCATGCACACATAGCGCTTTTAGAGCATTTCGACTGTGTCAGCCCGCCTTGCTCCTGACCTGCATGGGTCTGTGGCCTTGCTCTTTGCATGTGTTCGGAGACTCTCCAGAAGCAACTCTGGGTACCTTGCCGAATGCATATCCCGGCGCATGGACATGCCTTGCAACATGAAGGCCGTGGGCGGCCATGGCCATAAGGTTGGAAGGCCGAAGTGGATCCCAGGGGGCTGTGATTCCAATGGCCGGTCCTGAAAATCTCAAGAACGAGTCGTTCCAGCCACCAAATTCGTCACAGTAGGTCTTTGAAGATGAGGCAATCTGTTTGACTTGATCCAGGCCAGCGCCCTTCTTCTCTTTTTTGAAGCTCAAAAACCACGAAAACAAAAACGAAAAAACGCCTTGATCTCCACCTTGTCCAGGCACCAAAACAAGGCCGCAGCAGGGCAGTTTGCCTCTTCAGGGACTCGGAAGGCCCCTTCCCTTGGGATCCCAGCTGGGCCTTCGGCTCCAAAAAACAGCTGGGCGGCTTTCGTTTACGGATCGACCTGACCTGTCGGCTTTTTGGTTAGCCGGGTCGAGTTTTTTTTTTTTTTTTTAATAGTTATAGCCCAGAAGGTGAACCTTTATGGGTCAAGTGAGTTGCGCTGAAGATGGAGTGTGGACACCCCAAGTCTATTTGGAACCCATTGCTAAGGGGACCTCTTTATTAACCAGCTACGGATCAAGGATTGCCTTTGAACAGCCCATATGTGCTCGTGCGGGAAAAAAACAAGCATCCCTCAATACGGCCCCGAAAAACTCAATTGGGGAATAGAAGGCTTGTGGGTTTTTCGGGTGCCCGTCCCTGACAACTACCATGGGAAAGAAGCCCCGATTGGATTTTGCTGGCGCTTGGTCTTGTGGACGGCGGACGGGTGCCTGTTGGATTCTTTTTGCCGAAAGCTCACTCAGTTTTTGGGCCGGCCCACATTCGCGTCACGGGCGGCAAGCGCATTGTTTGCAGGAAGGAGCTCACTCCTGCAAAGTTTTCCCATGATGGAAACCGCCCCTGATCCAATCCATGCGGGGCTTGCTCCCGATTTTGTTTTTTCGTGTTTGATCGTTCTTGCTCCTGTTTCCTCACTCCCTCATTTCCCGGTCATACGTTTGGGAAGACCATGTTAGAACAAAGTTCAGACTATTTGGGACCAATCCCCTTTGGAAGTGAAAGCTTCGCGCTTGCGTTTCGAGCCTTTGAACCCCATATGGCAGCGTGTTAGTCATACGCCTTTGACCAGAAAAGGCTGGTTTAATTACGTGCTTGTTTGACAACCAAATATCGATTTTTGAAACGGGTAACGGGTCGTATACGCCAATGAATAGCGACCAAATAGGGGGAACAGGCTATCGGTGGTAGCAGACCTCCTCCCCCGTAGCTGCAACCCAACATTTGCGCAGTTTATATTCCTCACTTCCCAAGTTGTTGGACCTTTTTTTTTGCAAGACCATTTTAGTAGAAAGCCAGAAGTTTGGAGTTTTTGGCCAATCCGCTGAGGAGGCAAGAGAAGAGACATGTGTTTTGTTTCAAATCCGGGTCTGTTTTTTTTGTTTTTTGCAAAATATGTTTTGTCGACGCCTGGTTAAAGACCCACTTGAAGCTTGGCCTTCAGGGCAGCTACGTAGGGGGCACCGAGTAGCCGCCCAATCGTCCAGTTGTCCAATTGGTGTGCCCTGCCGGACAGCCTATCAGCAAGCCACGCTTGGGACCAGGCCTGAGAGCCTGGTACCAGCGGGGCCTTCATGTCACATGGGGTTCAGTTCGGTCCAGCTTCTGACAGGGACATTCTTCAAGAAAGGCTGCAGCTTTTGGCTTGGGTGGCTGACGTGCTTTCGCTCCGGGCTCAAGAGCTTGGCTGACTTTCGTGCCGCCAGCTGAATCTTTTCCTGAGCCGGGGCACCCAGAGTTGCAACCTCACACCCTTCACACCCTGAACGGAACCCCGCAAACCCCTCCCGCCCCCCCCCCCCCCCCGGAACACACCCCCTTGGCAAGGACTAACATAGACCATTTTTGGAGGTGTGTTTCCATGAACCCTGGAACCAAACATTTCCCTTGCATTGGGTGTGATCAAGTGCAAGACCTGAGTGTGTCGTTTTTGTACCTCCCCCCCACCAAAGAAAAAGGAACAGGTTGCCGTACTTGTTGAGTTCGCTGGTTGAACAAAAAACCGGTCGCGGAGGGTTTCGGTTCGAGCCGCCAAGTCGTTATTGCGAAGGTCCCCCGTAAAGAGGGCAATTCTGTGCGGCAGTGCCCCAACTGTATGACGGTATCCCGCAAATACCAGGTAGCCCATGGTCAGAAGAAATATATGGCTACATAAAGGAGAAATGCCCTGCCAAGTGGTTGGTGGATATGAATCCGAAATGGGAACCTTGGGTTAACCGCCTGTTTGATTTTGAGTTGGGGTGCTCCAATCCAGAGCACTGCCGGAGGGAGGAAAACCCTGGAGAATCCACCCGGCTCCACGTAACAGAGGGGCTCACATGTTTTAGTTGGGCCTTTATACGTCAGGGAATTTTGTTTTGCCCCCTGGAGGTAGCCTCTCGTTGTAAGCCTCCAAGGACCGTACAAGGTACCCAGGACTAAGAGGCTAAGTCGGGGGTACCTTTGTGAAAATGATCCTGGCGCGCAAGCACAACCGACTTCTTACAGCAGGACACCACCATTCACAAGTTGCAATGTTCAGGTGTTTTTCATGCATCCGGATCCGTGACATGGAATTGGCTGAAGGTCGGGCAAAGCTGGGATCGGGGTTCAGTCAAGCAGTTACCCTGCAACCTGCCACTTGGGTGACTGGCTTGCGATCGGTGCGAGATATATGAGTGAGAAATGGAATGACCCCGATTTAAACCATCCAACTGGTGTTTTTTTTGTTTTTTGTTTTTTTTATGGGGACCCCAGCGTGGATTCCCTCGTTCCCTGCCTATCGCACCAAGCGGGTGGGAAAAAGAATCCGTTGGTGCATGTTGCCAAGGGATGTTAGGACTGCATAACTTTTTGCCAACTAGTGGGTTTTCCGAATAAAACCATTAAACCATTAAACCACCATTTTCTATTAAACCATTAAACCAGTAAACCACTAATGGGAGTAGAAAGCAACCGAGAATCGCGCCAGGAAAACTCTGCAGAGCCATGGGCTGCTCATCCAGCTTCGAGGTCGCCAACGTTGAAGGCTTCGTTTTCGCGTGTCGCAAGCCGATTGTCGCTCGAGCTGGCGGACTGGTTGGGGCAAAGAATGGTTGGGTACTTTTTTCTAGGTGGAGCCATGCGGTTCCTTAGCTTTTTTCAGCCTTTTAGTGTTTAGTGGTAGTTTCCATTTAACCCACCAAAAGTAAGCCACTTTTAGCGGGGGATCTGAGGGCGGCCCAGTTTTGGTGGCCACCTTTGGGATGCCTTCCCTTCCTCCCCTTGGAAGGTTTTCAGAACAAGGGGGTGGTTTTTGTGCGGGTACCCGTGTGCGAGCCGTATTCAGGGGAAACTAAAAGAACACCGCTGAGCCATTTTGGAGGGTTTGATTCCTAAAAATGGACACCTCACATGTTTTTTTCTTTTTTAGTTGGTGGCTTTGGGGTTATTCAAGTAAGTTGAACGTTAAAGGGCAACCACCCGTGAACCGCCTGAACCACCCAACAGGCCCATTAACAAGATCCACTGCGATCGGTGGGTCGTAGGCCATGGGCAGTGTCCCAGCTGTCCTTCTTGTTTTTCGTTTGCTTGAAGACTTCCAGGTGCCTGGTTACAAACATTGACACGTAAGGGGAATCCTTAGGCTGACCTGAAAAAGGGCCGTGAGGCTTCAAAAACAGGCTTGAAACAAGCCACCTTAGCCCTTGGTGGCTTGCAGTCATTCTTCAAAAGAGCTCCCCAAGCCGACCCAAACCGCGAGCTGAAGTGCTGGCGAATGCTGGCGATTATGAAGCCCAAGGTCCCAAACGACTGACTACATGGATGAAGACAACTGCCAGGCGATCAAGACGCCAAATCGTGTTTTGGCCCAAATGACTACATTGAGGAAGACAACTGCCAAGAAAAACAGGGTTTGCCAACTCGACAGTTGCAATGGGAGCCAATGGTATTGTTTGTGCCTCTAAGACCAAGTGTTAGTGTGACCGCGGAACCAGCACTCAAAGGTTTAAACGCAACAGCTAAGGATGGATCCCCACCAAAAACAGAGTCAATCCCCAAAAGGGTTCCCATTTCTGCCAGGCCCCTGCTTTACGCAAACTCGTTGCGGCGAGGCCACTCGTTGGGGGGCACAGCAGCTGCGCCCTACGTGCTGACTCGCAAGGAGGGCTTGTGGTTTTGGCCGTGCGCCTCAGTTGGACTCCCTCCAGAATAGAAAGGAAAGCCTCTGTTTATACAGGGCGGAGGGGGAGGGGTCTCCAAAAACGACACCGAAACGGTGTTCTCACAATAGAAGTCTCCTTTGGACGGCAAGGGAAAACCCAGAGGCAACCAACCAGAATGCCTAAGCAAGACACGACGTACAGGCGCGCGGCGCGCAGACACTCACACGTTCTTATCCGCGGATCGCGCTGTTGCGCGCAACATGGCACAGGCAATCCGCGCAGCCGCTGTGTTGCACTTGGTGCGAGCCTGAATTTCGACTGGCTGTGAGATGGGGATTTGGAATCTCGTGTTTCCTGAGCTTCGCAGACTTTAGCCACCATTTCTGTGATGCACAGCCTGCTCAAGACACTGGATTGAAACATATCCTATCTTGCGATGCTGAGTCTCCTTGAGCGTGTCAACCCGGCTCAGCCAACTCCCCTATCCAGTAGGCAACATGTGTGGATCGAAGCTCGAGAAATGTCACCGCCCTTTACTCCAAAAAGCGCAGAGGCTGTGTGAGAGTTGGTCCGTCTCGGCTTCAGCGCGGGGCGCGGGACGGGCCATCGCAAGAAGCGCGACAGGAACTTTGGGATTTTTTACTTCAGGTTTTGGACATGTTGTAGGGGCCCCTCTCCTGTCGTCAGCTTCCAGGAAAGTGGGCAAGGTGCTGGGGGATTTGCCGCGCCGAAGATAGAATGTGAGAGACCTTTTGCCACCCCTTAAACCCTGGCCATGCCAAGGCCTTCCCCCAAAGGCCTTATTTTGGCCTATGCACGAATCAGGCCAAAAAACCCAACTCAACAGGAAGCCGGTGAGTTGTGGGGCAGGCTTCCCTAAATTGCCTTAGAACAAATTCATATAGGTGCCTTGAGGCTTACCATGGCGCCCGTTTCGAGCTAAGACGCTAAGGCTTCGAACATGTTTCGCCCGCGGTCAGCAAGAATTGGCTTGGCTTCTCGAGGGACGCGGTTCGGTGGATTTGTGCGTTTTGTTTTGCCCCCTGAGGCTACATTTGTTGGGATTGGTTTAAAGGAAGCCGAAGGAACACCACCCATTTTGGCGGCCCCCTTATGTTGACACATGCCAATGTGGCTGCTTTTCCACAAATACAAGTTTCGACTTTCTGCCTTTTCCGAGACTACCCCCTTGTATCTTTGTGTTTCATTTGAAGGCCGGTCCAAAATGGGTCGACCCCGCCCCCCACCTAACATCATCAAGGGTTCTCAAACTGCGCGAGCTTGTGCTTCGGCGGTCGTTCTTCACTTCAAGGTGGCATTGGGGCCACACCTCGGCCGCCCAAAGCTTTTTGACCTTCGGGCTTCCCCTGTGACCAAACCGGCGGGCGTGGGTGGGACGGTCGTCGTTCAGGACTCCTTCGGGCAGAGGGTCCGTGAACCCGCCATCGCCTTCGCAGCGGCTTGGACTTGAAAGCGGCTTAGGGCGGCAGGTCAAGTTTTTTACCGCCCGGTCGCTTTTCCAACCACCACCCGGTGCTTCCGCAACTATTCTTTAAAGAGCCTCGACCATGTAAAAGACGAAAGGCTACGAAAGTAGTGTCCCTCGACCATTACAAACTTGGCTCCTTCCACCAAGAGGACCCATGGGTTTGGGCTGAGACAAGCCGGAGTGCCATGTGTGGGATTTCATTTTTTGAGCCATGGCCATTAGTTTTGGACCCACGATTTTGGCCGAGTGAAAGGACTGGGTTCCAAAAGGTTGGTTGGCCTCGCGCAAATTCGTGCGCGTTGAATTGTTGTTTGCATGTCCGAAGAGCCTAAAGGCGGTCCACTTGCCCAAAGCAACTTCCCTTTTTCCTGGTTCTTGCAAGTGAGGGACTTGTTCCCTCGCCTTTCCTAGGTTTTTTTCATGTGGCGCGGCAGGTTCCGTCTTGGGGTCTCGTTGGTGAGTTCTTCGTGCGTGGGGCCACCGGTACAAATCGGCATGGGGCACCAAAATCGTGTCCAAAGAATTTACATGTTTGTTGCTTTGCAGGTGTGGGTTTGTAGATCTGGGCTGCCCGGAGGCGGGCAGCAGGAAAGGAGAATATGGGCGCGAGAATGACATACAAGCCAATCTGGTGCAACCAACGAAGCAGGAGAATCTGACATCTGCCCTTTAGGAAGAAGACCCCGGGTTACGTCCACTTTGAAGGGGCTCGCCTATGCTGAAAGGAAGTACAGTTGCTGGACAAAGCTGAAAGGAAGTACAGTTGCTCGACAAATTTGTAGGTTGTTAAAGACGGGCGGGGATCCCTAATCTTAATCTGTAGTACAGCACAACAAAGTATCGTTGTCCACTGCCCTCCAATGTAGGGTGCCGTCTGCTGCCCTTGCCTCTTCCTCTTTCTTCTTATATGTTGGCTTTCTCGTCTTATTGTTTGTCTTCCCATGTTCCAATGCCTATATATTTATGTGAGTGTTTATCTCTTTGTCTTTCTCTATTTGTCTATCTTTGTATTTGTCAATCTGTCTCTTGCCTTCCTCCCCTTTCTCTTTCTCTGTCTCTGCCTCCTTCTGTATCTCAGTCTCCGCCGTTGCCTTCTCCTTCTGTATCTCCTTCCTCTTCCTCTTTCTCCCTCTTTCTCGTTACTTTCGTCTCTTTATCTTATTTGGTTCTTTCTCTTTCCCTTTCCCGCTTTTTCTTTCCCTGTCTCTGTTTTTGTCCCTGTCTCCTAGTCTTTCTCTTCTTTTTGCCGTTTCTTTCTCTTTTGTGTGTCTTTGGCTTCTTCATAATTTTTGTCTTCCTCTTCCTCTCTCCCCCTCTCCTTCTCAATCTCGCCAGCACAAAAATGAACCACGCAGATTGGGGGGTGGCCCACCGAAAGTCCGAAGAGGGTTCACTGTTTGATGGCTGCGCAACGTCTGCCTTCTGAAAGTCAGCCATGACCTAAACGGGGTCGATGGGAAGTGGCCGTGGGTCAACACCAATGAATGGTACCATTTTGGGGTGGGTGCACCACCCGGTGTAGAACCCATTCACCGGGGGTAGGATTTGGGCTTTGACCCATAGCCAAGTGAACTGAGGAGCCCTCGCGGTCCTTCGACTCCATGTCCCACAAACTCACCAGCCGGGATTCCGGGTGCGCGCTGCCGCCAGTGGCTGCCACCCACAGTCGTCACGTGGCCAAGCAACCCGGCAGGATTGGAGTCAACCACTTTCATCTTCTTTTTTCGGTTTAAAGGAAAGCTACCGTGGTGTGTTTTTTGGGTGCAGGATTTCGTCCTTTGACAATGTTACGATAGAAATTCGTGTTTTGTTCTTCTGGGACCGAAGCAATTAAATGGAGGTCCATGCCCGTTTTCCCCAGCTGAAAGCTTTGGGCTCCGTGAGGGTGCACGGGAAAAGGGCCCTCAAACGGGCGTAAGCAACCTTTTCCAAGTTGAAGGTGAGTTTCCTTTGGTCGGGGTGATGATTTTCAGGGGAATATGAAGAGCCTTGGCAGGCTTGCTCTTTGAAGGGAAGCCTTCAGCGTTTTTCTTCCCAACAGAAAGCCATAGGTTTGCCCATGCTCTGGTGTGGTTCGGGGCGGCTGCGGGGTAAGGTTCCGGGAATGGGGGGGGGGGCTGGCTCCGAGATATTTTGGACGGAAGGAGCGACCCCACAGTTTCTTTCAGCACTCACTTTTGCTGGCCGAAGTGACGCTAAATCTCGCTCGTATATGTACCTGTGGCTCGGTATGTCTCCCTTTGAGGGGGGCAAAGAAGGGCTTTCTACTCCACTGGTGAGCCACGCCAACGGAATCTTAGACTGATTAATGCTTCTTGACTCTTGACCTATAAGAGTCACGTTTTTCAGCAATGACTCCCCAGCTCTGAAACAGTATTCGAGTAATTGTTATTGCCCCCAGCATCTGGAGTGGGGCTGCAATGACTCCTATTTTTGCTCAATACTAGAGTTGTTGGCCGGCGGGTCAGATGTTTTTGCATCTCTGAATGGAAGTTTTGGTTAGGCCTTTCAAAGGTGTCTAGTTTTTGTTTACAGCTCTTGCACTTGCTTCTGCATGAATCGTACAAAGGCTCGGCGCCCGTTTTGGTGTCGGTGGGGGGCCTTTTTCTTGCTGATTTCCATTTGGGATATGGGGCGACCTGCGTAAGTCTTTCGGCGATATGTAGTGATGTCAGAAGGCTTGATTACTGGCTCTGGAAAAGTTTCATTTGGATCCCTGGGAAAAGAACCTCAAGGGATGGTCCAGTTGTCGGGATCATTCCCTGAACCGCAAAGTTGTTGAGAAATTCTTAGATGCTGCCATGAAAGAATCATACAGGTCTGAGGTGGCCTCCCTTTTGATTTACTAGGTCCCCCAGCTAGGTGCCATTCTCTCCCCCAGGGGAGTGTTCCCCCAGGTCTGAGGTACCCTTTTTCTAACCTCTCTGCTGAAGGACCTAGTTTACGTGTTGCTTTCGTTTTAGCAAGGTTCCTCGGATTCCTCGACTTTCTTTGAGAAAGCAGGCGGAGTGTGGGTGGGGCACACTCCCCTCGCTTTTCAACGGTTTGGGCAGGGTTCTGTATATGTCCTCTTGAAGGCTTGGCCGAGCATAACCTACCTATTCTAGCGGTTTTTCGTGGGCTTCCTGGGAGGGTGATGTGTAAAGTGGAAAATCGGGATCCCTGTCAGCCATTCGTTTTTCGAAGAGGCCAACTAACCATGAAGGCCCAGGGTCTGCCCGGTAAACAACATCCTTCCAGTTGCCCAGTGACGCCCTTTTTCCTTTTTTTGGGGGAAGGGTTCCGATGCCTTTAAAGTCAACCAACCAAAAACGGATGCCCCTTTTTCCCACGGCCACTGGTCAGATGAGTCCTTTCCTCACTTGAGTTCTGGCCTTGGTGCTTTTGGGGTTTGGACCATTCCTTTGTGCCAAAACCAAGCTCGGACTGCCAACCCACAAATTTATTGCTGGCAGTCAGGACGGGGCTTGGTGAGGGGAACAATTCTTTGATACCAGGAACTTCTCCCCTTGCGGACACTTGTCTCGCCAATCAACGAGCCCAAAAAGGTGTTTCGGGGGTCCCCGCAACAGGATGCTCCACTCGTGAAGGTGTTTTGTGGCTCCGCGAGATTTTTCTGGGGAACTGTGGTTGCAATTCCCAGGTGATGAATGACCCCAATTAATAAAAAAAAAATGCAAATCCGGGGCCCGGGACCAGATTGCCACTCCGCACAATTGATCCCCCATTGCGCCAATACTAAACCAATACTAAAGTATTGGAATCCTTATTAGGGGGCACTTTTAACAAGCTTCCAGCCCCACCTTTAAAAAGGTGGGTTCCTCAAAAGATGAATTCCCTAAAAGGTTGCTTCCCCAAAAGCTGGCTTCCCCAAAAGGTTGGGTCCTTTTGGTGGGTTCCCTCAAAAGAAAACATGCCCCCAAAAGCTGTCTAGCTGCGACTGTCTCTCTCCCGTACATGCTGGGTAATTAATTAACCTGCCTGGCTGCAAACAAACAACCAGTAAACTGAAAAGCAAATAGAATGATACATAAAATGTCCTTATTAAACCGCTTACTCGCGGACCTTACAATTCAATCCATTTCCTCCAAATCCTATGTGAACCCTCACATTGTTGGAAAAGCAAAACAAACCAATTCCGAAAACCCCACACATATATTTTAAGAAATCATTTTTGGGAAGGATGTTTTAATAATGGGGGGGGGACCCGTATTTATTAATAGGGAGAAGAGATTACTTGCAGTTAGGGCTGGTCACGTGCCCCCTGCCAAGGTAGCCAACACTTGAGCAAGAGGCGAAGCTCTCTCATCTAGAGATATGTCTTCGGTGATTTAGCGGAACCCCAAAGACAAGTGTCAGAAATCTGCAGGACCAGGAACAATAGAGTGAACCCCGCAAAAAAGATAACTTCCCATTCGAAATCGCCCAATGTATTGTTAGGTTTTGCCGATCGCTCACTTAGGATTCCTAGAAGTAAAGCATGGCCATGACTCACATAGAAACCTTGGACTGTGGCACCCAAACACACTTTTGCGCATGGGACATTTACAGAGTCCCAAATTCCAAACGAGTGCCTGCCACACCAAGCCTTATTTACCCTGAGAATCCATGTAGGCAAATATGGCGTACATTGCAATGTAGCCATTTTTGGGGTACATTGGCAATGTAGCAAAAAAACGACAACATTCGTCGGATCCCTGTCGGATTGTCGAAATATAGGCCAAAAAACGATACATTCGCCGAATCCCCGTCGAATGTCGAAATATGGCCTGGCAAATGATGAGACTTGACGAAGCTCGTGTCCGATAGTCAAATTTTAACCCGAATGTGGCTGAGTTTATCGAGCATATTTGGTTTGCATGGGTCCAATGATCATGCTTGCTAACTTGCTCTATTTGCCAAAGCACTGTTGTGTAGCAACTTTGCTTTCATTAATTTGCACTTGATTCAGCAAATGTAAACACCGCGTTACTGACATGGACATTTGATGACGTTTGTAGCTAGCGAGGGTTGAGAGCTCGCCATCAGACTCTTGCAAGTGTTTTTCCGGATGAGCAGGCTACGCCAAACAAACAAATCAACAATCGCAGGAATGATTCTGTTCGTGCACTTGGGCAGTTCTTATGGGACTGTGTGTGCGTGCAGCGTTGGTGCAGTCTTGTGAGAAAGCCGCTCTAAGTATTGAGTACGCAAATTGTTCAACCGTGCAACGCAAAGCCACCCTCGAGCTCTATTGCCCATGCAAACGTGCGTTGATCTTGGATTATACGTATGTGAAATGATAAGCTTACAAATTCAACATGCTCTGCGCCAAAGGCACGGACTTGCCGACCTCGAGCCGCATTGGAAAGCACTGCCATCTATCAACTGCCAGGCATTCATTTTACAACAGTACAGCCTACACGCGATTGCAAGTATGGACATGTTTCTGGCTGTGCCGAATGATTGAGATGAGGAGCGCCAAGCCAAATTGGCCTGCCGAGCCGACTCCCAACTGCCACCCAGTAACTGTTGGCCATTCAAGTGTGCTCAATCTACGCAGCAAGATGTCCAAGCATACCAAACAGAAACTCCAAATTTATCTTACCAAAAGCGTTTTCCGCTAAGCAAAACATAGGCATACACATGCTACGCAGGTGCAAATTTATGTATATACACATGTACAAGACTTTATGTACACATGCAGTTCAAGATGATGAATATCTAAGCTCAGAACATAAAGCAGTGTTCTTATTTGTAGGTTTAGGTCAATGACTGCATTGCGATTGGGCAGACCTGGCGTTTTGTCGATTGAGCATGGGATATATGATGCTGCACTCGCAATCTGTATGTCAACTATTAGCTTGGCAATACTGATTGCTATGTAAACTCTGATAAGGAGCCACCAAGCTTAGCATGCATGTCTTCAGTGCTCTTCAGTTTTCGTTGGCATGCTGGAGACTCGGCATCCGGGTTGTCTACTCGCATCAGCTCTGGGATCGCATCAGCCATGCAAAAAGCTCAGTCTTGCCTATTCAAAGCTTGGTCTACTAAAGGCCCAACAGGTGCCAATTGTTGCTACCCAAAAGCTGTTTAGCAAAAGTCCGTTTATTCCCCCTGGCTGACCAAAGTATGTCCCTACCATGTTCTTCACACCTGCATGCCCAAAATAAGCAAGCGATTTGGAGTAAATGACCCGACAAATTTCGTTGTTTTTGCGTGACTTCTTCTCGGATTGTGTTCCTGTCCATTGCTTGTGCAAACGGCAAACCGTGATTTGGCGTGATTTGGCGTGAACAGTTGTCGGATTGTCTTCTTATTTTTGCATACATTAACGGAAAACCGTGAAATAGCGTGATTTTTTGCCGGACTGTGTTCATGTGTTGACACGTCGGACGAGGCTGAATTATTGTTTGCACCGTGAGTTGGAAGTGATGTGGCTTGATTGCTTGTGTTACCTGGCAAGCCAGCCTAGAACTTATCAGCGGAGAAGCGTTTGTCGGACAAATGGAATACTAGCGCGTATGCCCCAAAACATTTGGAGAGAAGCTGACGAGGACATGTTTAATCAAGGAGAGCATTAGACAAACGTGTTACTCGTGCCTTTTTTAGTTGGGTTTCATTGATAAACCAAGTCCTTGCAAAAAAACATATGGGGCTTGGACTGCGTCATATCCGTTCTCCTCAAGACCGCCGCTTGAGCCCTTCCCAGCACATCTCGTTTGACAAAGCTGTTTTTTGGTTAAGTTTGTGAATTTTGCATTGCGGCATGGGGCATGGCAGGGTTAGAGCCTTAATTTCTATCTGACCAGTGAAATTTCGCGTGGCAAGCAGTTGCCGCTCGAATGGTGCTTGGGAACTGCTAGCAGGCTAGCATGCTTTCACAGTGAGCCTCCTGGAAACAAATGAAACACCTGCTTTGAAGGGCTGCGCTCTGGACGGGGTTGCGGCATGGTGTTAAGCAAGTATTTGGTTGGAGATGTGATTGTTGGAAATTAGACCCCTTACCTTCGGTCGACGGCTTATGGCCCGCGAACAAGCTTGTCATGATGATCCATCGCCCCTGCGTGGGTCAAACATAATAGAAACTTAGCTCGCAAAGCCAGAGGTTGCAGCTTGCAAGCAACCAGCAAGCAACACATTTAAGCTACGCACGGGCAAGTTGACAAAATTGTGTAACTGTGGACAGCAACGATGTAGCATCATTGTGCTTTACTTTTGGTTGGGGGGGGTATCAACCCCCATCAGCGTTTGGATAGGTTTTGTTGAGAGTGACTGCTGGCAGGATCTCCTGCTGCGAGGTGTTTTGCAAGGAGTTGTTGTCCTCCATGCGCAATAATTATGTTTGTTGAGTGATCTTTGCTAACCAGCGTTGCCTTAGTGTGACCCAGTGCTGGAAATGTGCTTCACCTTGTGGCCTGAAAAGTTTGAGCTTTCGCACATGTGCTTCGTCGCCACGCTGTTTCATCAAGCCAGCCAGCCCGTCAAAATGTTTAACGTTACAATCGGAAGTCCTCAGCAGGATCTGCTACTCTATGCTAGTTGATTCCTTCTGTTGCATGCCAGGCAACCAATATTTACCGGGGTTGGCTCGAATCATTATGTGCCCTGTTTGTGCCCTGTAGTTGTTGCCAGTCATTCGCAGTTTAAGTTTTGTCCGTACATCAATTTGCGGCGTGCCTTTGTATTTTCCTGCATTGTGAGTTAAGCTAGCGGTCGGAAAGGCATTGGAAAAGGCTGGTTGGAGGGCGTCGTCGGATAGAGTCGCCGAAATTGAGGCGAGCTTGTTGTCGGAAGGCTTGTCGGAACCCTTGTCGGAAGTTGTCGGTTTGAATGTCCCCAAAATCAAAAATTGGCTACATTCGGGTTTATCGGTCAATGTAGTTGAAAAACGCGCGCGTCGGCCAATGTAAGCGATATATGCATACATTGGATTGTCAGGGTTAGTATTGGCATGTTGTTGTTTGCTTTCTTCAGATTCCATGTTCAAGCTGGGGCTGCAAAGAAGCATACCCCTCCCACCAGCTAACATGGGTTTGTGCACAGACCCCTGTGGAAAGACTACTTTCCTCCTGGTTAGTTGGCCTTTTGGCACTTCCACGTTAGCTGGTGTGAGGGTACCAGGGGGTGCAACCCCTGGTGGGGGATTTGTAGAGGAAGGAGCCTGAAGCTGAGGTTGGAGAAGTTTCTGGACGCCATCCCATCGCATTCGGCGACCCTGAAGCGCGAAGTGCAGATTCGCCGGTCCCGACTTGGCCTGGACTAGTCCGGAGGTTGGCTTTTTTTTTCCCGCAATCGGGGGTCCAAGAGAGCCATCCGTTTGGATCCGCTTGGGAGATTCAAGGTTGTTGTTACATGGTTGTTGGGAAACATTTTGCATTTTTTCTTATTGTGGTTTAGTGAGAAATCCCCACTTAACTGCTAAAATGCTATATTTTTGCTCAGCTGTTGGTTTTCTGCTTCCTTGGACCCGCGGATTGTTTCCGCATATCCAGCTCACGACTCCAGGAGTTCTTGCGAATGGATGCAAGACTCTGGATGGTTTGCTTGGAAGTTGGCGCTTTAACATGTGGCCATGGTTCGAAAACAATGGTACCCTTTTGGGATAGGTGCACCACCCATTTTAGTCTATTTTGGTGGGGATTGGGATGTTCACTGGGAGTACGGGGTTTTGACCCATGGCCATGTTTGAATTCCAGACTGACTTGGATTGTCGACACATGTGCACAGCAGCAATGATTGTGAAAAGGGGGGTGTCCCAACATGGGGACCACAAGAAAGGATCGGTTTCCTTTTGGTTTCTCTTCGCCAGTGTCCTAGAAGATGGCATTTCAGAGCAGTCTCTTGAGAGAGCGGGCGGGGCTTTCGCTGAATGTAGCCTGACCCCCTCACTCTGCCCGGGATCTCGACTCATGTCTTGCTGGTTCTGAGTGGGGATTGACCAGGGTTTGGGACCCCCGACGCAAGCGAGGGTTAGCTCATCGCCCCATCGAACCAGCAAGAAGCCTGTCCGACAAGATTTTTTACTTCAGCTTTCCGTCTGCACGGGCCAATTCTTCCCGCCCGGAACGGACCGTCTGGTCCATCCCATTCGACCTTCTGGTCCCTGGCTCCAAAGCCAGGATCTAAATACATGGGGCGATTGCTGCTTGGTACCAATTCCTTTGCGCATGTTTGCGCACTTCGGATTCACCCAAAGTGTCTAAACAACTCCTCCGCTTCCCCTAGCAAATGAACGATTCTTTCCAGGAGAGTTTCAAAGTGAATCCGAAGTGGGCAATCTTGTTGGTGTGACTATGTGTTACTTTGACTCATGTTTATTACGTGCACCACGCAAGCAAACTAAAAGCTCGCGCTTTGCGAGTTTCGACCTGTAGCCATTGCTCCTGACCTGCATGGTAACTGTGGGCTTTTTGGATCCCTGCATTTCTTCGGAGACTCTCCAGAAGCAAATCTGGGGTTCCTTTGCTGGATGCATAAAACCCGGGGCCTGCAAGCGGCCCCGAGTGCCCGGATTTACCATGGCAGCAAGGTTGGAAGGCCAAAGCGGATCACAGCCTTTTTATTCCAATGGCCGGTCTTGCTTTTAAAACTACTCGTTTGCCCAGCCAAATAGGAGGTCGCCTTTTGAAGATGGAATCTGATTCACTTGAAGCAGACCCCGCTGCTTTGTTTTTGTGTTTGGTTTCCTTGAATATGAACCTAAACAAGGTGGCCTTTCTTCCCGAACCCACTCACTGGGAAGGGGCCAGAAATTTGCTCAAAGCGTCCACGCTGATTTCCGCTTTTGGCGGAGATGTGGGGCCTGTTGGCTGGGCAACCGAAAACTGCCACACTTTGCAAGATCAGCCGGTGCCGGGTCCCTAAACGTGCTTGCAGCACTTGCGTTCGATTAATGGCAGTTGTTGTGGCTTACGTGATTTCTCCACATTAGAGCGACATTAGAGCGTAGTGTGCCTGATTTGAGATGATTGTTAGGAAAGTGGTGCCCAGCGCTTTCCAAATAGGGATTACGGATCAGGATTAGGCAACACTCCATTTTGAACAGCCCAGAAAAAAGAAGGGATCCCAAGGGACCTGCTCATGCACAAGAAGCACATGCATGTTTTAGCCAGTACCTAAAACTAAATGGAAGGGATCCGCACTCAGTTTAAGGCCTGCTCGAACACATCGGGTCGGAGATTTCAAGAAGCACGTGACGCGTGCATGCTGAGCAGCGGACATGTGTGGAAACTGAGGGGCCATGAATTCCACGTAGAATTGTTCAAGGCTATTTTCTTGGTCCTTCCCAGCCATCAGGCTCCTTAGGTGTGTTAGCTTCTTTAGTGGTTTAGTTCTAGTTTCTACACCACCAAAGGTTCGACTTTGAGCTGGGGATCTAGGCGCAGCCCAGTTTCGCAAGACCCAAAGGCATGGTTCCTTCGGCCAAGCGCCATCGCGGAGTCGTCTGTTTCTTTGCGTCTTTGCACGGGCAGCCGGCCGTGATTTGCACAGGCCAATAATCTGAAAGTCTCACTTGCCCAGACCTTTTGACCATTTAGTTTCTCGATTGGTTTTTTAGTCATGGCCCCGAAATAGGTTAACCTTGTATTTCTGGGTCCTTTGGGCAGCTGACAAGTATAAAGAGCTCCAACAACTTGGGGGCACGAGCGTGAAAAAGGCTCTCTAGCGTAGCGCGAATGGCTAATTGCGGGTGACTGTTTGCACTGGCTTGTCGATGTCCAGCCCTTGCGGCCCCCTCGATTTATGCTGTGTTAAAACATTTAAACAGGCACCGTTGCACTGCATTTTGCTTAAGGCGGATCTATCCGCTTCTTGCCACTTGCTCGGTGGCGCTGAGCGCACCCGTGCAAGTATAAGGCCGAGTGACTGAGGGGCCACCATATGGTGTAACAGGACAACCAGAAGGAAACCAATATTTTTGACGAGCTCAACCATCATCCTGGGCAACTTGAGTTGCGGAATGAGATGCGATGGCTTGACATGGCTTGGCCTTCGGTCGTGTATGTTCTCAAAACTGGCCGTGTTTGTTTGACAGTTTTTTGCATTCCACAAGGGCTAGCTTTCCGAGCTGCGAGTGGGGCTTGGTGTGTGTACAGTTGGAGTTCTGGGCACCTTTTCAGGGGTTAAACCCTTTGTCAAGGCGCCAATGACTAGTCAAGTTTTCCGGATTCGATTTCAAGATGCCTGCAAGCCTTACCCAGTGGGTCGGGTGATGTTGCGGAGAGCCAAGAGGCTCGCATCACCTTTGGCTCACGGTCCTGGCTTGGGTAGGTTTGTTCTTTGCCCTTCTCCCTCGGGGAGTATTGCGATGTTTGGCGAAAGCGGCTGGGAAAAGCGGCAGAGAGGTTTGGCAGGGTTTTGGTCGTCAATGTCCTACCGGTGGTACTGTTGACAGGTTGCTCATGCGAATACGTTTTAGACTAATTGTGAAACAGAGTTAGAACATATGATGTTTGGAGTAACGACCCTGGACCCCTGTTTTGGGCCAGAAATTCTGAACATATGTATTGTGTGTGCAGCTGGCGACAAGGAGACTCCGAGTAATGTTGACCCCGGATGAACAAAGCCTAGTGTATCAGCACCGTGTTTCTAGGTTTAGTGGGGTTCATCACTTTGGGAGGTGAACACCAGAACACCCCCCTAGTTACAGGATGGGTTTATGAATGGGGATTGATCATGCCTGGGGTGACCATTAGGGAAACCTTGAACCCCCGACCCCACCCCACCCCACCCAACCCCACTCCACCCCACCCCATCCCACCCCACCCCCACCCACCTACCCAACCCCAACCAGCCTTTCCCAGGGCATCGCTTGGCTCTGCACCACTCGGCCCAAGAACTTCTCGGCAGGCGAGTCGGGATCGCTGCGCTGGAGGATGTTTTACCCTAGAAACTCGCCCAAAGCCGTTGGTCGATTTTTGGGGTCACGGGCAAGGGGGAGGGGACGGGGAGGGGGAGAGGGGGAGGGGGAGGGGGAGGAGGGAGAGGCCCCAAAAAGCTTAGCCTTTCATTGTCAGGTCCTTTGGGCAAGTGATGAAATGAACGAAACGAACGGGCTTGCATCATTACGGGGAGCTGACCTTGAAGTGTGCCCTTGTTTTGGTTAATCAGTGATTAGTTTAAGCAAGCTGTAGCAATCAATTTGCCGTCTCCTAGCTGAATTGGTCAACGCCCGGCGTTGCAATCCTTGAAGCTTGGAACGGACATGGCAGAAACAGTGGCGATAGCTTTTGTGCTTGAATGTTGTTTTGATGTTTTAGAAGTGTTCAGGTACCTCTTCAGTGGTACGTTGGATTGGTGGTTTGGGGTTTGAACCCCAGTTCCTTCTGAGGCCAAATGGGGAAGGCACCCTCTAACAAACCATCAAGGAGGGCTAGGGTGAGTTGGAGGGAGAGAGGTGAGGACGTTCGGGCAAACCAGGAGGTGCCTAGAGGGAGAGAGAGAGAGAAAAGTGGCCAGGTTGCCCTTTTTGGGGTGTTAAGGGAAGCCAAAGGAATAAACGCACAATTTTGGGGTACCATTGTAGGGTTCCCGTTTTTAAACGGCATTTTCTTTTTTGCATTTTGAGATGGGGTTATCCCGGCCAGAGACCCCACCTAGTGGTGAGACAGGAACCCACGCAGGTATCATGACAGTGACCGCTGCAGATGCACGGGCGCAGAGGGCTCACCAATCAACCGGTTTCGGAATTCGCACAGCGCCGCAGCGAGGGCGCACCCTCAAAAGACACAACCTTCGTCGCAGCAGTTGGTGCGAGCCTGCGCAGCCGAAAAGCGACGCAACGCTGCTTTGGCAATACCGGGGATGTGGTGACACATGTCCACCTAGCTGAATGTAGCAGGAAACCGTCTTTTCCCTTTGGATTTGCTTCTAGTTGAGGAGGGTGAAGGGATGGGGGAAAAGCCCCTTCTTGACCCCGGTAGCACCGCCTCTAGGCTTGACATCGTCGCAACATCTAAGAAAATTGCTCTCAGTAGTTGTTTTTGCTCACGGCGTCCTTCACGACCCCGTGGAGTTCTTTGTTTTTTGGACGTTCATCCCTGCGTTCATGCATCATGGTTCGGGGGCGGGGGGGGAGGGGGGGTGGGTGGGGGGGTATGACAAGCACACCCGCTCAACGCTCAACTGCTGCAGACCAGCCTGCTCTGTTACCGGATTACAAAATAACATGGTTCTGGGGGGGGGGGGTTGGGGGGGGCATGATAAGCACACCCGCTCAACTGCTGCAGATGCGTCTTTCACCCCTGAGGCATTCACTGGCCCAACCTTTGGCTCCAGGACCACGGGTCATCATTTTGTTCTCGCTCTTTCTGTTGCCTGCGTGTCGCGTGTGCACCCTGCCCCATTGTTGACTCGTGGTTCCAGGCATTGTGGACGTGTGATCCGTTCTTGTTGGACGCTCACTTTGAAGTTTTCGCTGGTTCGTCTGATCCTTTCGCGCATTTTGCGGCATCTGTTGGTGCGATATCTGCTCGAAGCCCTTTGTCCTGGTGTCGGCAGCCTCAAGAAACGCACATGTGTTGGCCAGCGGCACGAAGTGCTGCTATTTTTGAGCGAGGCCACAATGTCCGGCTATGTATGACTTGGAAACAGATGAAGGCGGCTCGCTCGCGAGCTTTGAGAAGTTGCCTTGAAAAAAACAGAGGCCGGCAGCCTCAAGAAACGCGCGTGTGTTGGCCAGCAGCGCAAAGTGCTGCTATTCTCAGGCGATTTGGCCCTTTCTTGTCAAAGCCATGGTAAAAATGGAACAAAATAAACATGGTGCGTGTCAACGATGCAGCGAAATGTTCATAAATCGCAGGAATTTTGGTAAACGTGCTTGGTCGCCATGGTCAAAAGCAGCGTGGTCATTAGCAACGCCGTGACCTTGTTTTTACAGCAACGAGGCCATTGTCACCTGCCACTCGCTGCGTTTCGTTGCGCTGGCAACGCCCACCTGCCAAGCGCCGCTTGGACTTGCTATTTTGAAGTTCCTGGTTTGGGCTGGACGCTTTTCTTACCTACAGTGACATCTTGCCCGGACGCATACTTCTTCGTTTGCTTGGATTACAATTATTATTTTGACGTTCTTGGTTCACAAGCGGGGGGGACTGTTCTATTTGAAGCTTGGACATTTTTTGTTGGTTCTTAGGGGCTTGCAAATAGCAGTGTCCTGCTATCATACCAAGATTTGGAAGGAACTGGCCCATGTTGGTCTTACATGTCCACAACCATGTTTCCACACAGACGCCAGGCGGCTTCTACTTGGACAAGCTTGTTCAGCCAAAGCACTTGGCTGGCAGTTGCCCTAGCTGGCAACCTGCGATGTCCGATTTCTTCAAGGACCCCAATCTGACAACCTAGACAACTCCATTTTGACTTGTTTGTTTCCTTGGTTTTGTGCATATGCAAAAGCTGATCCTTTGCAAGTGGGCCACATTTTCCCCCAACGGCACGTTCTTGTCCTCGTGCTCGTCCCTCACAGTGGCCTCGAGAGATGCTGTTTGGGTGAGTTGGGTAAAAAAAATGAGGTCACAAAGGGGCAGCGACCAAACACAGCTCAAGCGCCCCCCAAAGATTCCGATCCTGGTCTACTTCGTCTCCCAATGCCCATAGACTTTGATCCCATCTTGAGCAGATCGAATTGACGTGCTTTCCCACTTGTGAAGCCGAAACATGGGCCAGTTGTCGGGTGATTTTTTTGGGGGGTGCAAACATGCAAGATGTTGGAAACCCTGGAAAGACTAGACTTGGGCGACAAGGTTAGAGATTGCTGAACTAGTTAGGGATCCTTCAGGATAACTGCTGTTTTTGTTTGGGATCTTGGGATGTCTGGGGGGATGTTTGGAAGGGCCATTGTTTTTTCAAATCTCCAGACCCCTGTCTCCTTTTGAAGCATGCCTTCCATTTGCTGAAGAATATGTTTAGTTCTTCGTGTTGGTTTAAAAGGGAATCTATCTTATGGAAATATTCTGGACATATGTTTTTCCAGGGGACTTAAGGAAATGGAAGATGCATGTGCGGCTTGCCTTTTGAAAAACGTCGATCACTTGTCGAGAAAAGCCAATCTGTCCTGTGTTGAACCACATGTCCTTTTGAAGGGTCCTGCAGGTCCCACGTATATAATTGGGAAAGGGTCCAGCGCTAGCGCTAGGGCTTTCTGCCCCGGTCATACACGCCAGATCACACCAGTCTCTTTGCCAGGCACCCCATCAAAAATCGTACTCTGATTTGAGAGTAGATGCGGGGGAGTGCCATCTACTATTGACAAACGGAGAGTATCAATTATCGGACAATTATCGGACATTTTCTGACCGGAGTAGATGGCGCAACTCTTTCCGGTTTTTCTGAACCCACATGGTCAGAATTACCCGGCTTGGGTGGCTGGCAAACAACATGTTTGCACGACTACACAACTAAGTAGTGGCACGACTAACTAAATTTAGTACTGGCAATACTAATGCCAAATTTGGTGCTGGAAATACTAAATTTGACAGTGGCAATACTAATTTGGTTCTTGGCAATACTACATTTGGTTCAAGGTAAGTGTTCGGAGGTTTCGATTTGCAAATATTTCCAGAAATCGCCTATTTTGCAGGGCATACACATGTTTTGTTAACCTAAGTTTAGCGCTCGCAGTCCTAAATTTGCATTGGCAGTACGAACACTTTGTAGAATTTGCATTGCTAAATCTAATATTGGCAATGCTACAGTAAATACCCGAGCCAGGCTGGAGCCAAAGGGTCAGGAGCACCAGCCCCAGAATTGCAGGGATTGCGCCCGGCGTGCTCCACCCAGCTCCGGCCACGAGCCCAGCCCATACTCGGGGCCCGAGCTGGGCTGGAGCTGGAGGGTCAGGAGCACCAGCTCAGATTGCGCCATCTTCTTTTGTCAGCATCACCACTCCTTACTCCTTTGCCCGGCTCCACATGGCCAGAACACCAATTCTGGGACTGCACCCAGCGTGCTCCGGCCCAGCTCCAGCCACAAGCCCAGCCCTACACGGCTCCTTACGCTCGGGGCAGGGCTGGGCTTGTGCCCGGGCCGGAGCACGCCGGGTGCTGGGCCGGAGCCGGGCCGGAGCACGCTGGGTGCAAGCCCAGAATTGGTGCTTTCTGGGTAGCTAGGCTGGAGCCGGGCAGAGGAGTGTAAGGAGCGATGGTGCTCCTGACCCTCCAGCTCCAGCCCTCGGGCCCTGAGTGCGCCAGCAAACCCAGCCCTACGGCTCCTTGTCCTCCGGCTCCTAAAGGTAGGGGCCGGAGCTGGAGGGTCAGGAGCACCAACCCAGGATTGCGCCACCCTCCTTAACCTCCAGTCTGGCATGGCCGGCTCTGGGTTGGGGAAGGCCGCCCAGTGCCGGAGCTGGGTTGGAGTTGGAGCCCTGCAGCGGAGGGTGAGGTGGGATCGGAGCTGGGCCTCCCCCGCTCCTTACGTAGACACAAATGCGCGATTGTCATTTCAGATCAATCTTTGAAATAAGGATTTTGACAAATAGGAAACATACTAATTCTGGGCTGTCAAAAGTAGATGGCGCAGGAATTTGAAACGCATTATGTTTGTCAATAGTAGATGGCTCCGTTCCAATTTTCACAAAGACTTGCGCCATATGTTATTAAAAAGCGAACCCCCGGCCCGATGTGCCATCTACCGTTTTCTGCGACTGAGGTTGAGCCATCTCTCAAATTAGTGTAATTTGCGAGATAAATTCGCGCAAGGCATTCCTTGCTACTTCGGAGTCGCTCAAGGCGCCAGTTGTCATCGCAGTTTAACACGACATTGAGAGCCGCCTGGTACAACTGCAGTTGGGCTCGGCGGCAAGTAGGTTGGTTTTAGAATTGGCTGTGTGTGTATTGCCAATAGGGTTGGCTTGTTTGGAATCTATCAGGGTGTTCAGCATAGCTGGCCCTTGGCGCAAGGGCCATGAGGCTGGGGCAGAGTTGTTTCATCAGAGCTACCGCAGCAATAGGGAGCTTGAGTACACTTTGGCAAGCCTTCTGAACGTTTTGGAAATGACAATCTCGCAGCTGACGGCAGCTTAAGAGTTTGATGCTTGTCTCAGACTGCCTACCCTATAAGAAAAGGCGGGAGCAGGTTAAACCTTCAGGGTCTCAACCCAGCCAGGAGTCCTTTTCTTTAGACTACTTTGCCATGCAGGTTTCCTCAACGCCCTGGTATCGCCTCAAAAAAAACAGGCAACAAAAAGACCGCGCTGAGTTTCTTGGCTGAAGGCCCCTTCTTTACAGAGGGTGAAGCGACCAAGAACAGCCCTGGACCCGGACCGATGTGAGTTAGACCTGCCTGGGGTTCGCTTTGGCCCGAAGCTTTGCGCTGAGCGAAACAAACTTTTGGCCTTTCGGTATTTCCTTATTTGTTTTCTTTCAAGTCAACACCCAGAAGGCTAACCTGTTTCTTTTGGGCAACTGGAGAAGGGGACAGAGAATTCTTCAATTGTGCCCCCCAGACGTCCTGTTGTATCTGCCTTGGTTGTTTTCTATGGGCGGTGCACATTGTTTGCCCAAGGTTGGCAAATCCACCACCCTAGCGATGTTTGTTCTTGTTTGGTTTTGGCAATGGCTATTTAGTCCTGGGGCTGCACACAGCACCTGTCGATTTGTTGTGCCTTGGCGTCCCATGAAAAAGAAGCGTTGGCGGGGCTGCAAAAGGCCGCACTTCCCACTAGTTGCCTCTCGACTTGTGCTGAACGGTGATTGGAATTGTGCCATCTACTTTCACCCAGCTGTAAACCACTGCTTTGTGCATCAAGTAAGACATGTTCGCAGGCATTTGCCGCTTTGCCTGTCACGGCCAATGTCCACACCGTTCGACTGTCACGGGCCCCGTCGGGTGAGAACCGTTGAAAAGCCCAAAGCTTCGTCTTCGCTCGGAGAGTCGGCTTGGGCTTCCGGTTCCTCGGGCCCCGGCCAGCGGGGAAAAAGACAAAGCTGGTCAAGACCTCAGGCAAAAGCCATGGGGTACTGTTGAACATTGTTGCACAATGGCTTCCCTCTAAAGACTATAATTATAAGGTGGTATAAGGTGATAATTGTTTTTCTGGGGGCAGGGTAGAGAACAAACACCCGAGTGACGGCGGTTGGATACATGTGAGTTGAACACAAGGGCTCCAGAACAAAGGCCCAGTGGATCCATGTACCTGTAGAGTAGGTCCAACCCTAAGCCGACTAAGGGGGGACACGCTGGGCAACTGAGTTCAGGCAAGGTTTGGACCTTGTAGAAGGTTACCCTCCCACCCATTTCACCTGGAACCTGCCGTTCGGGACCCGGTCCCAATTTGGAAGGACAATGGTCCAAACCTCCCCAATCCCCCAATCCCCCAATCCCCCAATCCCCCAGACCCTCAACCCCCCAAACCCCTAATCCCCAACCAGCATCCCTGAAAGCAGCTTCGAGGCCTTGCTGAGCGCAATGCTTTGGTGATGCGCCTCGAGGCGGGCTGGCAGGCGTCTCAGTTGAGTCTTCCATTTGCTTAAGAATCTGGAAAGAGGTTTTGGCCCGGTTGGCTTTAAAGAGAGTCTGTCACTACTGGACATTTGGACATATGCATATTTTGTTTTTCGAGGGGGCTTAAGTAAACGGGGGAATTCCATGTTTTTTTTCTCGATGGTTGGACCCAGAATTGACCCTCAAGAGTGCATTTGGGATCCTTTGCTGGAGGCTCGGTACCCTTTTGGGGTTGCCTTGAGGGGAAAAGAAAAAAGGGAGCACCATCTGTTTTGGCACCCGCACTTTGAGGCATGCCCATTCTCCTTTTGGGGCCAAAAATGGCGACTGAACAGGTGAGATCAGGTCGATTCGCCTAACCCAATTGAGTTTTCGTTTAAAGTCCAGATGAGTCTGGTTCAAGTCTGGAAACGGAAGCGCGACTGTCTGGACATTTTTTCCAGAAGCAGTGGAGAGATTAGCTGCAGTGCCGTCTTCTCAGCCCACTTTTTTCTTGCTGGTGCAATAGGCAAATGAGACATGGAATAAACCCTATACACCATCCAGCTGTTGGTTTCCTTCAAGGCCTATTTTATAGCGAGCTCACCTGGTACAACGAGCTGAGTCCTTTACTTGGGGATCCGGAACTCTTGAAACAGCTTTTGGTCTCTAGCGGAAAATCTGGGAAGGATTCCCTTCCCCACCCTCGGCGGCAGTTTGTGGGGCATAAGGCAGCGCCCTTGGTGCCAGGGGCTTCTGGCCAGCCGGCCGCCTCCAGCGCGCCTTGGGCGGGGTCGGATTGGAGGGCACGGTGTTTTTTTTGCTTCCGAGTTTTCAAGCGGGTGTTCTCTTGGGAACAAGGGGGGGTGGCGGGGGTGGGAGGCTTAGGTGGTGATTTTTTTTGCTTTTCTTTGGGGGGGGGGGGGTGGGGTGGGAGAGTTAGAGGGAAACCAAGAGAAACCCAGCATGTTGGGGCTTCCGACATCCATACACGGGGGGGCCTTGTTGGAGGTCGCCATCCGACACAGTTTCTTCGCGTGGAAGAGTGCGGAAGGATGACAGGTGGGTGTTGCTCGTCGAACCCATGAGTCTGTATTCGTCCAGGTCCTCGATGGCAAGCCACAGCCACGGCTTTTTGTAGGTTCCCTGCAAAGCCTCTTGTCAGTACGCGTGGTCCACCAAAATTGATGCAGGTACCGAGGACTGACAATCCTGTTTACTTGGCTGGCGTATGGCCAAATCCTTAGATCGCCGTGGTGTAGAAGGAGCTCTTTCATGAGCTGGTGTTTGGCCCCGGGAGCCGCTAGGGAGCTGGAGGTATGCAAAGTCGACTTTAACACAGGGGGTCTTCGGAGCTACACGGATGAAGGTTTACACCGAGCTTTTGACATCTTTCCCATCTTGGTCCATGTCGAGGTCCCTCAAATGGATTTCGATCCCAAAAATGGGCAAGTGAGAATTGAAGAGAAACAAAGGCGGAATAGAGACCTGTCCTTGGAAGTGTCGGGGCTGCTTGATCTTCTGGCGAAAGTGAGAGGAAGCCCGTGATGAACCGTAGGACCTCTTTCAGAGGACCGGCGTAGCAGGCTCCGAAAAGAAGTTCCGATCGCCAAGGCGGCCAAGGACCATCATGTAGCATCCTGCCCCCCCCCCCCCCCCCCCCGACACTATTCTAAAAGTCTTCGGATGCAGCGTGGTTTTCTCACGGCAGTTTGGAATGATGTTTGTATTGGGGTAGTTAATTATCTGATTGGGGCCTTGCCTTTTTGGACATCATTTGGAGATTTAAGTCCAAGCGTTTGGGGGTCATTGCAACTCATAGCCAAGTGGCAGATCATCTTGGTCCGGAACTCCTGATTTTGCCCCTTCAAGCTTCACCCGCGTGCGAGGAAACCTCCGGAGCGGATGCCCAAGCTGGAAGACCAGGTCTCCAAGGACATGGGGAAAAAAACAACGATGGTTGTGCCCAAAACCGATCTTTTTCACCTTTTGACCTTTCAAAGTTTCCCCCTGATAGTCTATGTGTAGTCAGGGCAACCCAAAAGTTGATCACCTTTGACTTCCATTTGACGTCCATGTGTTGTCCGTGGCAACTCAGGCTTGGAGCAGTTCACATGTGGAAACTGACAGAAAAGAAGTCGTGGAGTCCAGTGGACAAATGGGAGGGGACTCACTTGGACATTGAAACATGCTGGCACAAATTATGGTGACTTTTCATCCAATCCGCTGGCGTTATGCCTCAAGGTTTGGGCTTCATGTTGTCTACTATCACAATCCTCCCCTCCTAAAAACACACAAATAAACATATATATATATATATATATATTCCCTTAGGGGGATTGATCTTCATTTTGGTGGGGATTTCTTCCCAACCAAAGTCCCCGAGTAAAGAGTGTCGATCCGTGCGTGCGAGGTGCATGGGCACCCTCATAAATGTGTATACTCGCCATTTTTTTGGTGAGTCAAGTATTGCAGAAACATAAACACGTCCTAAATCAACCCTTATATTGCCTTCGCTGGAAACTTCCTGAGGTTCTTAGGGTCTTTAGACCGTTTGGCTTTGTTTTGGCGCTTTGTATCGTCACGACCCCAAAATGTGTACCATTCTTTCTGGGTCCTTTGGGCAAGTGAGTTAGCTTACTCCGTGAGTTTTCACGGGTCCCTTGAAGCATGCCAGAAAGTCGCCTGAAGACCAGCTCATTTACAGGTTTCCTGAAACACTTGTGGTTTTGTGATGCATCCTTTTTGGAGCCCTGTTACCTTGTGGGGACATGTTTGATGGCCAACAACAAGTTCGACTTTTTTGGGCCAATCCACTCAGGATGTAAATTTCCACATCTGCATAAGTTTACTCATTTCGGAGTCAAAAACAGACATCCCAAAATGACGACGTGACGCGACCCTTAACTTCGGCATGGTTTCTGTATTAGGTGTTTTGGCACACCCTCAAGATTTCCAGCTCAGTCCATGCGTCCGTCCACCAAGCCACGCTCTTCCAAATGTGTCTTGCTTTTTGGCGGGCTACTTTCACTGTTTTTTCTTTGTTACCTTAGTCCAGATTCAAACTTCATTCCCAGGAGTTTCCAAAGTCCCACCTTGAGCCACTCGGCGCCGTCAAAAGATCCCTGAAGGTTGCCTGGACTCCTATTGGCTTGGATGTTCCCTGCCGTTGGCTTGTTGGACTTCCATCTCTTTCTTTTTGATCAACCCATGTCTTGCTTTGGTGCCCTCATGGATGGGGAGAAGTTTGGAGATCCTGGAAAGTGCAGGTGGGAGAGAATGCTCACAGGCGAGCTTTTCCTTTTTATTTCTGAAATGCCTGGTGATGTTTTAGGCCTTCACAATACGCGGAATTCCCCAGGTCGAAAAACAGTGGGTGTCCATCCCCCTTTGATCACTGCAAGGGAAACAGGCGTTTGAGACTCTACACCTTTCCACAGCCTTTTTAGCTGGCAAGACGGGCTCGGTGAAAATGGTTTGGTGGCGTCGCCCTTTTGAAGCGCGCGTCAGTTGGGACAATTGCCAAAACATTGGCAACCTTGAGGGCTGAGTGCATCGTGGGCATCTAACTGTAGCGTTGCGGCGACGGCGTTTTTGTTTGTGGCTCGGGCGTTTTTCCCCCATCCCCGGCGCTTTTTTCCGAACAAAGGCGAAATTTCTGCCTTTGAGAAAACGGGCGGACATTTCCGCCAACGGAGTTTCTAGGCATGGGTTCGCTTGCACGCGGGCGTATCGGTTGCCGAAAGATATCACCTAGGTCCCCCAGTAGTGCCCTTGTACCCGATTTTGGGGGAGGGTTCCCCTACTAAAATAGACTACAGAAAAAAAGGGTACCCTTATTCAAGCCTCTCTACTGGAGGACCTAGTCACAGTTTCCCCCTTACAGATCCCCTCCAATTTACGTCCCGCGCCTGTTTGGGCGAAAGCTGCGTGATGGCGAAGTTGTCCTAGGCTGTTGCTTTGTGGAGGTTTCCCTCGAAATCATTGCGAAGTTTACCCGCCCACCAAGTAACATGGAACCTGACGTTCGGGGGTCCACTTGAAAAGGACAATGGCCAAACCAGGACCTCAATTTCACCTCACTCCATGTGCAAAAAAGGTGGGGAGGGCAACTTGAGGAGTTCCAGCTGAACCGCTTCATGGGGCGCTGGTATGTGATCCAGTGCATCCCCGAGAGCTTCGAGGACCGAATCCAGTGACCGCACCGGGCGACCCGGCGAACTCAGCGCGGATGGCACGCGGCGGGATGGGATTCAGGACCCCTCCTTTTTGACCACCCCAAAATACTTAGAGTCTTAGAAAATGGGGTCCTCGACCCCCTTTATTTTGGTTAGGGTAGGCAAAAAGAGAGGAACCCTGGCTGGATTTGCTGCTTGGAAGACCGAATGGAGATGACGCTTAATAGGGAACGTCGGAAGTGCTTTGTGGACATGCATCCCCAAAGGGTCCCTTATTGAAATGCATACCGAAATGGACTCACTTCTTGAGTTCTCGGACTCGGACTTGAGGCAAAGTTGGCAAGGGCCAATTTGCCCGATGGGACGTGATGCTTAGGGACGTGGTGAGCCCAACTTGGGCAACAGGAGGTCTGCATGGCCATAAGATGCCATGGCTTTTGGTGGATTTACCCAAGCCACAAGGGTTATGGATAAAGTGTTGATTTGTCTTAGGCCCTTGTGTAACACTTGGATAATTTGGAAGCCTTTGCATGAACCTCCAAACAGGTATGCTACGCAGGCTGCTATGCCTTCCGGTGTTTGGATTGGAATTGGCACGAGGGCTTGAAGCACTTGCTTTTGTTCTGGGTTGTCCTCCGGTTGGCCAAGTACGCAACATAGTAAGACGATATGGTGTTTGGTGTAATCATCCTGATTTGGGCCAAGTGCCACGTCACCAAATGAGGCGGGTTTTAACTTCCAATTGAGCGCTCAAACCCGAGCTGACTTTTCTTGCGCGACTGGAACAGGGGGGCTATATATATATATAAAACTTTGGTTCTATGCACGCATTTTGTTCTGGAAGCGTGAGGTTGCGAGGGGAAATCAACATATACTTGACCAGGTGAACGTCTTCGACCGCCATGGCCCCTTTTCAATGCCTGTTGAGGTTTGTAAATAAGGGGAACCAAGACCGCAACTGTTGGAGGCCGATTCCTTTAAACAAATTGACGCGCCCAGATTTCGGTGTCTTTGCGGCAGGAGGGGGTGTCCAACATGGTGAAAGAGTTCTGCGCCGAGGGGCGTCCGCCTCGGAGGATTGAGTGGCACCCTCCTGAGAGCGTGTTGGGGAGATAGGCGCGCTGGTGGTTTTGGGCGGAGAATAGCCCAAAAAGCAGCCATGGACGCAAAATATATCCCAACATTTGACGAATTTGGAGGGTGAACATATATATGACCTACCTGGATTGCGTGGGTCATCTTTGGCATTTCTTGCCTCACTGAAATGAACTTTTGTCTTTCTTTATTTCCAGGTGCTTTCGGGGAGCTGAGTACAGGGCTGGAATGAGTGAGGCCTTCCACTGGTCTCCTCAAAATTTGGCAATTCCCACAGTGGGTATCTTCCCCGGTGGTTTGGTTTGGTAGTTGACAGGGTCCAAATGAGTTTTGTCCACCAACCGATGGACAAACACCGAGCAGGCCCAAGGCGGCGCGGGTGGGGTTGGGCTTGGAGATAACTGCACTCAGATGCTGGGCGTGCATAGATTTCTTTTCACTTTTTCTTTTCATTGGTGATTCTGTAAGCCCCTTCAATACTGTGTACACAACTGTATAAAACCATCTTGGTAAAGCCAAACATTGGAAGGATTTGGTCATTGCTCAATACGTGACTTGAAGATTGTGCTGGATCCACTTGAGGCTATGACTGGATCACGAGTTCGATTTGTTCTCCTTACTCCCCCTATGTCATAGAACGCCACCCTGTTTCCCAAAACAACTCAGTTGCCCAAAACCCACCTTTTGACCTTTTCGTGTTCCCTCTTTCTGATCCATGTTTAGTCAAAGTCCCAAAAGGCGATCACCTTTTATTTCCAGGTCCCTAAGGGGCAACATGCTCCACCTTTTCAGCCAGTATGAAGTGAGTTTCCATGCGCGAAAGTTGAAATCAGCTCGGAGCCCTGCTATCCTCCAATCCATGGAAGTTTGGCGTGACTTTTCAAGGACGAAATTTGGCAACAATGCGGCTTTTCCATATTAAGCCCACACACCGTGAGCTGGCCGGTTGTTTGTTGGACTTTGGTTGCAAAGCACGAGATTCAGGGTATGTGGAGCAACCCAGTTTGGAGGAGCTTCAAGGGGTGCATTACTTCCATTTGGTGAAAAATATGTTTCTATTTCCCCCTGTTGGTTTCGAAGGGAAACGATCACTACTGGACATTTTTTCATTTTTTCCAGGGGACTAAGCCGCAAATGGCGCATTCTGCCGACGCTTCGGAGCGGAGCCGGGCAAAAGTTTTCCGGACACTGAGGCCTGTGATTTGCGCCAAGTATCTGAGCCGCAAGGGCGAGAAGCGCATCATCAAGCAGGACGGCTTGGGCTCCAAAGGCTACATCACTTGGGTCTGGGTCAGAATGAACCAGGAATTGGACCGGAGGTTTTGGTTTTGACAGCCAAATTTGAGGGAGACCACAAGAGGACTGCAGGTGTTAGTCCACGTTTCCATTTACCAGGGCAACCGATTTTGGGGTTACCCTATTTTTTGACCCACACCCGCTTGCACGTCATATCTTGGATGCTCCCAGCCATGCGGTTCCTGAGCTTTGTAGCCCACTACCTAGCGGGGGAACTGAGGACAGCTCAGATATGTCAGCCCACTACAGAAGGTCCCCCAGCCAGTAGTGCCCTTCTCTACCCGTTTTTTTGGGGAGGGTTTACTAGGAAAAAGGGTACCCTGATTCTAACCTCTCCGCTGGAGGACCTAGATACATACCGCTTCCGGTTTGCGCCTTGTTCCGGTACCCATTTTGGTTCAGACGAGCGGTTTTTCAACCATGGGATTCACCCCCTTAGCGACGCCCTAAGAAATGGCCCAAGTCCCTAGGGCTCTCAAGGAACCCGAAAGAGGATCTCAACCCAGCCTTGTCCCTAGCCCGCTTCGGGAATCAGGTTCGAGGTTGGGCTGGGTTCAATTGAGAGGTCCTTCGAGGCTCTTCCCACCCTTGTTCCGGGGAACATGCCAGGACACCTCCACATGTGCCGAGTTTTTAGAATTTCCTGCTGGTTTCGTAGGGCAATTTCCTTACAAACCCCGCCCCGGCTCTGGGAAGTCAGGAGCGCCTGGCTGTGCGCGAGGAGCGCCTGGCAGTGGGATCTGACAAAGCTGCTTGTCAAAGATGGCGTGGTAAACGAAACACCAACGTGAAGCACCCGTGAAGCGTTGTCCAAAAGTTGTCAGCGTGGGTTCAACTATCATGTCTTTTGAACTTACAGAGTCGAGTTTCGGTAAATATGAACTGGAGGCAAACATTTGGTGGGTGTTTGCATCACTTGCCGATGGACCTGGTTGCCGCTGCAGACTTCAAAGGGGAAGCCAGATCGAAAGCTTCACTGAGATTAGACGAAGATTCCAACGCTACTTCTTTACCCCAAATCGAAGATTCCTAGAAAACTGTTTTTACCTCAAACAAATGTCGTGCTTTAGGGTCTAACTGTGGAACAGACTCACTGCTCTTTATAGCCTTTGCGTAGCCCTGGCCAGACGTCGAAAGAAACGGCAGCAGCTTCCAGGGGTCTGTTTTTTGTCCCTTTTTGAGGTGGTTTTGAACATCATCTTTTTGGCCACCATGAAAGGTGAGTGTTTTTGTTTCTTTCTTATTCTTTTTTTTTTGGGGGGGGGGGGGGGGGGGGGGGGGGGGGTGATTTGTTTTAGGGGAAATGGCTGTGGGTGAAAAATAGGGTAACCCTAAAATGGGTGCCCTGGTCAATAAAACTGGACAGCCTGCGGTCCAATTCCTGGTGGTTTCATTTTGACCCAGACCCAAGTGATGCAATGTGTCTTTTTGGGACATTTCAAGGGTTTCCCACTAAACCCCAAAAAAGTGATTCACTTTTTGCAGGGGGGGGTCAACAGCAACCAAGCATAGGGAGCCCTGGCTTTGGGAAACAAGCCAAAGCCCCCGGTCCCGGTGCCGGGCTGCGGGTTTTCAGGAGAAGCCTGCGGTGTGGCTGCGGCAGCCCCAGCTGGGCCTGCCCTCCAGGGAGCCCGGGCCTCGGAAAAGAGGAGCGGGGCAAACGGAGACATTTTGGGGTGCCCTATTTTTGGCCTGCTTCGGGACCCTTCAAAACCTGCTTTTGGATTTTGGGTTGGGTCTTTTAGACTTTAACCTTTTAGGGAAATCAAGGGGTGTCCCTTCAAACCTCCAGCAACTTAAACTTTTAGGGGGGTCAACAGCAACCAAGGTATGGAGGAAGAAAGTCCATGTTTCCATTTACCGAGCGGGCGCTGACCATTTTGTTTTTTTCACAGCCAAATTTGAGGGAAACCACCAGAAATTGGACTGCAGGCGTTGGTCCATGTCTCCATTTACAAGGGTTCCATTTTGGGCACCCTATGTTTGACCCACAGCCAAATGGAGTGATACCTAAAAGCAATCTATCCCCGATTTGGTTTCATTTGAGGGAATCCCCATCCTTACTGAGCAGCAAGCAACGGGTAGCTGGGTGAGATTGGGGGTGTTGGAAGGGAAACCGAAGGGTTTGAGGCTGCCTCTTTTGTGGCTTTAAAGGAAAACAAAAGCATCACAGCCCCGTGACCATTCGGCGCAAGTTGCTCTGGGCAAGGTGCTTTGCGCAAACTGGTCTGTGCAAGTTGCTCTGCGCAAGTTGCTCTGCGCAAGTTGCTCTGTGCAAGTTGCTCCGTGCAAGTTGCTCCGTGCAAGTTGCTCCCTGCAAGTTGCTCTGTGCACGCTGCTCTGTGCAAGTTGCTCTGTGCAAGTTGCTCTGCGCAAGTTGCTCTGCGCAAGTTGCTTTGTGCAAGCTGCTGTGTGCAAGAAGCTCTGTGCAACTGACTCTGCGCAAATGTCTTTGTACAAGTTGCTCTGTGCAAGTTGTTCTGTGCAAGTTGCTCTGCGCAAGTTGCTCTGCGCAAGTTGCGCTGTCAAAGTTGCTCTGCGCAAATTGCTCTGTGCAAGCTGCTCTGTGCAAGTTGCCCTGTGCAAGCTGCTCTGCGCAAGTTGCTTTGTGCAAGTTGCTCTGTGCAAGAAGCTCTGTGCAACTGACTCTGTGCCAATGTGTCTGTACAAGTTGCTCTGTGCAAGTTGTCCTGTGCAAGTTGCTGCGCGCAAGTTGCTCTGCGCAAGTTGCTCTGTCAAAGTGGCTCTGCGCACAGATTGCTCTGCGCAAGTTGCTCTGGGCAAGGTGCTCTGCGCAAACTGGTCGGTGCAAGTTGGTCTGCGCAAGCTGCTCTGCGCAAGTTGCTCCGCGCAAGTTGCTCCGTGCAAGTTGCTCTGCGCACGCTGCTCTGTGCAAGTTGCTCTGTGCAAGTTGCTCTGCGCAAGTTGCTCTGCGCAAGTTGCTTTGTGCAAGTTGCTCTGCGCAAGTTGCTCTGTCAAAGTTGCTCTGCGCAAATTGCTCTGTGCAAGCTGCTCTGTACAAGTTGCCCTGTGCAAGTTGCTCGCAAGTTGCTCTGTGCAAGTTGCTCTGCGTAAGTTGCTTTGTGCAAGCTGCTCTGTGCAAGAAGCTCTGTGCAACTGACTCTGTGCAAATGTCTCTGTACAAGTTGCTCTGTGCAAGTTGTTCTGTGCAAGTTGCTCTGCGCAAGTTGCTCTGCGCAAGTTGCTCTGTCAAAGTTGCTCTGCTTTCAAATTGCTCTGTGCAAGCTGCTCTGTACAAGTTGCCCTGTGCAAGTTGCTCGCAAGTTGCTCTGTGCAAGTTGCTCTGCGTAAGTTGCTTTGTGCAAGCTGCTCTGTGCAAGAAGCTCTGTGCAACTGACTCTGTGCAAATGTCTCTGTACAAGTTGCTTTGTGCAAGTTGTTCTGTGCAAGTTGCTCTGCGCAAGTTGCTGCGCGCAAGTTGCTCTGCGCAAGTTGCTCTGTCAAAATTGCTCTGCGGAAATTGCTCTGTGCAATGCTGTGCAAGCTGCTCTGTGCAAGTTGCTCTGTGCAAGTTGCTCTGCGCAAGTTGCTCTGGGCAAGGTGCTCTGCGCAAGCTGGTCGGTGCAAGTTGGTCTGCGCAAATTGCTCTGCGCAAGTTGCTCCGCGCAAGTTGCTCCGTGCAAGTTGCTCCCTGCAAATTGCTCTGTGCAAGTTGCTCTGCGTAAGTTGCTCTGCGCAAGTTGCTCTAGGCAAGGCGTTCTGCGCAAAGTGGTTTGTGCAAGTTGCTCTGCGCAAGTTGCTTTGCGCACAACATGGCCCCGCGTTTGCGCTCGACCACGCCGATTCCCCGCAAAGGGTCGCGCGAGCACCGCAGAAATCGTAAAACCTCCAGTTTTTGCACCTCGACCACGCCTCCAGCCAATTTTTGCACCTCGACCGCGCCGATTCCCGCAGAGGGTCGCGCGAGCCAAAACAAAATCGCAAAAATCCTCGAGTTTTTGCACCTCGACCACGCCAATCCCCGCAGAGGGTCGATTTTCGTGTAGTGTCGTCGGCACTACCCCGCACTTGCAACTTGCGCTTGGCTCCTTGCACTTGCAACTTGCACTTGACTCCATGCACTTGCAACTTGCACTTGACTCCACGCACTTGCAACTTGCACTTGGCTCCTTGCACTTGCAACTTGCACTTAACTCCGTGCACTTGCAACTTGCACTTGACTCCATGCACTTGGCCCCTTGCAACTTGCAATGACTCTCATGACTCCTTGCAATGACTCTCATGACTCCTTGCAATGACTCCTGTCAATGACTCCTTGCAATGACTCCTTGCAACGAGTCCTTGCAATGACCCTCATGATGATGATTGCTTGCAATGACACCTTGTACTGATTTTCATGAGTACAACTCAAGTGAACCCAGCGGAAGAACCCTTCGCCATGCTTTCGGGAAAGCCATACGAGGGATTTCCTTGCAAAGACACACCCGTGTGCTCCAAAACATGGATTTGCACGACGCAAGACGGACATCGGTTCTGTTTTTGGGTTTCCTTTTGGAGCAACCTACAGCAGCGTTCACCAAACATTTGGGTCAAAACTCAAAAATCAAAGAAAAATAAAGGGGGTGAAGGGTCAACGGGGCGAGGCTTCAGGGCAGACGAAGGCAGAAAGCAGCGCAAAAAACCATGAAACAAGCAACAATCATATGGGTTTGTCACTGGGAGCTGGGGTTGCGATGGTTCCTCCTTCCACCCAAAGGATCGTTGTGAGCTTGTAGTTGGGCAGGATGTCTTCCTCCTTTTCTGTGTTGTCACAGCCGCTTTGCTTCAGTGTAGAGTGGAAATTTGTGCGCATTTTTCAGTGCCCAAGGGGCTGGTTTGGGACACCGATGGTCCAAAACACCCATGCCCAAACAGTGGTCCCAAACACCCATGGTCCCAAACACCCATAATCCCAACACAGTGGTCCAAGTTAGTCCCAAACACCCATGGTCCCAAACCCCAAACACCCATGGTCCCAGCCAACTGGTCCCCAACACCCGTCCCAAATCCCAAACGGTGGTCCCAAACAGCTGGTCCCGAACACCCATGGTCCCAAGCAGCTGGTCCCAGACACCCATGATCCCAAACGCCCGGCCCCAAACGGTGGGTCCCAAACACCCATAGTCCCAAACACCCGCAACACCCGCATGGTCCCAAACGGTGGTCAAACACCCATAATCCCAAACGAAGGTCCCAAACCATGGTCCCAAACACGCATGGTCCCAAATTGTGGGTCATAAACACGCATGGTCCCAAACGGTGGTCCCAAACGGTTGGTCACGATGGCCAAACATGCATGGTCCCAAACCATGGTCCCAAACGGTATGGTCCAAACAGTGGTCCCAAACACCCAGTGTCCCAAACACAACAGCTGGTCCACACAGCTGGTCCCAAACGCAGGTCCCAAATTGTGGGTCCCAAACACCCATGGTCCCAAATGGTGGTCCCGGACACCCATGGTCCCAAACAACCATGGTCCAAACCCAAACTGCTCAAACACCCGGTCCCAAATCCCAAACAGCTGGTTCCATGGTCCTGCCAAACAGCTGGTCCTCCCAAACACCCGCTTCCAAACGGTGGTCCCAAACACCCAAATGGTCCCAACCATGGTCCCACGCATGCTCCCAAATTGTGGGGTCCCAAACACCCATGGTCCCAAACGGCAGTTCCAAACAAAACAAACCCAGGTACGATGGTCCCAAACGGTATGGTCCCAAACAACTGGTCCCGAACACCCATGGTCCCAAACGCCCGGCCCCAAACGGTAGCCCAGTCTGGTCCCAAACACCCATGGTGGGTCCCAAACAGCTGGTCATGCCAAACGGTGGTCCAAAACAGCTGGTCCCAAACGCATGGTCCAAAACAGCTGGTTCCATGTCCCAAACAAGGGTCCCCAGGTCCCAAACGATGGTCCCAAACCAAATTGATGGGTCCCGTGGTCCTAAACGGTGGTTCCCAAACAGCTGGTCCCACGCAGCTGGTCCCAAACACGTATGGTGGCGGGTCCCAAGCACCCAGTGGTCCCGGACACATTTTCTTAAACGCCCGGCCCCAAACGGTGGGCCCCAAACACCCGCATGGTCCCAAACGATGGCCCCAAATTATGGTCCCAAACACGCATGGTCCCAAATTGTGGGGTCCCAAACACACATGGTCCCAAACAATGATCCTAAACGAAACAAACACCCATGGTTCTGAAGGTGGTCCCAAACATGCATGGTCCCAAACGATGGTCCCAAACGGTATGGTCCCAAACAGCTGGTCCCAAACTCCACACGATGGTCGCAAACACGTGTGGTGGTGGGTCCCAAGCACCCATGGTCCCAAACAGTGGTCCCAGACACGCATGATCCCAACGCCCGGCCCCAAACACCCATAACCCCGAACGATGGTCCCAAACCGTGGTCCCAAACACGCATGGTCCCAAATTGTGGGTCCCTTCATGGTCCCATGGTCCCAAGCAGGTGGTCCCAAACGATGGTCCCAAAACGGCTGGCCGAACACCCATGGTCCCAAACAGCTGGTCCCAGCTCATGGTCCAAACAGTGGTCCCTGGTCGGTCCCAAACAGCTGGTCCCAAACACCCCAAACACCGACCCATGGTCCCAAACCAGCCCCTATAAGTTTCCGAACCCCCAAAACCTTCCACAACCCCCCAAAACTTCCAGAACCCACCAGCCCACAACGTCCCAAACAACCATGGTCCCAAACAGTTGCACGCATGGTCCCAAACACCCATGGTCCCAACCAGCTGGTCCCGAACACCCATGGTCCCAAACAGCTGGTCCCGCATGGTTCCAAACGGTCGTCCCAAACACCCAACGATGGTCCCAAACCATGGTCCCAAACACGCATGGCCCCAAATTGTGGGGTCCCAAACACGGTCCCAAACAGGTGGTCCCAAACGATGGTCCCAAACAGTATGGTCCCAAACAACTGGTCCCGAACACCCATGGTCCCAAACACCTTGTCCCACACACCCATGGTCCCAACGCCCGGCCAAACACCCAAGTCCCAAACGATGGTCCCAAACCATGGTCCCAAACACTCATAGTCCCAAACGATGGTCCCAAACGATGGTCCCAAACATGGTCCCAAACGATGGTCCAAAACGGTATAATCCCAAAGAGTGGTCCCACGCAGCTGGTGCCAAACACGTGTCCCAAGCACCCATGGTCCCAAACAGTGGCCCAAACAATGGTCCCAAACCATGGTCCCAAACACGCATGGTCCCAAATTGTGGGTCCCAAACACCCATGGTCCCAAACGGTGGTCCCAAACGAACCAAATCCGAAACAGGTGGTCCCAAACATGCATGGTCCCAAACGATGGTCCCAAACGGTATGGTCCCAAACAGTTGTCCCGAACACGCATGGTCTCAAACAGCTTGTCCCAGACACCCATGGTCCCAAACGCCCGGCCCCAAACGATGTGTCCCAAACACCCAGGTCCCAAACGATGGTCCCAAACCATGGTCCCAAACACGCGTGGTCCCAAATGGTCCCAACCATGGTCCCAAACACGCATGATCCCAAATTGTGGGTCCCAAACCCTTACTCCCAAACGCTCCTCCAAACGGCGGGTCCAAAACACCCATGCTCCCAAATGATGGTCCCAAATGATGGTCCCAAACCATGGTCCCAAACGATGGAAACGGTATGGTCCGAAACAGTTCCCAAACACCCAGGTCCCAAACAGGCTGGTCCCACGCAGCTGGTCATGGTGGGTCCCGCACCCATGGTCCCAAACAGTGGTCCCGGCCCATGGTCCTAAACAACAGCTGGTTTCATGGTCGGTCCCAAACAGCTGGTCCCAAACACCCCAAACACCGACCCATGGTCCCAAACCAGCCCCTAATTTGGGGCACAGGGGTTTCGCATTCACGGGGCGAGGCGGCAGGGATTAACGGGGCGAGGCCCCAAAACTCCTCACAAGCCCCCAAAACCCACCCACCCCCCAAAAACAACCCACCAGCCCAGCGCGTCCCAAACAACCATGGTCCCAAACAGTTGCACGCAATGGTCCCAAACAACCATGGTCCCAAGCAGTTGCACGCAATGGTCCCAAACACCCATGGTCCCAAACTGTGGTCGCAAACACCCATGGTCCAAACAGTTGGTCCCAAACACATCCCAAACACCCATGGTCCCAAACGGTGGGTCCCAAACGGTGAGCTGGTCCCAAACACCATGGTGCCAAAACGGTGGTCCCAAACAGCTGATCCCAAATGCATGGTCCCGGCTTGTGGGTCCCAAAACACCCATGGTCCCACACGCCCATCTGGTCCCAAACAACCATGGTCCCAAACCCAAACTGCCCATGGTCAACCATACATGGTCCCAAGCTGGTCCCAAACGCCCGGCCCAAACGGTCCAACGATGGTCCCAAACACCCAACGATGGTCCCATGGTCTCAAATTGTGGGTCCCAAACACCCATGGTCCTCAAACGGTGGTTCCAAACGAAACAAACACCCGGCCCCAAACAGGTGGTCCCAAACGGTATGGTCCCAAACTACTGATCCCAAAGAGCCATATGGTGGTGGGCCAACGATGGTCCCAGACACCCATGGTGGGCCCCAAACACCCATGGTCCAAACACCCATGGTCCCAAACGATGCGGTCCCAAAGTGTGGGTCCCAAACACCCATGGTCCCAAACGGTGGTCCCAAACGAAGATGGTCCCAAACATGTCGATGGTCCCAAACAGTATCCCGAACACCCATGGTCCCAAACGGTCCCAAACGGTCCCAAACAATGCAAACCATGGTCCCAAAGCATGGTCCCATGGTCCCAAGCGGTGGCCCCCAAACAGGTCCCAAACATATGGTGGTGCGTTCCAAGCACCCATGGTCCCAAACAGTGGTCCCGGATACATGGCCCCAAACGCCCGGCCCCAAACGGTGGGCCCCCAAACGCCCTTCGTCCCCCCCAACACCCGCATGGTCCCAAACAATGGCCCCAAATTATGGTCCCAAACACGCATGGTCCCAAATTGTGGGGTCCCAAACACCCATGGTCCCAAACGGTAGTCCCAAACGAAACAAACACCTATCGTCCCAAAGGTGGCAAACGGTATGGTCCCAAACAGCTGATCCCGAACAAATTGTGGGTCCCAAACAGCCCAACCAAACAGAAACGGTGGGTCCCAAAAACCATGGTCCCAAGATTGTCCCAAACATGGTCCCAAACGATCGTCCCAAACGGTACGGTCCCAAACAGTAAACAGTGGTCCCGGACACCCATGCTCCCAAACAACAGCTGGTCCCATGCTCCACAGGATGGTCCCAAACAGCTGGTCCCAAACACTCAATGGTCCTTAAACAGTAGTCCCAAACACCAATTATCCCAAACAGCTGGTCCCACGCAGCTGGTCCGGGTTTGGGACCCACCGTTTGGGGCCGGGCGTTTGGGACCATGGGTGTCTGGGACCAGCTGTTTGGGACCATGGGGGTTCGGGACCAGCTGTTTGGGACCATACCGTTTGGGAGACCATTGTTTGGGAGTGCTGTTTGTGACCTTGTTTCGTTTGGGACCAGCGTTTGGGACCATGAATGTTTGGGACCAACAATTTGGGACCATGCGTGTTTGGGACCATGGTTTGGGATTATGGGTGTTTGCGGCCCATGGTCCCAAACACGCATGATCCTAAATTGTGGGTCCCAAACACCCACGGTCCCAAACGCTGGTCCCATGGTCCCAAACATGGTCCCAAACGATGGTCCCAATCAGTATGGTCCCTGGTCCGAAACAGTGGTCCCGGACATTCATGGTCCCAAGCAACAGCTGGTTTCATTGGTCGGTCCAAACAGATGCAACAGGAATTGACGGGGCGAGGCCCCCAGAACCCCCCACTCTGCACATGTTCCCAAACAGCCAGTCGGTGGTCCCAAACACCCATACGGTCCCAAAGTGCCAAGCAGCTGAGCCCAAACGGTCGGTCCCAACCCGAACAGTGTTCCCAAACACGCGTGGTTTTCCCAAACATTCATTCTCCCAAACTATTTTCCAAACGGTGCCATGGTCCCACACGCTGGTCCCAAACATCCATGGTCCCAAACAGTTGGTCCCAAACATCCATGGTCCCAAACAGCTGGTCCCAAACGGTAAACGCCCGGGGTCGCGGTGCCGAGCAGGCACCTACAAGGCGCTGAGCAGGCGCGGTGCCAAGCAGGCCCCTTTTCCACCTGTCTTTTCTTGTCGTCCCAAACCGGCGAGGTCGGTGGTCCCAAACACCCATGATCCAAACGCCACCCATCGCCATGGTCCAAACGGTGGCCCAAACTGGGGTCCCATAATCAGGCCCAAACACCCATGGTCCCAACGATGGTCCAAAACCCCAAATGATGGGTTTCAAGCGTGGGTCCCAAACAGCTCCCAAACACCCATGGTCCCAAACGCCTACCCAAACACATGGTCCCAAATTGTGGATCCCAAACACCCATCATCCCAACGGTGGTCCCAAACAGTGGGTTACGGTCCCAAACAGCTGGTCCGAAACGCTCATGATGAGCCGCAATGGTCCCAAACAATGGTCCCAAACGGTCCATGGTCCCAAACACCCATGTCCCCAAACGGTGGGTCCAATGGTGGTCCCAAACAGTGTTCCATGGTCGAAACGATGGTCCCAGACGGTGGTCCCAAACGATGGTCCCAAACCATGGTCCCAAACACCCACTCCCAAATGCCCATGGCCCTCAAACTGTGGGTCCCAAACACCCATGGTCCCAAACAGCTGGTCCCAAACACCCACCCAAATTGTGGGTCCCAGCACGCACTGTCAAACGGTGGTCCCAAACGCTCGCGTGTGGTTTGAAACGGTTGTCCCAAACACTCATGGTCCCAAGCGCTGGTCCCAAACAGCCGGTCGGTGGTCCCAAATATTCATGGTCTTAAACAGTGGTCGCAAAACCCATGACCCACACTTGGTCCCAAACACCCATGGTCCCAAACAAGCCCCGATGGTCCCAAACAGCTGGCCCAAACACCTATGGCTCTGGCCCCAAACACCCATGGTCCCAGAAACGTGTTGCCTTTCTACACTAAACGTGCCCTCATGAATGCAGCAATAAATGGCTTGACCGCTTTGTGCGCAGCACAGCAACCAAACACAAGCAAGCAAGCTAGCCAGCAAGCCCTGGAGACAATTACCTTCAGCGCCAGAAGGAAAGAAAGTGCTTTTCCGGGGAAACACGCGTGTTTGCGGTGTTTTCTTGTTGTTTTCGTCCTCGGGCCTCACCCCATTTGCCGCTCACCCCATTGATTTCCCTCTAAAAAAAGCTGATTTTGGTCACCGTTTGTTCAACGTCAGGTAGGAAGCTGGCAAACAAGTCCTGCCAGAACTCTCCACCTGGCCCGTACGCGCTCGACATGGAAGGGTGGGTCCAACGGTCTTACCAAACAGCATTTTTTTATTCACCTTCTTCTTGTGGCTAAAGGGAAGCCAGGAGGAAACACACCTGGGGAAAGTTGCCCTTGCAAACACCAGACACACCCACACACGAGAAAGCCACTGTGGCAGAGGGGTCTGGTTGACCCTTACATCCGCGCATGTGCAGAGCCGCACACGGAGGCAACAATGGGGCGGAGGGGGTGTTGTCCTAGACAACGCATCCCTGCTTTGAGCGCAAGCAAAAACTGCGGCTGAAGCACTGGTGAAAGGGGCTCCTCAAGTAATGAATTTAAATCCAACTGCAAGGAATGCAAGCCCGCCCGTCTCTCAAAACCAGAGTGCTTAAATCCGGGGGTCCCATTCCCGGAGCTCTGGAACACATCCAATCTTCAGAGACCCCTCTCGGGCCTAAGGAACCCTCTCGGAGGCTCACTGCCCGAGTTCCGTTTCGGACTTGGTTGCCATGTTAGTGGCGAAAAAGTAAAAAGAGTTTGTATAGCCCTTTCCTGGACAGAAGTGGAGAGGGCGTGGCCGGCACGTTTTCGGCGCTTCGCGAAAAACCTTCAGGTATCCCAACTACGTCGTCCTTCACTGCTGGGCGCTCAAATGTGCGTTTCCTCCGGCCCCTTGCCATTTTTTGTTGAGAGCCAAGGGCAAGTTGGATACTTCAACTGTGGCAGGCCTTTTTTTTGGGGATTTTTTTGGTCATTCAACCACAGGAGACAAACAAAAATAGATTCCCCCATTTGACGACAAGCCGGTTGTCCCCGCAAAATGGTCATAGGAAAATCTGCGCGGTCGAGCAGGCCGAGCAAGGCCGACTGGGGTCGAGCAGCCAAGCAGGCCAAGCCGAGCAGGGCCAGCTAGGCCGAGCAGGCCGAGTAGGGCCGAGGAGGCCGAGCAAGGCTGACTCGGGCCGAGCAGCCAAGCAGGCGAGCAGGCCGAGCAGCTCTACATGCAAGGGAGTGGAGAGGAAAGAAAAGATGGAGCCGGTCGAAAGGCAAGGCCTTGTTGGTTGCTGTGAACTTGTCAACCCCCCAAGTTTCACGTGTCCCAGCTCACGCCACTCAACTCCCTTGGGTCTGATCAAAGCTCAAAAAAGCCTTCGCCGTAGAGCTTGGAGGAGTCGGGCAAAAGGCTGGATTCTATACAGCCTTGAGGCTAGTTCAGTGCCTACAACCTGGTGGGGTTCTGCGCTTTAGCCCCGCAGTGCTCGAACCTTGAATAACGTCAGTGGTAATGAGATGTGTGAGAAAGTTGCAGAAGGAAACACCATGGCCCGCATGGCTGGCTGCGAGGCCCTGTTTGAGAATCTGTCTGGGTCACAGATCTGCAGCTTCCTCAGGTCAACTCTGCAAGTTTTGGTGGAGTTGGAGCTGCCAACCATGTGTGCCTGGGCCGCTGTGCAGTTGACACAGGCCCAGAGCCAGAGAAGAAGGATGGCCAGATGTTGTCGGGACTGTATCCTTCAAGGATGGGCATTGCAGTTGTGGATGCGCGGGAAGCCAAAGCAGCTCCTGCAGCCAAGAAGCGTTGCTTGAGTGACCTCTGGCAGCCCTAAGCAAGCACGAGCAAACAGATCCTTGCCTTGACACTGCCGCCAGTGCAGGTGATGACCAGTGCCTGTGGAAGGATGACAGCCAAGTGCCGGACCTGAGGACATCACGGCAGCTGCTTAGGGGCCAGTGCGTGTGGCAGGATGACAGCCAGAGTCACACTGTCGGCTGGCAAGAACATCCTTCTCAGCCACACAGCGCAGGCGTGCGCAGCCGTGCTCAGCCGTGCTGAGTGCTTTGGCCCAGCCGTGCTCAGTCATGCTCAGCCGTGCTCAGCTGCTCAGCCGTGCTAACCAGCGCGATTTTACGACGAACGTGCCGGCACTGCTCAAGAGCATGATTACCCCCCAACACCCTTTTCCGATTTTTCCTCGGCACAACAAAGCCCTGGAGTGATTTATGAAGTAGGGTTCCGAAAGGGCTGGGGGGGGGGGGCTTTTTGGGATAGTGCCTGGGCCTACAAATCATGTAGGGTCGCCACAAACATGAACGCGAAGCTGAAGATATTTTTTCAGTGTTCCCAGATTTCTCCTCGCGGAAAATATTTAAGCACATACTTTTACGCATGGAAATGGTTATATATATATATAAATATATTAAGTAAATATATTTAAATAGAGTACTTTGCCCCTTCAAACTTGCAACTACTGCAAAGAGAAGAGCGCTCTTTTCTGCCCGTGGCCGCTAGAGGTTATGACTCCAGCCATTCGCCCATGATTACAAGGAACACATAAATGAACAAAGATAGCGCAATAAATGTATATACATTGTATTTGAAAATACACACATATGTGTCCATGTACATACACACACACACATATATATACCTTAGAAAGCTGGTATGTAGCCAAGGAAGGTCGCCTTTTGAAGGTGTTTCTAGTGGATTCCATGGGTCTCATTGGGCACGGGGCCTTCTGACCAGGGGCTAATACAAGCGCGCAGGCACAGCCAAACCCGAACATGAAACCATGTCAAAACAGCTGTCTTTGGCGCGCCAGCCCGAAGCTTTCAATGTCTATGCCAGGGATCTTCCAACGACGCCACCTTGCAGCCTGACACGGTTGAATTGTTTATACGGCCACTCTTCAAGTTGTTGCAACTTCTATCTATTCAGTGCATCGACTCACCCTGGCAGAGCGCAAGCTCTCGCAACATGAGTGTCCTTGACTGACTTGGCTTTCCAGGTTTCTCTGTGTTCAGGGTCATCCATTTTCGTTTCTATGACACCCAGGAAACCCCCAAGTAGTCACGCGGCCCGAATAGAGAACCCAACTTTGGTACCGATTTTTGGGGCAACTTTCCCGCAAAAAGTGTCGCTCAGGTTGTTTGGCGGTTACGAGTGTGTCTGGTCCCAGCTTTTCATCAATATCATTCAGGTTTTGGAATTGGGCGTGGCCTTTTTTGAAGGTACCTTGCTTCGTGTTTTTTCAAGGGAAACCAGCATGAGCATCATGTTTTTGTTGCGCGGGTGGGGGTTTTCCATAACAAGACAGACCCAATTATTGTAGAGTTTGCAGATGCTTACGGGCCCACCCAGATATGACGAAGCCGGCTTGACTTTCTCTTCGAACACTGCAGCAAAGGGCGAGTCACTGATGAGTTCATGTTCGTTTAGTCATCCCCTTAATTCCCCGCGTCTACCGGGCAATATGAGCCATCCACCAACTCACCCTGTAATGGGCCCCCATGCTTCCAGTTTGCCGGGGAAGCCAAAAGTCCGTTGAGGTATGATGTTAAAGTAGATCCAACTATTCATTCGAACCTTTGGATTTGGAGCACCGCAGGATTTGCATGTGACTTGCCGAGGCTCGGATGACGCCCTAGCACCTCCCTCAAGTGCTGTCGCCAACTGTGCAGCGGAATCTACGTAATAACAATCGCTTTTGGTTTGGGTCCGCCCACTAATGGGAACCTCAGACAACGCCTGGTTGGCCACCAAAGAGTGAGGATTCAGACCACTTTGGAGGACGGGGTTTATTAGTCCGGGGTCAACATTCAACATATTGACCGTTTTTCAAGTTATGGAAGGACGATTGGAGAGTTGTAGAAGCGCCCTTTTGGAGAGGTTTTTGGACAGAGGGAGCCCTTTTTTTTCCGCAGCCTATTCGGTTGGCCAAGCAGTGCCTGCAAGCACGGCGAGCTCTTGTAGGCTCTTGATTGTGGAGTTCCCTCATGATGGCCACTGTCCGTACGGGGAACCTTGAGAGGTTTCGGCAAAATGGTTTTGGTTTGGCTTCAATAAAACCATTTACTTGAAGGCTCCCACGAATTCCTCGACTAAATCTTATAAGTCAGGAGGTTATTTCCGCAGAATTGGTGTTCGGTGTTTGTCCGCTTGCCGGGCGGGGTGGTTCCGCAACTCACTCCGAGGGTTTTTTTCGGCATACTGCTAGTTGAGAACCAATCAATGTCAGGTGGTCACCTTTTTTGTCACCCTTTTTGAGCAATCCTGGTGGAAATCGAACAGTTTACACTTGCTTGGCCAAGTGAGGTTGCTGGGCTGGACTGGCGCGCCCAAGCCGTACACGACGTTGGTTAAAGCAGCCATCCGATTCTTTAGGCTGGTTGTTTAAGGTTAAGCGGCAGTTTCCACTAAAAGGTCAGACTTTCAGCAGGTGAACTGGGAACCGCTCAAAAAAAACGAGGGGGGTAGTGGAAACAAACCCAACTCGATCGAGTGAACTTCAGGTGGGGATGCTGGGCACCAGCGACCGGCACTGCTTGTGGCTGACGCTCGCCAGGGGCGAAGGGAGTACTAGGCCCCCCAGTGGTGCCTTTTTCGTTTCTTTTTTGGGGGAGGGTTCCCCTAGTAGAATAGACCACAGAAGAAGGGTACCCTTATTGTAACCTCTCTACTGGAGGACCTAGAGTACGTCCTTAGAATCACACGCAAAAGTAAACTTGGCCTTGTTTATCAGGGTGGCCGCGGTTCGCTTAGGTTCGGTTTTGGGAGTTTCGGTTCGGTTCGTCCGGTGTCCAAGGATGGCCCGGCAGCCGGGACCCGGAGGCGAAGTCGTGCAGCGGATGCGGGAGGAAGCCCGCCTTCTGGGCCCGCCTGGCGCGTTTTTTGTTTTTTTGTTTTTTCTCCGAAATGCGGAAGATGGACGGCTGGGTGCTGGTGAATAGCCCGTTGGACGTTGACCCATCCATTTGCTTAAGAATATGGGTCATTTTCCCCTGTTGTTTTTTCGGGGAATTTAGCACTAGTTACTGGACATATTGTTCATTTTGCAGGGGTCTTAACCAAATGGAAGGACCCCATATTAAGCAACCCCATGAATAGTGGGGTGTTCCTGGGTTTAGCTTTGGAGGGGAACACCCCCCTATGAATAAACTGGGGTTGATTAATATGGAGTCAACATTATGTTTAGGTACCCAAAGGAAAACAAAGTTCCGGAAATAGCCAATAGCTCGTATTACTCACAGGGAGACCAGAAGGGATGGGAAGTTGTGTGGTCAGACTCCCTATTGAGCACCCAGAGAAGAGACAACAATCCTAACCACAGCTAGGTGTGGCCGCCCTGCCATTCTCGATTTTGGGTAGGCAACCTTAGGTGTTGGGCTTTGGTTGTCCTTTTTTCCGGATCATCGCGGCTTGGAAAGGCTTCCAGACGTTCGTGGCTTCCATGCCCCATCCATCGCCGATTTCTCGACTCGGCCAGGCTTCGAAGTCTATCGCCTCGCGGTGATGCCCCAAGAGTGGGGCAAGCGCTGAGCACTGAGTGAGCTCTCGCCTTCAGCCTGGCGATGAAAGCACCTCGTTGGAACAGTAGTGGGTGTGGTTTCTCTGCAGGAAAACCGTCACGAGACCAAACGGAAGGCCGCAATTCCATGATTTGGGGGGGAGTGTTCCCTAAGACAAATCCAAGTCTTGTCATGGTTGAGCGGAAGACCTGGAGATGTTGATGAGTCTGTTTTACCCTAAGGAATTACCGTAGTAAGGGCCTGGCATCTTCGGGCAATCAGCTCCCTACTTCAACGGGAAGTCATAATCACAACCCTCCCTAGGTTCCTCAAATGAACTACAGCCCCTCTTTCTCACTTTTTTAGGATAGGAAACCCAATGGTTGCTTAGACAATGGTTGCAAACATGAGGCTTGGCCCAAGCTATCCATGCTCAGCTGACCTGTCGCTCAGGCCATCGCGCGGCTTCGGAGGCGGTTCTGGAAGCTGATGGAAGCGGATGGCGGGATGGCGCTTTGGCGGGAGCATTCCTGGCGCATTGGATCCACGTGGCGCGGGATTCCTGGCGCCATTCCTGGCGGCCTGGCGGCCGGGATTCCTGGCGGGGTTCCTGGCGCGGGATTCCTGGCGGGATTCCTGGCGCGGGATTCCTGGCGCGGGGTTCCTGGCGGGATTCCTGGCGGCCGGGATTGGAGCAAGTTGACGCCGAGAGAGGAACGCGCCCAAAGGCGAGAGGGATTCTCCGCAAGCTTTCGGCGACGATGGGTGAGGGCCACACCTTGGAGTCTTGGAGTGCGTTGGATTCTCCGCAGCTCGCGCTGGCGGGCTTTCTGAAGAGCCCCAGTGAGCGGGGCAACGGGAAGAGCATGATGACCACAGGTGTCCGTTTTGGATTAGTTTTGTTAAAAACAGCTGGCACTGGTTTAGATGGGTTTTATATGGTTTCGTTCCATGTACCAGGGCCATCTATTTTACCAAAAGGCTAGCTGTGGTGATGACTGGTAGAATTGTGTCGTGTTAGTTGCCACTCAGCACATGTCGACAGGGTAGGCAAAACCAACGTGGATTTGTGCGAGCGCTGCTTGCCGAAGTGTCACAGGGATGGCTGAAGTGAGGGCCTGGGTTGTAATGTTGACCCGGGATTTTCCTACTGTGGATGGACAAAATCCGTTTGCACCACCGTTCAGAATCCCGGGAATGATTCGATTTCCGCGCAAATAGTAAGAAACAGATGATTTCCCATGGTTTCGAAGTGGTGCAGGATTTTGTCCATCCACAGTATATGGATGTGGGGGGGGGGCAACCACTACATGCATTTTCAGGGTTTCTTCAAGTGGGACTTGGATCCGGGCTCCATGCAAATTTCATGCGGCATTCATCTTCTATCTACTTCTGGCTTTTGCGCTTCAAGCGCCGTCAAGCGGGTCCCGATGTCCCATGCTCGCACCAGCTGCAACCAGCCACAACCAGTTTTGTTGTCCAACGGCCACAAGTGTTGGTTCAAATGGACAGGTTGTTCACCTGAATGTTGGTTTGTGGTTTTCACCGAATGTTGGTTAAACTGCGCTAAGTGTTTTCTTGTTTGCAAAGTTTGACCTCGGGTTTGGAACCAGACTCTTTCCAAATGTTTAGGCCTATGGCCGCTCCAGAAACCAAGCGTTTCCGCACTCGGAGTCTGTGCGTCACTGAGCTTAGTACCCAACCACTCCCATGAGGATTCGTTTCAATTCTTTGGTTCTCAGAAGGGAATAGGAATGATCCCTCCAACCATCCCTCATGGTTTCCTTTAAGGGAATCCCTCGGTTCAGTCCCAACACCCTGGGTCATTCCCTACTGAGACCACCCATAGTCCCAACAGTCGCTGACAGTGCTACGCTTGCCCTGTCCCTTGCCCTTGCCTTTGCTCTTCCCCTTCTGGTAGGGCTCGGTTCGGATAGTGCGAGTAGTGGCACGCCATTCGGTGGACCGGGCCTCAACGGGGTAGGTCTTGGTCCTGCCAGAGGTATACGTTGTTCCTCTAAAACGTAGCCTCAATGCCATGGCAGGGTACGTGGGGTAAAACCACCTGCCAAAACAGGAAGCGGCATGGAATGCTTTAGCCATGGCCAGTTGCTAGGGTCCAGTTGCAACCGGTGACTCCAAGCTTCGGCAAGGAAACCGTTTTTGGTTTTGGGTTGGTTGACCATTTTGGGTCGGGAATCCACCAAACCCAAACATGATGAATGCGGAGCCCGGAATCCAGTCTGATTCTGCCGGCGCTGGTATCAATGTTCGCTCAACTAGCTATCATGATTAATCAAGCATACCGTATACCTTTTGAGCACATCTTTGACTTGTTGGTGTTCCAGGTGCTAGTGGAAAGGTTGCGTGTTTGCGTGTCTCCAGGCCCCAGCAGCAAACGAAGATGTCCAGTGAAACTAAACCATGGTGTCAGAATAGTGAACAGTTCTAGCGGTACCTTCCCCATTCTTTCCAGGGATCCTTCTTTCTAGAACACCTCCAGAATCCCAGGTAAAACGGCTGGTTTTTGAAAAGAATGGTTGAAAAGAATGGGGAATCAAGCCCTAGAACAATACAGGGTTAACACACACACGCACAGAAGCCAACATAGGGCTTACGTGGTAAGATCGACCCAAGCCCGATCCCTGAATCGCGGGCTTGGCGGGTCGCCCCTGGAATTCCATAGGGACCCCGTCTCCTCCAGGAGGGGAATACTCGAGGGTGTGCTTCCAAGCTTCCAGATGAGGGGTTCTGGTTTGGACCATTCTCCCCCCAAAACGGACCCCCGGATCTATAACAATGTGGACAGAGGAACAAGGGGTGTGCTTCTTCGGCACTTGAGCCTAAAGCAATTGCCAACTGGCCGTTAAAGCGAGCATTCTCAGGGTTTCTCAAGATGAGGTTTGGGGTGGTTTTGCTGTAAAGAAGCATTTGGATGACAACCCCGGATTAATCAATCCCATGAATAGGGGGGTTGATGAGTATGGGGTCAACATTCATCAATGGACGCATTAAAACTCCAAAAAAACATGCGAAAGCCACAGATTTGCAGTGACGCAACTCGCATGCCTGGAGCTATGCTGTTCGCTGCAAGCCTCGCCTCGTTCGCCTCGTTGGCGGTGGCGGTGGAAGAGCACAAGTACTGCATTGTAGGCTGGACGAACAGAGCCACAATCAAAGCACGACTCTTCAGTGGTGGGACTTGATTAGTAAGCCGCCCCCCCCCCTCAGACTAGGTTTGGGAAAATCGTGTTGTGGAGTCCCTTGGGGCTCCCTCAGTTTAATCCGAACCTGACCAGTTCTCTCCGGTCCTTTCCTGTGTCTGTTTTGCCAAGAGGGCTGCAATAGGTAGACCCCCGGTTTTCATTGTGACTCAACAGGGTTGATGGATGGCAAAATGCACCAGATCTAGACATGGGAAACCACCCCAACACCTCCAAACCAATATAAACCACCCTTTTTGAGGGAAGCTGATTGGAGGTCCATGCCCCACGAATTGACCGATTGGTTACTTGGCTACTTTTGATTGGATCTTGAACCCTGAAACTTCTCGTTGTAAAAGGTGGCCTTTCCCGCGAGGAAGCAACAAGTTAGCCTCCTGCATGCTAACGTGGAGCACACAGAGGGTAATGTGGTGAAACTGATTTCTGTGGACCTCTTTCTGGATTCCTTCATCATACTGTATCTTTTTTGGTAAAGGGGTATGATTTGAGCCGGGGCAGCCACACATCCGAAGGGAGGATTTCGTGGAAAGATCTTCGGGCGGTCGGGCGGCGCCGAAGCCTAAGGCCGATTCGCCCCCCAGACAATAGATCATGTTGACCCCATGTTTATCAACCGGAGGGGCCAAGAACCACCCCCCTCTTAGTAAACTGTTGTGTGATATGGGGTCAACAATACCCCCAACTTTAGCGGATTTTGAACGGGAATCCACTGAGTTGAAAACTACCTAGAGTCTCCATGACCCTTAAAGAAATGGGTCCACCCCTTAAGTTTGGGTATTGACCAAGCAATTTTTAAGGGCCAGAATAGGCATTCCCAGAAGGAAACTCTGTCGAAGGTGCCGGACCAGCGGGACTGCAGCTCGGGCATTTCCTGAAGCATCAAAACCGGGACTACCTGATCTTCGAGCGGACCCGATTTCAGTCGGGGTCGGGTTCGACTCAAGTGGCAAAAACTTCCATTTGCTGAAATGAATATTTCCCCCCCCCCTTGTTGGTTTTAAAATATGTTTTTCACTGCTGGAAATATGTTGCTTTTTCCGGGGGTCTTAACCAAATGGAAGCTTAAGTCCGAACCCGGTCGCATTCGAACGGAAATGGTTTGCTTCACTGGTGTTGGCCTGGGTGGTAGTTGCTTGTTGCTTGTGTTGTTTGGGGCTTTGGCTTGTTTTGTTTGCCTTTGTTCATTCTTAATTGCAGGCTGCAAAGAGCATCAAAGAACCAAGTTGCTACATGCCAAAAGCGCCCCAGTGTCAATTTCACCAAAGGACACCAACAGATACTTTACACCGTATTCATATATAGCTTTCTAGAACCCTCTATGTCATTACCCAGTTGCCTAGTGGCGCCCTTTGTCCTGTTTGTTGGAAGGGTTTCCCTTTAAGATCAACCCCAAACAAATCGGATGCCCTTTTTTCCACATGGAATTCCACTGGGCATCTGAGATGATGTAGCACCCAGCTTCGTGGCTAAGACGGCTAGGAAAAAGAGTATCGTGGCCATGACATGCCATGACCTTCCAATTTGCATCTCTTTCCGGAGATGAAGAAAGAGCGGGGGACGTGGTTTGTGGGGTGGGAGCCCTTGCAGGTTGTTCCCGGTTTTTGTCCATAGTCACGGTCCCAAAAGGTTGGTCTCAGGGACAAAGCAGGCCCAAAAGGTGATCACCTCTTAATTTTCAAGTCCCCAAGGTCGGGCAATCCTCAATTAGATTGGTGGGTTGGGGCTTTGAACCCCTGGTTCTTGTAGCCTCAAGGGTATAAATGTGACACCGACCCCCCCATAACCACGCCTCCAAACCGATATGGCTCGCTCCACCCTTTTCGAGTGATCTGTGGCATCTTTGGCAGGAATGCACGGCCCGGGAGCTTCTTCGAGCACTACCCCAGGCACCGCCGGCTCATCTCGCTGAACAAGCGGACGCTTCGCAAGATTGAGCGGTGTTCAAAGTCACGAAGCTCGTAAGGTTCTGGAACCCAGGAAACATCAGCCGACAAATTGGTTGCACCCCTGGCGTCCCATTTGGGTCACTTCAGGGGGACATCCTTCTAAGCTGCAAGCTTGATTCGGGGTCATCTTTTTTGAACATATTTGGAAGAGCTCAACGATGGGCGATTGAACGAGCTCACCCGCGACTATCCTTCATGGATCAATCCCTTGTTTTCCCGTATGGTAATTGATGCAACTTTGTAGGGTCGACTATTCTACCCTCGCGCCAGGGCGAACTCTTCAACCAGAAGGGGGGTCCCTTTTGCTTGTATAGGGAGGGTCCTAGTCCACATCCAAGGGCCCTATTAAATTGAGCATGTTTTTGTATAACCCAGGGGACTTCATGATTTCCAGGGCGTGGGGAGGTTGGCATGTCAGAAGATTGTTTCTCGACCCCCCTCCCAACCGAAAGCACCACCATACATCACGACCCTCACAAGTCTTCTTTTTGTCCGGTTTCCCGAACGCATGCTCGATGCCAGTAGAATGGACCTGGGTGCTCAATAGCCCCACAAGTTGCGAATTGCTCAAAGGGATCCCAGCAGGGGATGGTTAATTTTTCCAGACCCTCCTGCTTGACACCAATCCCAGGAGAGAAAACGGCTAAAAGAGTGGGTTGCCTGAGGAATGTCCGTGAGAACCGGAGCGCCGACTTTGCCTTTCGCCATGACTGGAATACCTTGATCGATGTGCGGGAGGAAGACGGCGACGGGACATGGTCGATGTTTGGCTTCCCGCAACCCTCTCAGAAACCGGAGTGTCCATGTGGTGTTTCGGGAATGGAGGCAATCGAGTCAGTGGCGCGACGTGAAGGGGTTCCGATTTCTTGACCCAAAAATCCATGTTGAGACCCATACACCAGAGCATCACTGGAGCCACCCTGAGCACGCATGGAGTTTTGCCCCCCTCTGAACCCTGAAGCCTGCACGAACCCCGGGCATAGCCATAGCCCTTGCCGCAAAAAATCGGCCAAGGATCCCACCTTCTGGCCCCAAACCTGAGGGGTGGGAAGGCCTTTTTGGGGTGTGGGGTGTGGTGGGCTCATGTGGGGTCTAGGGCTGCGTAGATAAATCAATATATACAGTAGATATTTATGCTACCCCCCCCCCCCCCCCAGGGACCTGCAAATACCTGTGAGTTCTTCAAATTAATATCCCGGCACGAGACCCCAAATAGTACTGGGTTTAATTTGACGACGGGCGGCCCGGAAGCATAGAAAGACGTTAAATAATAAACTCTGACACCTCTCCCACTGCAGGTGAGAAAACATGCGTAAACACATTAATGTCCCTTCGTAGCTTCTGATGAGCAAGCTTGGCGCCGCGCTTTGAACAAATCTCTCCTGTCAACTTCTCTTGCGCGCTACGCTGTGTTTTGACGCTGCTGCGCGTGAAGCTACGCGTGATGTTGCGCATGATGCTGCGCAGGTATGATGTTGCACACAATGCTGCGCCTGACGCCGTGCATGATGCTGCGCGTGATGCTACGCGTGACGGTCCCTCTCGTGCATGATGCTGCGCAACCTCCCTCACCCAGCCTTTCATGTGCCTTTCTCTTGTCAACCTCTCTTGTCCATGTCTGCGTACAGTTTGGCTGCGCAAGAAGGTTGGACTTGGCACACTACTTTTGCGCCTGCAAGTTGCGATTTTCCAGCTGGAGATGCGAGAGCGGACTTTCCGAACATTACATTCGCGCGTCAAAATTGAAGTCGCGATGTTTGAGCTGGAGCTGCGAGAGCGCGCTTCGCACGCTGCCTTTACGCGAAAACACTTACGAGAGCTGGAGCTGCTGCGGGAATGCACTTTGCGTACAACTTTGGCCGGAGCCATGGGAACGCACTTCGCACAACTTTGCACTTAAAAGTTGCGATTTTGCAGCCGCAGCTCTCTGAAAGCTCTTCACGTACTTTTGTACTTAAAACTTGCGAATTTTCAGCCGAAGCGCTGCGGGAGCGCACTTCGCGTCGCCGCGCCTCTGGAAATGCTGTTCACGTACCACCTTGGTACTTGAAACTTGTGATTTGTCAGCCGGAGCTGCGGGCGTGCGCTTCGAGCACTAATGTTGGCACCCGGTTAGCACTGGGATAGTCAATAACGCACAGTTTTTTTCCTTACTGCGCCCCCAGTGTTGATGGGGACCAGAACAATTGATTTTTTGCCTCGCGGGGGGCAAAAAATGTCCACAAATCAGTTTTAACGTAACCCCCCCAAACAATCACCCAAAATCAATTCCTCTTTCAATTGGTGGCCGACTTGCTTAAAAGCGTTCCCCTTTCAATTGGTGGCCCACTTGCTTAGACGCATTCCCCGGATGCTTGGTTGCTCAAACACAAAACCCAAAGCCAGCTGAAACCTCTGAAATCTGAAAAGGAATGCTTTTAAGTAAGTGGGCCACCAACCAATTAAAAGGGGAATGCTTTTCAGTAAAGCAACTGACAGTTTATTTTCTGGAGGGCCTCCTGGAGGGGGGCTGGGGGCTTGTATCTAATGCAATGCCATTGTTCTGGTTCGGCGGGGTCTGTGAGGGGTACCCTCGTCCTGGTTGTTTTTCATTCTTAACACGGTTTAATTGGTGACCCACTTGCTTAATTAAAAGCATTCCCCTTTCAATTGGTGGCCCACTTGCTTAAAAGCATTCCCCTTTCAAGTGGTTGCTCAAACACAAAACCCAAAGCCAGCTGAAACCTCTGAAATTTGCAAACCATCCCCGGCCCTGAAACTGCAACATCTTTATTAAACAGTTGCTAAAAACATGCACAAAAAACAATCAGGACAGGGGTGCCCCTCACAGAACCACAACATTGGCATTGTTTACGGGGACCACATTAGATACAAGCCCTCAGCCCCCCCCCTCCCAGAAAATACACAGTCAGCTGCTTTGGATATGGTTGCAATACTAAAGTAGAATTCCAAAACAGGAAGTGGCTGCAAAACTAAAGTAGATTTTGGCCCCAAAATCCTCCATTGTTTGGACGTCCCAAAACTGAGCCTACAGAATTATACTTAAAACTTGCGAATTTTTACCCGGAACTTCGCGTGCTACTTATGTACTTACAACTTGCGATTTCGCAGCCGCACCTCTGGAAATGCTCTTTACGCAATACTTTGGTACTTAAAACTTTCGATTTGTCAGCCGGAGCTGTGGGAGTGCACTTCGCGTACTGCTTGTGTACTTACAACTTGCGATTTCGCAGCTGCGCCTCTGCACATGCTCTTCACGTGCTTTTGTATTTAAAACGTGCGAATTTCAGCCGGAGCTGCGGGAGTGCGCTTCCCTCTACTATTGTACTTACAATTTGCGATTTCGCAGCCGCGCCTCTGGCAATGCTCTTCGCGTACTACTTTGGTACTTAAAACTTGTGATTTGTCAGCCGGAGCTGCGGGAGCGCGTTTCTCACACCACTTTTTGTACTTACAATTTGCGTGCCGGAGCTGCGGAAGCGCACTGCGCGTACTAGCGCGCGATCGTGAAAGCAAACGCGCGAACCACGAGACAACTTCCGAACACCGATTCTTAAACAGAAAAATCCAAGGGCGCCACAGCGAGAGCGCTTAAGAGGGTTCGCCGAGCTCAGGACAAATTCGCACGGCGCCGCAACGAGAGCGCTTCAACACACAGGATCTCCACAGAGGGTTCGCCGAGAGCAAGACGAATTCGCACGGCGCCACAGCGAGAGCGCTTCGACACGCACAATCTCTGCAGAGGGTTCGCCGAGCTCAAGACAAAGTCGCACGGCGCCACAGCGAGAGCGCTTCGACGCGTACAATCTCCGCAGAGGGTTCGCCAAGCTCAATTTGCACGGCGCCGCAGCGAGAGCGCTTCGACGCGCACAATCTCCGCAGTGGGTTCGCCGAGAGTAAGACAAACTCGCACGGCGCCACAGCGAGAGCGCTTCGACACGAACGATATCCGCAGAGGGCTCGCCGAGAGCAAGACAAATTCGCACGGTGCCACAGCGAGAGCGCTTCGACGCGCACAGTCTCCGCAGAGGGTTCGCCAAGCTCAAGGCAAATTCGCACGGCGCCACAGCGAGAGCGCTTCGATGGCACAATCTCCGCAGAGGGTTTGCCGAGAGCAAGACAAACTCGCACGGCGCCACAGCGAGAGCGCTTCGACGCGTACAATCTCCGCAGAGGGTTCGCCGAGCTCAATTTGCACGGCGCCGCAGCGAGAGCGCTTCGACGCGCACAATCTCCGCAGTGGGTTCGCCGAGAGTAAGACAAACTCGCACGGCGCCACAGCGAGAGCGCTTCGACACACACACACAATCTCCGCAGAGGGTTCGCCGAGCTCAAGACAAATTCGCACGGCGCCGCAGCGAGAGCGCTTCGAGACGCACGATCTCCGCAAAGGATTCACTTTCGTCTCGCAACGCCTGCAAATGAGTGAAACGCTGCGCCTGGCACGAAATGCACGGACCCATTTTATGAAAATACTTCGCCTGCCACGCGCTTTTGTTTGTGATAGGGTCCAGCATCAGCGCAAAACATACTGTGCCTGCCACGAAACGCGTGGCAGTCTCACAGAACGTTTCGTGCGCGGCCCTCGCCCTCAAGACACCTTTTTGCGACAACTGCTTTAAGAGCTCCGACTGTCCCAGCGTCTTAGCCTGACCGACAAGAAGATATCACCGCGTGGCGGCCCTGCAATCCAAAAAGCAATCTGCTCTCAAAAAACGCGTTTGGCACGAGGCTTCCTCAAAAAACACACCCGCGTCGAGGCGGTTTTATTAAAAGTTCATCGCGCGAACCTCCCAATTGTGGCCTGCCAGCAAAAACAGCAAATGTGAACGGCACCACAGCGAGACGCACGTGCCAGCGCGAACCTCCATTTCGTGCAAGACTGTCACACCGAAAACAACTTTTACGCACAGGGCCAGCAACTTGAGCGCGAACCTCGATCTAAACCGGCCTTAGCTCTTACCGTAAGAACCCCATAAACACTATTTGGGGAATAACATGTATACATGGGTTCTTTGTTTTTGCTGTACCTGCGAAAATGGCATCTCTTCTGTTGCCGCGTCTTTGCGCAGGAGGCGCAGCGGCCCGCCCCAGTCACGGCGCGATCCAAAGAGCTCTTCCCTCATGCTCTTGGGAAGCAACAATGGTCTGCGCCAAAGTTTTGACTCACTCCCTGAGTTCATGCCTAGATAACCAATTTGCTGTTTTTTTCAGTCACTGTTGCTGGTTATTGGGGTGAAGTGGATTGTAAAAGCAGCAACTGGGAATCCAGGTGGAATCAGGTGGACTTTAAACTTTTTGGATTTGGACCATTTCAGTGGTTAGTAAACAGTTCGCTTACTTGGTTGGGCCAGTCCACTCAGGAAGTAGGTCCGGTTGAGCTTTACGGGTTGCGAGTTTTTTTTTTTTTTGTTTTTTTTTTTTTTTTATCACTTCCTGTCGTCCTGGACTTTGTGGCCTTTGGAAATGAATCGAAATGTTCAAGTTTCTGCTGACCAATCCCCTCAGGAAGTTAGTTGCTTCAACATTACTCTTCGGCTCAGACAATGCCAGTAGTTGCCCAACTTTCCAACTTCAATGAGAGCGCCTGGCAGGGCCCCCCATTTAATCCATGCTGGTGCAAACTTGGATTGCCCAGGATAGCATACAGTCTTATTTGGTAGCTTTTCCACTGACATGAGGATTTTCAGGACGAAGCGCCACAAGCCCCATATTTGCACTAGCGTAGTCGTACTCAACTCGACTGAGAAGACAAACGTTATTCAGCTAGCTGGCCACCCCCCCTTGTTCTGGGAATCCTTGATGCGAAGGGTCAGTGACAGGGTTCCCGAAAAGCAACGGATTGCTATGACTAGAAAATCACAAACAGCCCACCTAATTGAGTGTGTATTGAGGGTAGCCTTTTTTCACCAAAGTAAAGAGTTCTTCGTTTTCAGGGCCATGCCGCATCACTGTGATTTATTCATGCAGATTGTTGGCTGGTGGACAGAAGTCCCTCAGGTGTTCATAATCACCGGGATCTCCCGTCGAGATGGAATCGCATAGGTGTCCTTTTCGGGAAACTAGTTGCACTGAACGATTAGCCCCAACAAAACCCAGTGCCATCTATGATCAACCGAGAGCTTTCACTACCCCCAATCCACCCCGGGACTTAATGCGATATAAAGCCACCAGGCCTAAATTACCCTCCCGACTGACCTAAATTCAATCACACTGCTTACAGTTGGGTGAAAGTTGGCTCACCTCCCCTGAGTTTGTTGGGTCATCCACTCTACTTACCCAGGAAATTGAGAACCCCAGCGCCTTACTCTTGACCTAACTTCGATCCTTGTTCAACTTCGCTAAGGTGTGTTTCCTTAGGGGTGATGTTTCAACAATAAATGTGGTGATGAATTTAAGAGATGAGGTTACCACCTCACAAGCGGTACAAGTGGTTGTTGGGCATGCATCCCCGCCTTGATGTTCGCCAACGGGTCCCCCATTCAGAATCACGCCCAGGATCTTCCACTTGCTTAAGACTATGCTTCATTTTCCCCTGCTGGTTCTAAAGGGAACCTTACTGGACATATTTGCTGCTTTGTTCCAGTGGACTTAAGCAACTGGAAGTTAAACATAGGGATCCCCATCCGTTTTGCCAACAAAACGCGGGCCTAGGCGTCGGTGCTCACAGACTATCTGCGAGAGTTCGCGATGGAGCAGGAGCAGCAGATCCGCTATGGGAGCTTGGTGCAGAAGGCGGGCTTGGGGTTTGGCGCTTGGCGCTTGGCGCCCTGATGTTGGCCCCGGATGAATAAACCAAACTGTGTATTGTTAACCCCGGATTAATATAATCCCCTGGTTGAGTTTGATCGGGGGGTGTGTTCCCTTTTAGTGGGGATTCATCACTTTTGGAGGGAACACCCCCCCTAATGATGGGAAGGGTTTATTAATCCTGGGTCAGCATTATTAATAATAAGGGGGCGTCCCCGGTTTTTGTGGGGATTTATCACTCTTGGAGGGGAAACCATCATGAATAAACAAGTGTTTATTAATCCGGGGTCAACATTAGTCAAAAGGGGGCCACTACTGCGGATGGTTGCGAAGTCCATCTCGCACCGCGCGATGAAACGGTGGTGCGGCATGGATCTTTGTCCATCCGCCGTATTTCGAGCAGCACCCACAAATATGCTTGTGGAAATGCTATATCGAACTCGCCTGCAAAGTCAAAGTCATTTTTTTGTGGAAGATGGGGAGTTAACGTGGCCACTTTCTGTACCCTTAAACGTTTCCAGAATTTTCATGCTCCGCAACCAGGTACGTTGATCGCCTCCGCTGCAAAAAGTGTTTTGTTTTTTGTTCCGTTCATCTTGAATCCGAGCCGGAGGCGTCCTTTTGAATCCTGGTGATTTGGAGCCTGGATTTACTGGCTCTCGTAGAAGGTTAGTGGGCAACCACCACTCCAAAGAGCCAACCTAAAGCATCAAGGACAGAGGCGATATGACACTTGAAAGTCCCCACCTAAGTTTGTTTGAGCAAGGAGTCAGATCCGCATCCAGTTAGGCGTGGAATGCAGTACAAAGCATGGTCACAGTTGTCAAGTCCGAAATGATCCTGTTCCATCATGTTCCATCATGTTCCCAGGTTGCCACGCAACTCCAGGTCGCCTCCTTTAATCCAGCAGTCCACAAACATCCGAATCTTGCCGATTTAATTAGACCCTCCGGTAGCGTCAAGGAGCAAAAATGTACATTCACCTTCTCACACCTTGAATGTATGCATTTTCCGCACTTGCCTTTTTTGAAGGAGACCATGTTGCTGGAAAACAATCCGTCTGGAATGTCTTCACCCAGAAAGTCGGCCCTTTTTTTACCAAAGCACACTGACAGCGCATGCGGGACGGCTTTCACCGTTTCCATGCGTGCTGGGCCCCCCCAGTTGCAACCATTCGTGGCACTGTTCAATGAACGTCTGAGTCTCTTTGGTAGATTCCGCGCATATTCCAGGGTTCATGGGGGCTGGGGGGGGGGGAGGGGAGGGGGAGGGAGCCTCAAAAAACCCGAAATAGGGGGGGGGTTCATGGGGGCTGGGGGGAGGGAGGTAGGCCTTGGTGGACGCGTGCCAACCGCGTGTCTTGCTGCGTCTTTCTCAGTCTAGCTTTGCCAGGTATAAGACCACCCAACGACTGGTTCTGCTCAGGGTTTTGCATGTCCTTCCGACACTTGGGGTTCTGAACATGGGAAGACACTGTTATTGCCCGCTGCTGTTTGGTTGTTTTCCTCTTTCTGCTTTTCTATCTTTTGTGTTTCGGCTTTCTTCTTTAAAGGCCTGCCAAACCCACTTCTAGTCTGTTAGTAACCCCTGCCAAGTCTAGAGTGTGGAGGTGGGGCCTTGGTCCCAACCCGAACCTTCTGCGGGGTCATTCCATGTTATTTGCATCCTCTTCCATTTGACCGTTTTAGGGCTCTAAGCGTCCGCGTTCGTATTATATATGAGCATGGTTTCTCTTGGGTCATTTCGGTGCGGTCGGCCTTTGCTCTCGCTTGGGCGTTTCAGTGCTTCAGATCATTTCGCTTCCCGTTTGCCAGGTGAGGCGAGCAAAGTCCTCGCAAGCCTTTGAAGTGCAGGTGCTGCAGTCAGGCCCTGCGGAAGCTCTTGCCGTTTCGTTTGTTTCCTGACCCCCACCACGAAACCACAATTCCCGGTTTTCACAAATTTCAAGCTGAAAGGGCCACAGCCGACAGTTGCTCTCTTCCCAGCAAGCGCAGAAGGCTTTTGAAAGACTGCTATTTTTTAGGCAGGTGTCCTCCTTTCCATGATTGTTGGAAAGAGGGTAACGGCTGGTAAACTTGGTGGCAGCCAGTTTCCGAACTCAGGCCAAAAGGGCATGAGTATATTGAATCCAGTTGACAGGTAAGTTCCTTGTTGTGCACTGCGCTGCCGCAATAGTAAAGAGTTCTCCTCCAAACCATCCCCATATCACATATCCTGCTTAATATTAAAGGAGGGGGCCTCTTTGTATTGCCAATTCTCATAGTTTCCCTAGGTGGGTACATGGAAGAATTCCCTCATGATCATGGGCAAAAACATGTGTGTGTGTGTGTGGGTGTAATGCTCTTATATGAAACGCTCCCAATAATATTCGTAATATTTACGTCCCTTTACCCCCCCCCCCCACATACCTTCCCCCCTTTACATCAACACTTGGTTCCTTGCTTACCTGCTTCCTTGTTTGTTCGTTTGTTCGTTTGTTGTCTTTCTTGTTCGCTTGGTTGGTTTCTCAGTGCTTCTGTCAGTCGTCACCGGGTCCACAGCACTGCGGCCAGGCGCGGCCGAGGACTTCCTTTGCGGCGAGCTGATCCTCGCGAGCGGCCTGGCGCGGGCCCGCGCCGGAGAGAATACGGTGGACGGCAGCGGCTCGGCGGCTTCTTCCTGGGGTTCCAGCGGTTCTTCCACTTCCATTTGTTTTTTCCCCGGGTGGCTTTAAAGGGAATCGATTTCACTACTGGAAATATGTTATTGTTTTTATTATTATCATTAGTATTATTATGATTTTCCAGGGGACTTAAGCAAATGGAGGTCCAGCGACGCTGCCGGCGCCCTGTGATGTTCAGTCAAGGTCCAAATGCAAAAGCGCGCTTAGCTTTCCAAACATGAGGGCTGCCCCAAGAAAAAGTCTCGAAGCCCTGCTAAGAAGTTTCCAAGAGCGTTTTGCGGGGAGGGGGTGCTTGTAAGGTTGCCTCCCTATTTCCAGGTGGTTTTGGGCAAGTGAAGATTGGTTTTGGAGGGAAATATCAGGACTTGCGGTTTGGGGATTTGAACGCCTGGTTCTTGTAGATGAATGGGAAACCACCGCCTAACCTCCAAACCATCAATCCAAACCACCAATTAGCTGAGGCGAGCTGCTACTGGGCTACGAGGACCGGAGAGGCTGCCTGTTCTTTGGAGCTCACGGAAAGGTAAGGAGCCCACCATGAGGTCCTCCGCTTTTTCAACTTATAGTCAGAATTTGCTTCGACTTAGAATTCATTCCGATCCTTGCCGAAGTGTTCGCGGTTTGATTGGACATGTTGAGATGTTCCTTCTCTGGTTTGGTGTTTTGGCTGTGCCAGCTTGGGGGGATGTGCGATCCCTGGGGACATAGACTATTGTGCATCTTCAATTGAACAGGATTTGGATTCAGAAAGTCGGACTAGTGACGTCATGCCTGCTGCACTTGTATTTTGCAGACACGTCATTTGTTGGTACTTGTTGGACATATGAGACATATACATGCCACATAAGGTTTGAGCGTGGCTTTGCCTTGCTTGCAGCGAATGCAAGGCATGCTTTGTAGCGTAAGCTACAGCAAACTCATGAATGCCCCTCGCTTGGGTGTGTCCCTTTTTAGGCGACTCCCCCCCCCTGCCATGGGTGGTTGTCCTTTGGGTTTCCATTTCGGAGTGTCCCTAGGAAAAAAAGAAAAACACCCACCATACCGGCTCAAGATGAGAAGGGCGTGTTCTACGCTTTCACGGACACCAGCTCTGGCTTGGCCTGGGGCTGGTCTCAGGCTGTTCTCAGGTTGTTCTCAGGCTGGTTGTGGACCCCTCTATCTGGGCATTTTTTTTGTTGAGCTTACCTGGGGTGTAAAACGAGCTATGACAAAGACGGCTTACGGTACTACAAAAAGGAGCAACTAGTTGTCAAAGGTTTGTCGTGGATACACCTGCAGGTTTTGGCTTCCGTGCAAGCAATGTCCCGCAGCGGTATGGGTAAGTGTCTTAAAATGGGGCACCCCGAAAACGGCAGTTTCCATTCGGCTTCCCTTGACAGCTACCCCAAAAGGGTACCTCAAACGAAGAGATCCCCTTTGACACCATAGAGCCTCACGTCCTGGACTTTAAACTTCTGGGGATTGAACCATTTTAGTGGTACCTAAGGCTTGAAATCGAAGATGCGGTGTTTCCCGAAAACATGTTTTCCAAAAAAATCATGGTTTTTTGTACGTATGACATCTTCATCGGTTTTAGAGGCTCCTGGCAAACAACAAGGTTGTTTTTTTATGACCCCATGAGTGACCACACGCCATTGTTCGCAGGTGTTTGGCTTGTGAAGCATTGGGTTCGACAAATTGGCAGGACCCAATTCAAGGTCTTTTGCCTGGGGGTTGAACAACCTAACCCCGAAATGCAGGGGCAACATCTGAGTCGCCGGGTTCTTTAGAGAGTTAGTGGCCAAACCCCTAAGACCTTGCAAACGGGTGTCGGCAGCGCGGAGCAGCTCGGAAAGGCGATCACGATTCGGCGCTTCTTTCTCGCGGTTGTGGGACCAAGAGGTTTATCCAATCTCTTTTGTGGTACAAAGGGGTCTCCCCGCGTCATACCTGCACCATACTGTCCGAACAAATCGTGCATGAGCACTTTTGAGGAAGTTTGACGGAAATCGCCTTTAGCAGGCTGTGAGCGTTTGTGGTGTTCCTGGACGCACTATAAACACAGTTTGCAATTTGCATGGCCCGTCGTACTTCATTCCGCTTCAGGTCATTCGTCTCCAATTGCTGTGGGGCAACATGTGACAGTTTCTTATACTTGCTTTTTCAAGTTCGCGGTTTTCTCAGCCAAAACGCAGAAACCGGAAATGCGAGGCGGGAAATGCGCGGAAATTGGCGGGAAAAGTACAGCAGAAATCTGCGGAACAAGTACGGAAATCTGTCGAGAAAGTACGGAAATCAGCGGACCATTTGCTTGGGGAAATGCGCACCTTGTGTCCTTGGTGAATTGCACACATTGGATTGGGTTTTAATCGGCCCATGAGTACTTTTCAACTTTTGGGTAACATGGGCTATATGTCTGTAAAAGATTAACTTCCCCCAGGGCTTGGAGTTTTAAGGGGTAAGTGTTTACGGACAGTCGCAAAGAAAAGGTGCCCTTGCTTGGTCTTTTTTGGGGGGGTAGTCTTTGGGAAGCCTTTCTTTCCGGTTTTTCCGCGAGGACATGCCCGAGTCTGGTGAGTCCTTCGAGGGGAAGGCCGTGGTGGTACTGGGCCAGGGCAATGCTGCACTGGAGACCGTCCAGGAGAGAAAGAAGTGGACAAGTGGAAGCCGGAGATGCTTCCAGCGCCGTTTTTTTTTGTTTTTGTTTTTTTCTTTTCTCCGCATGGAGCGTGTTGTGTGCATAGGTGTCCTTTTTGGTTGGTTTGCTTAAAAAATAGAGGGCCCTGGTGTAGCTGGGGTTTATTCCATTTACCAGGGCCATCTATTTTTCCGAAAGGCCACCTATGGTTGTGTGTGTGGTTGCTTGTTTGTGCTTGTTCTTTGTTCCTCCGTATGCGTCGGTGTTTTGACTCCCTCAAACCCCTGTTGGTGCGGTTGTTGTACCCTACGGGGGTGCATCCACAAAAGACCGACTGGACGATTTTTGGAGAGTCACTCAAGAAAAAGAAGAAGAACTCAACTTTTCGGCTTGTCTCTACTTGGTGATTTGGGGGTTGGAGGATAGAGGGTGGCTTCCCATCTACCCTCTACAAGAACCAGGGGTTCAACCCCCCCAAACCACCAACAGCCAAGGGTTGCCTGAACTTTTGTTTGGTTGGCTTGTGTGCTTTGCCGAGGTTCCTGTTGGCTTTCAGTTTGTTTTTCTTCGAGCGAGCAGCCTCTACCACCCTAGCTGTCAAAAATCCCCGCCCCCTTAAACATGGACTAGGGATTTCATGGCTCCATGTTCAGTGTTATGGACAATGCTAGACACATGGTTTTGGAGAACTCCCTCCCCACCCCCCACCCCTTTTGAAGGCAGGCGGGATCTGTCGAACACACTGCCGCCAAATTGGGTAGAGACCCTCCTACCCGGCTGCTTGTTTGCGGCAAAAAAGTGACCCGATTTGACCTGCCGACGCGGCCCAGGTTGTTTTTGTCCTTCGGGTGAAACTCTCAAATTGTTTATTGAGATTTAGTGAAGGTTAAACCTAATGGACAATCCTATGCAAAAGTTGGTGCGGTAGCCTCCTTGATTTCTTACGTTTTGTTGAGGAAGAACCAGGTTTTAAGAGTGACCCTAAATGGTAATGGGTTTCTTAAACCATATTGTTGCAACAGCCAATCCATGGGACCCTTTTCAAGACCCATGTTGAAAGGATAAGGGTCCTCACTTTGTCAAAGGACATGGATTGATGAATCCTTGTAGTATTCATGGTTGTTTGGTGTGCTTTCGTTCATCTGAAGCGCTTCCCAACTTGATCTTGGGACTGCTTCGCAATGACGTCGCACTGGCTCAAGCAGAGCACTCTTGCCATGGCTGACAAAGTTGCAGCCCGGGTCCAGAAAGAATGTGAGAAGCTGAAAGCTGCAGGCTAGCCTTCCCCCCGGTTTTTCGCTTCTTGGGGGTTTGGGAGTCAAAAAGGGGGTTTGGTAGTTTCCATTTAACCATATTTACTCGGGTCTAGCCGCCCGATCCCTGAGTTCGGTTTCTAGCGTTCGTGGGTTCCATCAGGCCTCCGCCTCCCCATCGCGGCGCTGGAGGCCAGGGACGCTCGCCGCTGCTCAGTTCTTCAGTGGCACCGATTTTCTTTTGCTAACCTTTTTTTGTTGGCCAAGCATTAAAAATGGTCCAGGCCCCCCAACAAGGGTTCCCTGGCCCCACCAAACATGGTCCAAGCCCCCCAACAAGGGTTCCCTGGCCCCAAACATGTTCCAAGCCCCCGAACAAGGGTTCCCTGGCCCCAAACATGGTCCAAGCCCCCAACAAGGGTTCCCTGGCCCCACCAAACATGGTCCAGCCCACCAACAAGGGTTCCCTGGCCCCAAACATGGTCCAAGCCCCCCAACAAGGGTTCCCCAACAAGGGTTCCCCAACAAGGGTTCCCTGGCCCCACCAAACATGGTCCAAGCCCCCCAACAAGGGTTCCCTGGCCCCACTAAACATGGTCCAACCCCCAACAAAGGTTCCCTGGCCCCACTAAACATGGTCCAACAACAAGGGTTCCCTGGCCCCACTAAACATGGTCCAAGCCCGCCAACAAGGGTTCCCTGGCCCCACCAAACATGGCCCAAGCCCCCCAACAAGGGTACCAAACATGGCCCAAGCCTCCCAACAAGGGTTCCCTGGCCCCACCAAACATGGCCCAAGCCCCCCAACAAGGGTTCCCTCTTTTTTTTCTTCCAGGGTAACTGAAGACCTGAGGTTTGGGAGCGGTGCTGCGGGGCCCTGAGGGCAGTCCCTTCGAAGGCCACGACTTCGAGCTGGAGCTGCACTTCGGGGACGAGTATCCCTTCCGCCCCCCTGCGGTGCCTCAGCGAATCGACCGGAAAAATTGACCTGACCCTTTTGGACCGAATTTCTGCCAGTTGCTGAAAAGAACTTCCTAAAAATAAAATAACATCCCTGTTGGTTTTGAAGGGAATCGATTTCACTACTGGAAACACAGTTATTTTTCTCCAGGGGGCTTAAGGAAATTTTGCAGAATTTGGGTATGGTTTGGTAATCATTTTTTGGTCGCTTAAAAAGGTGAGCACCTTTCATTTCCGGGCCCGAACTGGGCCACTGAGGTGCGCTTCACGTCGCCCAGGCGAATCTTCCACCCGAACATTTGCCGCGGCACCGGGGGGATCTGCCTCGACATCTTCAACGATGCCACGCTGTGGTCTCCCGCCATCGGCCTTGAGAAGCTGCTGATGAGCGTGGCGTCGCTGTTGTCGGAGCCGAGGGAGGAGCACGGCCTCAACGAAGAGGCCCTTTGGGGCATGTTCCAAGGGATGTGAGGACTTGAACTTTTTGCCAACTCAGGTTTTTGTTTGGTATTAAACCTTGAACTTTTGCCAACTCGTGGGTCTTCCGTATTAAACCACTATAAAAGTTCTCAACTTTTAGCAGGGAAGCAGGTCGCGCAACCGAGAGGCCGTCGCTATGCTTCGGTCAGATCCCGCGGCCTTCGCGGACGCCGCCAAAACCGCGGCTGCGCTGCCGCGAGGTTCGCAGCCGCAGGTAGAGGCCCGTGCTGAGTGCCGAGCTGCGGAGGGAAATCCCATACAGCCCGTGCAGCAGAAAGAGCTGAAAGATGGGTCCAGCCTTTGTGGCTTGGTGGTGCTAGTGCTCGCGCTGGCCATAGGCTACGCGGTGCGAAGTTCGTAGATTGCCGCAGATTTGCGCCCAGTCTGAAAAGAACTGGCCGTTCTGAACATCACCCCGCCTAAAGAAGGTTTTCACTTTTAGTGTTTGGCCCAAAGGCGGGAAATAAAGGGCCCCCTCATATTGTGAGTTTATCTTCGGCAGGGGTCCCCATTTGGCAATTGCGGGTTAGCCTAAAACGAACCCACTGGAGATCTCTTGGAGGCACACACACACACACTGGGTCAACTTATGTCGTTCCTTGGCTAAACCTGATGTTAGCATTTGAATCCTAGGTTTGGGGTTGAACATTGAAGTTGGAAAAAGATGCCGGGCAACTTGTTGCGAAACACCCAATTTGGGGGGGTGGCTTAGCTGCTGAGCTCCCCACATTTGGACACCGCCAAATTCGCAACTCTTCCGATGGTGAGCTTCAGGCTTTACCCAGGTCAACGAGCCAACCTTTTGGGGCCCCTTTTTGGGCAACTCATGTGTTATTTTGTTTGGGGTGTGAGTATGGCGAGTATCTCAATGTCATGAAACCAGGCTTCAAACTATTTGTTTGACCCATCCTTCAGTTAAGACCCATTTGTCAAAAGTGTGTCGGACCCAGCTCAGGAACCATCCCCCGCTTTGGGCACTTGCTAATTTGCAGGAGAAACATCCAAGGATCGGCCCCTCCATTGGTGGTTTGGATCTTGGATTTGGATTTGAACTGGTTGTGGAGGGGAATTAAAAGGACAAAGCCCAATGACCTTGTTCGAGGGCCCGACGGCTCGGAGCGAGCCTTCGACCCAGCCAGGAGCTTCAGAAGTACACCTCGGAGGTCCACCTGCTGTCACGGCCCCGTGACTTGCCCCAGGGCGGCAAGGGCGTGCGCTTCGCCTTCGAGACCCACTACGCACCTCGCACGTCTCAGGAAGCCTCCAGAAAAAAAAAGAAGGAACACAACTGAGATTTGTTTTTTTCTGGATCGCTTGGTTATGGCTCAAAATTCAACCACCCTGAGGATATGGACCGCAGGTTTCAGTCCTTGGAAACCATTTACCAGGGTGCAATTCTTGGGAACCACATTTTGAGCAGCGGCCACTTTAGGTGTTTTTGCCATTATTTATGGATCCCAACTGGTGCGAAACGGATTTCGTATATCCACAGTACGGACCACCAACTGGTGCAGGATAGTGTCCATCCGCAGTAGGTTGCCCCAAAAAGATGGTATTCCTAGAGGATGAACAATTACCTAAAAAAAGAGCATCTTAAATTTATACAGATGCAACACAAATGACACATGCAAGCGCTAGTGGAACACAACAAGTTGTTAGCATATGTTGTTTGAGAAGTGTTTTTAATACACAAACAAGCTGAATTGAATAATTTATTAAATCATGTTCAAGAAACAATACACATTATACATCTCCTCTGCATACTCATGTTTCCTTTCTAAACAGCACATTTGACAAGATAGCTTATACTATGTTTATGCCTGCAAATGCAGTACTCAGTAGCAACAACAGATGTACACCTTACAAAAATAGATTCAGATGCATCTGGACAAAAGCCATTTGGACTGCAAGTTGCTTTTTCTCTCAAAATATCTGACACCGTATACTCCAACTTAGGTCAGTTTGCAAATAGCCATGGAAACAAAGTAATTAAAAACTACCCAAGATTCTGTACGTCCTCAAAACCTCTACAAATTGGGTGTTTTTGGGGTTCCATGTCAATTTGCAGGAGGGCAAAGAGCAGATTTTAAGCGATAAAGTGGCCGTGCAAAATCCTAGCTTGAGACTGCCTTGAAAGCTTGGTTTCTCTGATTTGAGAGTAGATGGCTCAACCAATGGGGGGGGAGTGCCATCTACTCAAACGGAGATTGTCAATTATCGGAAAATTATCGGAGACTACTGTTGTTGGTTGTCCATCATTGTTCCTTTCAGCTGGCAAGAAGAGAACCAGCAAACGGGTGGTGCAGGGTCCCTTCACGGATTCAGAATCGATCCCTTTGTGCCCGCAGGTTGATTTTGGAACGTCCAACATGGCACCTGTGGGAGGTACCTGGAAGCTGAATTCCCTTTTGAACGGCCTGTCAGTTGCCATGTTAGTGGGAGGGAGGGTATTTGTTTTTCTAGCGAACCCTGAGAGAGCCATTTGTTTGATGAGTTTCCAACAGACTGAAAGGGGATGCGCATTTTGTGTTTTCCGGACCTGTCAAACTCCCAGTGTTGCTGTTGCGCAAGTCCATCCGGGACGCCACTTTGATTGGCGGCGCGGGGTTCGAACAGCTCGTTGTGAAAACAAATCGAGCCACCAAACAAAGCTCATCCATTGTCCCGTTTAGTTGTGCTTAGTGTTGGGTCTTGGGTCCGCAGAATTCCTTTTTGAGACCACTTCCGAAGGTGGTCCAACTGGCGCCTGGGAGTTAGTTTCGGGTTAGGATCCCCAACCTAAATGATGTCTACCAAAGGGCCTCCTGTTTAACTTCAGACCCGGACCCGGTCCCCTTGACTGCGGAGTTTTTCGTGGACAACATTTGGGTGGGGCTTCATGTTCACTAACCACTTTTGACATGATTCCCCACTGAAATCCTAGCCATTCGGTACCCTTCTGTTGGGGATGGTTTTAAACAGACACCACAGGAACACCACTTGTTTGAGACAAACCCATTTGGCAGGTCTAGGTATTGCTCGTGCGAGCTCTCGTGGGCTTGAGGACGAGAAGGACCACCCCCTTTTCGAAGATCTCCTTCGTAGGCAGCCCATGTTATTTTGTGGAGCAAACCTCCAAGGAAGCTCAGCCAAAACGCGCCCCTTGCGGATGTTTGGACTGGATAATGGACACATCCCAGCCTCAGAGCCTCAACCAGAACTAATTTCAATCACCCCCTAAAGTCATCCTAGACCAATTCTACCCGCGAAAAAAAGATGAAAGGGCAGTTTTTGGGTTGTAAGTGATTAAAATCGTTTCGAGTTGTCAGTTGCGTTCTCGAGCTTTGACTTTTCTCATAGGATTCGATTTACCGGCTTGCAATTGAACCCGAAAAACGGAAGTCCTCCGATTGGAGCGTCCTCTGCATGTGAGTTTCCAGGGTTGCATTTGAATTTGTAGGTTAGTATTTTGGAAAAAAAAGGGGCGGAGGGAGGTTAGGCTATTAGGGGGGGTGGAAGAAAACAACAGTACTATATGCTGCATTATGCTTATTATGCTAGTTAAACATTTGGTATGGTCCTCCGCATTCACGCCAAAGTTTCTTTCTAAGCATCTCTCACTTGGTGGCTGGGGGGCCGCTAAACAGGGCCACTGACGCAGTAAACAGTAGCCGGGCTCCCTAAAAAGGCAAAAACTGTTCTAATTTTGTCACTTCCAACCCACCGAATGTTGACCCCAGATCAATAAACCCCTGTTTGTTGATATGGGGGTGTCCTCGGTTTTAGTGGGGATTCAACCATATTAAGAAAGAGGGGCTTATTAGTCCGGGGTCAACATCAAGAGTGAGGAGAACTCCGGTGGCCGGCAACTCAACCGAAGACGCCGTTCGGCATCTAAGACGACCGCCGCGAGGTTGGGGACATCCGCGCCGGCCGCACCACGATTCTAGGCCATGCGACCGGGGGGCAACAGAAGGATTTGCGTGCGCTTACCCTCCCTCCCACTCTTGAAGCGACCCTCTGTGAGGTGCTATGTTAGTTGGAGAGAGGGTATTGTTATTTTTGACGAGCTCACCTGGGCGAAAAGCAAACTCACGACTCTGGCCTGCGCTTGTGGAGTTTTTGGCGAGCTCACCTGGAGGTTAAGCGAACTCACGAGTGATGGCCAGCTCACCTGGGGGAAAAGTGAACTCATTGCTGTGGATGGCCGAAATCCGTTCGCACCACCGAAGAAACCCTGAGATGATGAGTCGAGTGCAAGTACCAAGGAACAATGGTTTCCCATGGTGTCAAAGTGGTGCAGGATCCTGGTCACCCACAGTATTGTAGCATGTTCAAAGCCACAAACCCTTCAAGGTTCAAGCCGGAAAAGCAAGGCATGATGATTCCAATTATTTGGGGAGGCTCACAGAGGCATGCTTCATTTTGATAGAAGCTAGCCTTACATGCGGATGATTTTCCTATGTATGCCCATCTCATCTAGTAAAGCGTTGTGAAACAAGCTCATGGTAAAGGCCCTTGATGGTCCTTTACTTGGGGATCCCATTCTTATTTCAGCTCCTTTGCAACCAAGGCCGAGCCTCTCCACCTTTTCCCAAGCCAAGTTGCCAAGAGCAATATTTGCCGGAGGTAAAGATAAGTAGGGCGGGGGCCCACCCAATTTGCCCATGTCCTTGTTGGAACCATGGGTCATTCTGGCAGGGTTGCACTGTTTGACTACCCCAAGATTTTGTCCTGAAAGGAGAACCAATTCCTGGGTTTAAGTCTACCGTGGGGTCAACAAGTGGAACCCTGCTCATTTTGGTACTTTGCCCAGTGGAATCATTTACCTGGTTTAGTATGTAACCAAGGGCTTGCCAAAATAGCGAAGGGTTGCCAGGGTCTCCTACTATAACTCAGTTGCCCAAAGCCAGCCTTTTAACCTTTTGCTTTTCCAACATGTTGGCTGTCCATTTTTCGTCATGGCAACCCAACAGGTGATTGCCATTATTATTTTCCATGTCTCATCCGGGGCAAGTGAGTCACTTTGGCCTCAATGTGCAGATGTCTACCTCCATGTTGTGCTGCCAAACGCTTCACAGAAAGTTTCACACATGAGTTATGCCAGGAGAGGGTTTCATACCCATGCTCTTTTTTTGGTCTATTGGTTTGCCCATCTGCTCGGCAGGGAATGAGGAATGGAATGAACCTCAGGATTCCCGAATAAAGGCAACCACCAGTTGCATGGTTTTGCTTGGGGTCGTTCCATGTCTCATTCCCTGCATGTCTCGCAGCAATGGGTTTGCCGATCTGGTGCCTAAGAGGAGTTCGCGTCCATCAGTAAGGGTCCATTTTTAGTCATGGCAACCCAAAAGGTGATCACCTTTCATTTCCAGGTCCTTTTTGGGCAAGTGAGAATTGGGGCCCCTCAACTTTTGGACCTCCATTTGAATAGAACCTGCCACTGGAACCCCACAATTCCGGTTAATGGGTTGGTGATCACCTTTCTTTTTCAGGGGCTTGGTCAGTGAGTTACTCGGGTTTGCCGATGTTCGATTTTTCTTGGGGTCGTTCCCTGTATCATTCCCTGCATCTCTCATGGTTGTCGTTGGGAACCATTTTACATTTTTGCTTATTGTGGTTTAGTGGTTGAAATCCCCACTCAACTGCTAAAATGAAGAGATTCTTGCTCCCCAAACGCAGCGTCAACCAAGCTCTCGCAGCAACGGGTTTGACCTGGTGAGATACATACCTTCTGAAGAGCCTCGACACCTTCGACTTCGATGCCTTGCCTGCCAAGCACCGCCTGGCACTGGTTCCCTGCGCGGGCGGGGGAGGGTTGGGTTTCTGGGCGGGAGGAGGGTGCTGGTGTTTTTTTTGTTGAGGCGAACGGGGGAGCTGCCCCGGTTTTGGAAGTTGGTTTAACTCACTTATCACTTTTCGAGTTCGTGGACTTTAGTGAGTTTTTGGGTTTGGATCGTTTTGGCGGCGAGCAAAAAACACAATTTGGACTTGTTGTTGTTTTGCCAATCCACTGAGGAAGTGAGGAAACCAACGGGAAAACCGGAATCCATTTGAGGGTCGAATCGAATACCTATGAGACACGGGTTGTAAACCAGAGGGTTCGACTGTTGCGGTTACTTGGAGGTGTCCTGCGCGGCGAGTTGGTCAGACTGGACCGTAGTGGTCAGCCAGTTTGAGTCATTATCATTAGAGCACCTGGATTTTTGTTTCGCCCAGGGTGAAATACTACCTATGACCGCAACCCTCAACCATGTTTGGCTATTGGCTCATGCTTGGGCAGGGCAAGAGGCGTCACTTGGCGCATTGCCAGACCAAAGGCTCACCGTTCTGACCTTTTGCCTTTCTTTGTTTCCTTGACTTCACTGCTGTGGCATGTTGTTAAGCTTTTATGTTGGTTCGGTAGTTCTGTGTTGGCAAAACCCTTGCAGATACCACATCAAGGGTTGGAAAGTTGATCTTCCATCTCAACGAGCCAAAAGTTGCGGGGGTCGGGTCCGGGCAAGCGGCATGAAGGCCGGCTTTGCGTGTTCGATGTGGAGGAGGGAGACTGCGCTGATCAGCACTGCAAGAGGCCAATGGGAGGGGGTGGGGCCTCGCAAGCCGCGTGCCCCAGATGGGCTCCAAAAGCGCTTCCAAGAGGAGCCGGTCTTTGTGACACACTTCAGCCCCCAGAAATACCTTCCTACAAAACGGTCAAAACATTCTCGTCGCATTGACCTTGGTGAACAATTTGCTTGTGTCTATGAATCCCACAATTAACTGAGTTTCCTCTCTATGAATCCGTTCCATTTATCTCATATATCTGCATAATTGATATGTATCAATCTATGTTTGCATAATTGATGTGTATCAAAAAACAGTTACATAAAATTACAACAAGCTAAAGTCTGCCCGTAGCCGTTTTTTGTTTGGTGCCTTTTTCCGTAGCCGTTTACCGCCCTACTGAAAGCCGCCGGAGGCTTCCCGTTGCGGTTGAGATCTCTCTTTCGGGGGCTTCAAGCGTCTCGTTGGCCGAAGAGCCGCCAAAAAGCAAGGAAGACGTAACAACAAGACACCAAAAAGCAGTGAAGACGCCAAAAAGCAAAACATAGATGTGGATATTGGTGTTCGGCGTTTGTTTCCTGCTCATGCTTGAGGTATATGCTTTTGTGTGTCCTTTCTGCTTGTCTGACTGGTCCCTAACCTTCTGAAAAGACACCTTGGCTTTTTTCAGGGGCCCTACCTAGGGTCGCTTCTGGTTGCATGGCTGGCGTAGGTTTTGCTTGCCCCTTGCCCATGTGTTCGCTTGAGCCAAGTGTGTGTGATTTTCGCGCCTGCGGTTGACGCAAGTTCTTGGTCATGATTAAGTTTGTGTTAATCTCGAAATACCCTGCCTGAACCACCGTTGTTTTTGAGCACGGTTTTGCCAATGCCGAAGAGGTTGGGAAGCTTTGGCAAGCATCAGGGAGCAGGTCTGACTTGCTTGCTTCCACCAAAATGGAGCGGTCAAAGGGCCTGAAGAGTGGGTTGGCACGAGAGCTGTCCGACCTTGACACCAAACAAGAAATAGTTATAGTTATAGCTGTGGGTGAAAACCAATGGTACCATTTTAGGGGTAGGTGCACCACCCATTTTAATCTATTTTAGTGGGGTTGGGATGTGGGGGTCAGGCAGTTTTACAGTGTCATGGGAGCCACCCAAAACTGATGGGAGCCATTTCCTTGCTGTTTCCCAGATGCTCACTCTTTGAGTTCCTGGACTTCAATCTTTTGGGGAAGACCATCTTTGGCAAAGGCCATTCACTCGGGAAGTGAAGATTTTCCCAGGGAGTCAGCGGTGTTCAAAGGTCATTGCAGTGCCTTTAGGGATTCTGAAGAATCGGATTGGCCAACCCAACCCATCTTGAACAGCCCCAAATCAAAATTCCCGAGCCAGGAACTTCGCGCTTGGGGGGCAAAACTTGAGCTACACCGTGCCCATCGCCACGTGGTGCTAAACACATTTTGTTTTTTCGTCGGGGCCAAGGTTTGCAGGCCCTCGCCCCGAAAGGGTTTCCGCAAACGGCCCATGTTGTTTTCAGGCTGGTGGATTTTGAGGGAAAATGGTCATCCGTTTCTGGCTTTGGGATAGCGACAGGGAAGTATGGCACGACTACCTGCCGCTTGGAGAACCCTCCACTTCCATGATTGTTGGAGAAGGCACTGTTTGGACGTGGGGGCGGTGAATGAACCCCGTGCCTGGTAAATAGGGGCTTAACTTCGACCCAGTTTTAGCAAGGGTTTCGGAGTCATAAAGGTCCATACCCTCGAAGTGTTGCCACATGGGTGTGTCTTTTTTCGGGGACCCCAAAATCCAAAATGGGCGGTTTGCATTTGCTTCCCCTTTTTTTCAGCCAACAGTGGGTTCCCTCAAAAAGAAAGAACTCATATTCCCCCCACTTATCTCTGTAAGACTACCTCCTTAACAAGGTTTGGAGGGATGCAACCTGGGTACTGAGCCTTTGAAGCTGAGCCTTTACTTCTGGCCCCCCCGAAGTGGTCGAAGTGGTCGCCTCCTGTCCCACTTTAACATACCCACCGAGTCTCAGAAAGCAGTCTTCCAGGACCCCTCTGTGAGGTTCCATGTAGGTTAAAGGGAAAAAAAAAACTAATTTCTGTCTTTATCAAAGCAGCAGTCAAAATAATCCCGGGTCCAACCACTGCTTTTCGGACAGTACAAGGGGATAGATATATGTATGTATATATATATAACATGGGAAAAGGCAGTGGTTGTTCGGGGTGCTGGTGTTCTGGAATCCCCAACGGCGCCGAACGGAGTACGTACCGCTCCCTCTTAAGGGACTCCATAACTCAGTTGTTCAGTGGCACCCTTTGTCCTTTTTTTTAGTGGCTGCCGCACAAAAAAATGTCTTCCCCAAAAAGGGATCCCTTTTCTTGCCAGGGTCGCTGAACAATTGAGATAATGGTATATGGGGAAGGCTAGATCGAATTGGGTCCAGGAAAATCCCCCACCCTCATGCCCCTGTTGTGGTAGGGAGGATTTCCGATGCCCTGTTTAGCGGTTGTCCTTCATTTTCCCTTTCAACCAGCAAAAGGCGGCCTTCGCAGAAGGTGCAAGTCTGGCTTGCTGACCTTGGGCTAACAGGGCATCCAACCGTGATGAAGGGCCATGGGCAGAGCTGCTGTCATGAGCAAATTCATTGAACATAGAATGACTTTCTCCCTCCATCATCACAGTTTGCCGAACCATGCCTCACCTAGAGGCATGAAGCCGTGCGCTACACGCTAAACCCCACACCCCAACCCCCAAACCCTCAACCCAAACCCTAAACCCTACCCTCCCACCAACCAACATGGAAGTGCACAGACCCCTGTAGAAAGACTACTTTCCTCTTGGAAAGGGGGAACGCGCACTTCCATGTTAGTTGGGTAGCTGGATGGTGATCAATCTTGCCCCAGTTGATGGGCGAAAGTCATGGTGGTTTCCGGTGATGGTTATCCCATTCCAAGAAAAAACACGCCAATACTTCACCGTTCTCGGCCTGTTTTTTTTTTTTGCTTTTTAGTTTTTCGGGTTCCGGTCCAATTTTTTTTACCGGGGGAATCTGCACCACCCACGAGTCGGAAGATCCCAGGCCCAGCCCCAAGATCCCAGGCCGCGGTGCCCAAAGACTCGGAGCAGCACCGGCGGATGGCGCAGCTCCGCGCGCGCTTCCCGCAGGCCGTCGGAGTCACGGCCCGGGGTTTTGGATGGGCCCTGGCCGGGAGGGTTGTGACCCCCTCCGGCCAACCCATGATAAAAACCCGTGGGTTGAAGAGGGGTCATCATTTTGAGAGGAATCCCCAAGAAATGGGTGAACACCAATAAAAATTGATTGGAGTCATTAGTTTGAGAGTCATTGTTTTGAAGAGGGAACCCATGGATTGAAGAGTTTTTGGGAGTTATCAAAGTTTCCCTTTCACCCGCTAGGGGGTGACTTTGACCATGGTAAAATAATGAGGCCAGTTGAAACATCACCCCAAGGTGATGTTTGGTAAAATGGATGGCTTTTTGCGGGCAATAGTAAAAGCGATGGCTTTTTGAAGGGGGGCCTTAGCATCACTTGATTTCTATTGGGCTTCGGGTCTTTAGACTTGAACGATTTTGGTTGAGATCTGCGGGGTTTTCCGAATTGAACCCACCAACAGCAGTACACTTTTTGCAGAGCGACCAACAGCAATCAAGTATAGGGTGCCAGAGTCCGAGTCAACGTTTGGTAACATGTTACGTCTTTGCCCTAGGCGCGAATGAGGAAGAAAGGAAACACAATCACATCTCCTCGGTTTAGGGTTGACCATGACCAAGTAAACTGGCCGCAATAGGGTCGCTATGCTGCAATGGCGTTTCTGATGGCCCTGAATTAGTATATCACCTTTTCCACGGTGTTTCACCGACTGACGACGAGCCTGAGAGGGAACATGGCTACAATTTGACTCAACATGTCGATTTCCCCCTTTGTGTTTGCTATGGGAGCCTGCTGTCACAGCTTACAACTTTCTCCTCCAGGGCCCCATTCAGGCGAGCGTGTTCCTATTTTTACCAATGGAACGGTACTGGTACAAAACAGGTCAGACCCGTTTTGTTGGACAGTTTCAAAAGGCAAACATCCACGGTATCCTAGACAGGTTCTCCTTTCCAACAGGCTCCAGCTTCGGACCTTTTTCATTAGGGCGACCCAAAACATGCGTCAAGCTCAAGCTCATATCCCAGGATGGCGGAGATCCCTGAAGAGTTTCCATTTCTTCATGGTGAGGAACATGATTTAGCTCTCAGAAACTTCCCGATGCGTGTGTCTTGGAACAAATTCCGCGTGAATATGTTCTGTTCATGTTTAGCAGGGGGCTGCAAGGAACCAGGTTGTTTTCTTGCATACTAAGTACTGGAAACAGACTCAAGACAAGCGCAGCAGCTGGTTTGAGACTCGGCCCAACCTCCAAGATCAAACAGTTGGGTACCCGTTACTCCCCTACAAACTAACATGGAACCTCAAAAAAGGGGGTCCGCAAAAAGGCGATTCCTTTAAAAAGTGGTAGGATTCTGGGTGTTAAATCTCAGGGGGTGCTTGATGTTGTTTGTCTTTCTCCAGCTTCCGGAAGCTGCGTGCCTTGCGAGGCTGGGACTTCAGGTTCACAGAAGCATGGTTGTCGTTGGGAAACATTTTACATTTTTGCTTATTGTGGCTTAGTGGTTGAAATCCAAATCCACTGAACTGCTAAAATTTAGAGATCTTTGCTCCCCAAACCCAACGTCAACCAAGCAAGGACCAGAAATATAGACGAGCCAAATCTACCCCAAATCTCAAGCCAAGGGTCTCAAGGTTCAAGGATTAGCTCTCTGATTCACAAGGATCCCCTTCAGACTCATGCGGGCAGTGGACACACTTTACACCTTTTTTCTTGGTGGCTTCCCCTTTAGTTTAGTGGTGGCCGAAAAATGTGTACACTTCTTTTTTTGGCAGGCCACTGGCGAAGTGAGCCTATCTAATACATGTTGAGCCCGGATTGATAACCCCGTCCTGGGGGGGGTGTTCGGGGGCACCTCCTGCAATTCAACCAGAATCCTGTCTTCATCCATCAGGTTGCAAAGGAGATCACATATATGGGGGTGCAGTTCTTCCCAACAGCTGGGGATTGCCCCCTTTTGTTTGGAGAATGTGGTACCCCTGAGCCCTGTGATGCTCTTTGGCACCTGGACCTCCCCGCCCACGATTTTGTGGATGAACATTTGGATCACCCACCGAAACGTTCTTCCACATTGTGGAAAGTGTTTGGGGGTCCAAGGTGGCACCCTTTGAATGTTCCCCTTCTGTTTGGCTCCGCCACGATAAATGGGTTCATATATGCCAGTCTTCCCTTCTTCAATCCCAGGGTCGCCCAGCCGTTTCCTTCAGTTCATCCCAAGTCTCCGCGTGGAGCTCGACAGCGCCGAAAGATCATTTCCAACGACTACGTTTTTCCAGGGAGGGAACCCATGCTTACTAGGCGTTTGTGAGGGCGGGGGTTAATGTGCTCTGATAATTATTGTCGTGAGGGCCCAACAGCAACCAGAAGTTGATTTGGCCAGTGAGGTCTGAATCCTGGGTCCCATTTGTCCTGCACTTGGGGAACGACCACTTATATTCTGAGCAACAATCAGCCAGCACATGGAACCCCAATGATGGCCCTCCCCAATGTGTTGGAAGTTCCAACTGTGTCTATCGGTGGTTATGCCAAACAACTTGGCGCAAAAGCTCCACGCCATTTATCCCATGTTTTTTTTGGAGGGTTCCCTGAAACATCCTGCCACCAATCAACAAGAAAATCCACACGGGCCCCTGTAAAAGGAGATGGTTTTTCAGGACCCCCCCTGTCATGTTCCATATGAATGTTAAGCCCGGATCTAAGTAGAGCCCCTGGTTGAAAATGATCGGGGGGTGTCCCTTGTTAGTGGGGATTCAGACCACTTTTGGAGGGAACACCCCCCCAACAATGGGACGGGTTTATTAATCCTGGGTTAACATTCGCTGGTGGCAGGATACCCAAGAGGGACTTGGAAAGTCACTGGGCACTTGGGGTCCACAAATCGAACGCAGGAGGTAAAGCTGGAGGAGACGGAGATGCACTTCTGGGCCGAGGGCAATCAGAAGCTGCTGGGAATGCCTACATTTGCTTATTCGAATGGTGTCTGAATTGGTTTGGTAGGACATTCTGACTTGGGTCAAGTGGATATTCAGGGGTAAAAGACTTGGGCTTTGTCGTTTTTTTTGTGAGACCAGAAGCCCATCCTTTGGAATGACAGGTGCTGACCACCCTTCAGAGTGACAAACATGTCCCATGGCATCACAGAAAGATGGCAAGCCAAGGAAACCTGGGCTCCAACTCTCTTCGTTTCTTCTTCCCAACGCTTGCAATTTGTTTCCTTTTGTTGGGTGATTTTTAGAGGGGAATATAGGGAACTCTGCTGAGGCTTGATTCCCAATTCTCTACACCCATCGTTCTCTTCAGAAACCACCCAAGTTCTGACAGTTTGGCCAATTGTTTGAAAGACCGGGCCTCTTGCCAGCACCCCCCCCCACCCGATGCTTTTTGGGCAGTACTTGGGAATGGGACATGGGACCAAGCGGGTGAATTTGCGTGAACCCAAAAAGAAACAATTGGCGCGTGCGCCCAAGAGGCTATACTCTACACCTTGCATTCGAGCTCAATTTGAGAAGCCATGCTTTTGAACATGCTTGGGTTTCTCAGCTTAAGATGCTGTACTTCACTTGGAGTATTTGTGGGGCTCAAGGCTATGCTTTGGAACCTGTTCGGGGCTAGTTTTTCCCACTGGAGTTATGCTTCCGCTTGCTGGGAAAGCCTGGCCTCGGTTCAGCCAATTGCTTTTTGCCATGGGCCCCAAGGAAAGTGGCGGGTTGCACCACACCTTTATACCATTTGGCCCTTTGGGGAGCAATGCAACGTGTATGGGGCCACGGTACACCATTGTTGGTATGTCCCACCTGGGTATCAGAGAAAGAGTTACCCTCCCAGCCAACATCCCAGTGCACAATCCTTGTTTAGAGGAAAGGACTCTTTCTACAGGGGTCTGTGCACCAGCCCATGTTGGTCGGGAGGGTATTTCCACATGAGACTCCCCATGGTCTCGGCTCCAAAAAGGGACCGACTCCCAGAGCCAAGGCTAACGCGGGAAGAGGCACTGAAGCTGGGCATCGCCACTGGGATGCCTTGTTTTTCTTTGGCATGGGGTGTCGGAGGGGCAAGAACATGTGTCGGAAGATCTGTCAAGATACTTCTGTTGGGGTTGTTTCCCTTTTAAATCGCCGGCGGGTTTCTCCAAAGCACTGCGCAAGATCCTTCCTTTCGGATACTTGAGGAGCTGGTCCCCTGTCCAGTTTGATTTTCCATAGGATTGGCCAACGCAGCCTCACTCCCTGAGTTTTTTATTAGTCCACCCAAAAGAGCTGAACGCGTGATCTAAAAGCCCAAAACGGTGGGTACTGCACCCCGACTGGTAAAATTGCCGTCCCGAGTTCCTGTGAACAAGTTTGGTTGCTTGTTTGGTCAATCAGGGTAGGGAGTTTCAGGAGGGACGTGCTTCAAGTGGGGAATCAGCCCCCTTTCTGTGTTCCTGGTCCTGGACTTTAAGCGTTTTAGTGGCAAACCAAAGGGACGTGTTGTGCCAATCCACTCAGGAATTGAGGTTTGGTTGAAAAGGGGCATCCCCTTCAACCGCGGCTGCCTTCACTTTTGGGAAACACCCCCAAGAAGTTGGGGTCCATTTCAGGGCCAACATGCCCCAGCGAGATGCCGCCGGGAGCGGTTTCGAGGTATCCAACGAGGCGTTCGCTGTGATTCCCCTGGTTGTTTCAAATGGTTTTCTAGTTCATCACCTTTAGACCGCTTGGCCCCCTTTTAAGGCGATGTTCCCTGGGATGTTTAATCGAGAACTACACATTTAACAACTTAGGTAGGATCTAGGAGTGAAGTTATATGTCGGAACTCGACATGTTGCTTACGCCGTTGCCCGTTGCGCAAAAACAAACACGGGAGTTTAAATTCCAGACATGCCTTCTTGCCTCAAGGACTTCCACAATGCAAGGCTGGAAGGTATTAGGGTTGCGGAAACTAAATAAATGTGGTAACGAGTCTGAAGACGTTCTTTGTGGTGTAGCTGAGACTTGGGCCAAGCGCTTGCTCGTGGAAGTATAGCCAGAGGTGCATATTGCTTGGATGTTAGCACTTTAAGTTTTTGCCAACTAATGGGTTTCCATTAAACTACTAAAAGTTAGTCACTTTTAGCAGGGCTTCGCAGAAAGCAACCGCTTTAGCGACTGGCCCAGCAGCGTTGGCCCCATTGGCTTGTTGGCTTGTTGGCCCTAGGATCCAGAGATTTTCAGGATGACCTACGTGGAGCAGCTTGACCGCTTGCCGTTTTGACCGTGGGGGGGGGGGGTCGAACCGTAACATTGCGAAGGGGCGGGCTTGCAACAGGCTCATTTTTCAAAAGTGCTTGGGACTTGACTTACTTTTCTTCCATTTGCTATAGGGTATTTTTTTTAATTTTCCGCTGTTGGTTTTAAAGGGACAATTTGCCACTGGAAATTTGTTCATTTTTTCCCAGGCGGCTTAAGAAAATGGAACTTTTTGAGAAAACATGTTCAGTACGCACGAAGCTTCCGGACTTTGGAGAAATCCACTCAAGCTCCGGACGTGAGCCCAACTCATCGACGGTTCTCGGGTTTGTCGGTCGGATCAACCAGTTCCCAGCTATGTGGCCATGGGCTTTCCAAAATCTTATTCGGTCCTAAAATTTGGGTGGTGAATTCACCTACCAACCAAAAATGGGATCCCCTTGCTTTTGACACACAGCTATGTCGAGATCACTTCCATAGGTCGCTTCTGGACTCTTCCGCCTGGCGGTGAACCGTGCCATCTACAATGGAGCACCCCCCAAGCAGAGAGCTAGCTAGCCCCCCTTCGAATTTGGCTACAAGGTTCCTTTAGTACCTTTCTAGGGGTTGGCGTTTGGCGCCTTTTTCTTCATGGATTCTGCACTTGAGTGACTTTTGGGACCTGGACATTCCAACGGGTGCAGTTTTTGCAGTGGCTCCTGTTTTGTCTTAGAATGCAGCACAATCGCTCGCACATCGTCATAAACACGGCTCAAATGTGCGCACATCCTCACAACATACCTACATTGCCAACAACGCCCAAAGTCGTAAAACGACCGTGTCGTTTGTTTGGTAAGGTCCAGACTGACCAATCCACTGGAGTGATTAACTCATGTCCAGGTTTCGGGGTAACTAAGTGAGTTTTCCCGGAACCGGGTCAAGGTTCATTCCCTTTGCAAAGGCAAACCTTTTTTCTCACCCAGTCGGTTGCTTCGCTGTGAATTCGTTGGTTTTTTGGAGAGGCCCTGGAACATGAGCTTCCAAGAAGGTGCCCGTGTCTCATGGGAAGCACCGGGGTTGCGAGTGAGTGACTGGTTTGTGCCTTAACGGCTCGAAAGGTTCTCAAAATTGGGGGAAACCGTCTTGGGTTCCTTTTGGCCTCTGTCTCAAAACTGGGGAATTGTACATTTAAAAAAGGCAAAAGCGTTGGTTTCCTTGTGGCTTCCCTTAACCAACAACAAAAGGTCCCTAGGACCGACCCACTTGAAGCCGCGCGCGTCTTCCGTGGAGTCGAGGCTCTTGTCGAGCACCGCGGCGCTGCGCTCCAGCCCGGAGCTGGCGAAGGAGCTGGCGGAGCTGCGGGCGAGCGGATCCCACGACAACCTCCGCTTTCCGATGGCCGGGAGCGCAGACGGAGAGCGAAGAAATCTTTGGCTGTGGTTGTCAAAACCGTTTTGGGATCCCATTTTGGTTGGGTAAATTAGGTGAATTCACCACCCAGTTTGGAACCTATTTGAGTTCACTGGGGGTAAATGGTACCACAGGGCTCCTTAAAGTTGATCTCCATTTTGCAACCATTTGAAACAGGTTGCTTTTTCAACACCAAAATAAAGTTGGACACCACCATTTACAAGTTGCAACGTTCAGGTGTATAATGTAAGGATCCCTGTGCCATTTTGGGGGTTTTCGGTGCACCACCCATTTTGGTCTATTTGAGTGGTTGGATTGGGATGTTCACTGGGGGAACGATTTGGATTTAACCCATTGCCATCCCTCTAGGGGTTGATTCCCCATTCTTTTCAACTGTCGTTCTTTTGAATAACCAGCTATTTCCTCTGGGGTTCTGATGGTTTTCGGGAAACAAGGATCCCCGGAAAGAATGGGGAAGTGTCCCCTAGAATCTCACTCCCCTCACGTTATGTTTTTTGGGAAGACCAGCTTGGTGAAGTTTAGTGGTAAGTAAAAAACATGTTTTTTGGGAATCCACTCGGCAAGTGAGGCCCTGAGTTCCGCGTCGGAGTTTTCGGGGAGATACTGGGGTAATTGTTTTGACGGTTTGTTGGTTTTCAAAGTCAGCAAATAGGGGTTTCCCTGAGTTCCGTTTCGGACTTTTTGGGAAGCAAAGTTTGGAAATGTGGGGGTCTCAACATTCAGAGGGTCCCCCTCAGCCAAGACTTTATTGTATTTGCTACCCTTTGATTACTCGGGCACCGGCATCAGACAACAAGTTTGGGCTTGTTTTTGCAAATCCACTCGATCGGAAGTGAGATGGGAGTGGGCCTTAATTCCCAAAGAAAGAGTTGGCCGCTGGGTGTTTGGCACGTTTCCTTTCGATTGAACTGCTTCATCCAGAGACTTAATGTTAGCACCCGATTAGGAATGGGATAGTCAATAATGCAAAGTGTGTGTCCTTGCTGTGGTTCACCCCCATTGTTGATGGGGACCAGAATAACTGAAAGCTTTGTTTGCCGGGGAGGGGGGGCGGAATCCACAAATCCAAAAACATCAACAAATTGTTGATGGTGGCCCACTTTCTTAAACACATTCCCCTTTTAATTGGTTGCTCAAACACAAAACCCAAAGCCAGCTGAAACCTCTGAAATTTGAAGCCATCCCCAGCCCTGAAACTGCAAATTCTTTATTAAGCCGTGTTTCAAAGATGGGAAAAAACAACAAAAACAGGACAAGGGTACCCCTCACAGACCCCACTGAACCACAACAATGGCATCCTTCAGGGGGACCACATTAGTTGCAAGCCCCCAGCCCCCTCCAGAAAATAAACTGTCAGTTGCTTTACCTCAAAAGCATTCCCCTTTTAATTGGTGGCCCACTTACTTAAAAGCATTCCCCTTTCAATTGGTGGCCCACTTGCTTAAAAGCATTTTTTTTTTTTTTTTTAATTGGGTTCTTTCTAGCTCAAGCCCTCCCTGGCTGAAAGGCACACAGTTTGAATGGCTACTAAAGTAATTTGTATTTGAAAAAGTCTGCTCAGGAAGAAGTGGTTGCAACACTAAAGTAGATTTGCAAAAAGGAAGTGGCTGCAATACTAAAGTAGGATTGGGCCCCAAACTCCTCCATTGGTTGGACGTCCCAAAAGTGAGCCTACAGAATTCTAGTGCCTCCATTGTTGAGAGGGGGGGCCTTTATTAATCAAGTTCCAACATTATCCTGAATCCTTAGCGAACCCCGCAGGGGTTTCGGCCCCCTTCAGTTTCCATGTTTTTTCATTGCTTTCCTCTGGGGGAGCCTTGGAGAATTCATCCGTCAAATTTGGGGCTAAATCGCCCGGCCAGGGCCATTGTCAAGAAATGATAACATGTTTCGTAAGGAAAGGTCAAGTCGAATTCCTGCTTGCGCGCTCGCCGGATCTGCCGGGCTCCCTTTTAGATCTTAAACTTCGACTAATCCGGAGGACTCTCGTCAACGGACCCAAAAAAAGTTGCTCCTTTTTTGGAGACGAGCAAATAAGCAGGAACGAGCAAAGGGGAGGTTTCCATCACCTGGCGGCCCTTGCAGACATGGCATCCCTGGCTGCCAGGATCCCCAAACCCGAATCAAGCAGAATCCTGGGGCACCCCTTTGTTCTCCCTAGGGTTTCCCTTGGGAACCTATGGGATAGCTCACTTGGCTAGTGTCCTCCCTCCATGCAAGACGTGTGTAGTCGAATTCAGGGAGTTAGCGAGCCGACGCGTGGCAACCCGTGTTAGCAATCATGTTGAGTCATCCCAGCATGCAACCCCTTCCGCGAAAACGGGGTCAACATCAATCCTTGGTCCTTGATCCGGGTGGATGTTGGCCCCCAGTTGTCAACCACCATCTTTCGCCCATGCCATCGCGGACGCGACCAGGATCACGTGATCCGCCGCTGGGACTGCACTGACGGGCTCTTTGGTAGTTGAGGACCCCCCACCCAAACCACAACGCCTTCCGTTAGGTTCTGCTTAGCTGACCCTTCAAGGGTCCCCCTTCCCAAGCCGACAGGTCTTGTCTTGGCCTCGTGTTTGTTTATCCCAGCGATTCCATTGTAGGCCAAGGGACCCGCCCTTTACAAAGAGGAAAATGGCTGGTGGTGCCTAAAGTGGTAACAGGGCTCCGGTTGTTTTAAGCCACCCGCCCAAGTCGTCCAGCCCTTTGGCCTCATGTCCGCCTGGGGCTTACTCGTCTTCATTTCTTCGGGCCTCCCCATGAAGGGTCCGGGGTCAAATTCCACGAAGAACGGCCTCGTTGTGTAGAAATGCCCAGGGCTTTGCAAAAGGAAAACCAGGTGTGGACTCTGGGGAAACGGGGACCTCATGTGCACTATGTATTTTTAAGACCTGTTAAACCCACAATCCACAATATAGGTTTGATTGTGATTCGCTCTTATGGATGATTCGATATAGTGCTTGGCTGTGGAGAGCCCCCCCCCCCTCCCCGAAAGTGAGGCACTGCAGTGTTTTCCATCGCTTGGATTTTGGCCCCCTCACCCCCTCCCGGGCAAAAGGCAAAGCAACAGTTGTAAGAAAGACAGAACCCCCGGCTGTAAGTAAAGTGTAGAATGATTTGAGAAACAGCCCATGCAGTACATCGATGTCTGAATTGTATTCCAGTGAGGGGTGAAGGATTTAGGGGGCTTATTTTTTCAGAGTCGTGCCTTGAGGCAATGTTGTGGCCGAGGTTCCGAAGCCAAACAACATGCCTGCTGGAGGTGAGTACATCTTTACTAGTTTCTGGCAAACAAAGAAAACTCTTGTCGCTAGCAAGTGGCAGTTCATACAATCAGGCGTAGGATTGACACTTGCAGCTTGAATGAGCTTTAGCAGCCTCATGTCCACTCAACTGAGTCGCGAGGAACATGAGTCAAGTGACACGCGCAAGCTGTGCTTGATCAAGGTTAATTCATTGCAAGTGAGTCAACGGTCGGACATGGTTGGCATCCTCTGTGCCGTCACGCGCAAACAACCCGTGCTTCCATTTTCAGCTGGCCAATTCTTTGCTCCGAGCCATTTCCAAACGAATCGACCAACCGTGGGGCGGACATTCTCGGCCTCGCCAAGCAGGTCTTCAAAGCCCTGGTTGACCTTTATGGGGTTTATCGGATTTGATCGGCAATGAAACAAAACACAGCACCTTCCAAGGGGTGTCCATGTGTATAGCAAGCTTGCATCTGCTAAGGGACAGTTTCCATGTTCTCGTTTTTGTGTTCAAGGGAATTCGTCTCTCCTGAGCATAGCTTCTTCTTTCTAGGGGGCGAGCCCGGGCTGGAAGAAGATGCAGTCACAGGACATCAGAGCTCCCTATTGTCGCAACACTTTGGTGGCCGAGACCCGACGGCCCGGTTTCCTTTTGGTTTCCCTTACACTGAACCGAAAGGGATATCCATGTACTTCAAAGAAAAGTGCGGGCTCCCAAAAACAAGGTAAACTCATGCGTATGTATACGTATATATATATATATATATGCACCTCAAGCCAAGAACATTGAAAGTGGCACCGAACCAAAACAATACAGACCCATGCTAAAGAAGCAGCAACTCAGAAGTGGAATCTTGGGATCGGATCAAAGTCAGAAGCAGGGTTGGATGTTCGGCCAAGTTAGTAAGTGGTTAGCCAACCCCCGAACTGGACTTATATTGTGACTGTTTCTGGGGGTAATTATGTTGACTGTCTCTGGGGTCAAAGTCAAAATTGGTTGATTACCCCCAGAAAATTGTTTGTTACCCCCAGAACATGGTTGTGTTCCCCTGTTCATTGTTTCCATGCTGATTCCCATTGACGGGGGGGGGGAACTACGAGGCTGCTTCGGCTGGACCTTCGATGGCTCCATCCTGGACGAAGAACTCGGCCTGCAGCTCACCCACGCGGGCAAGCGCCTACTCGAAATGAAAATTCGCGCCGGCGCTTGTCCTAAACTTGGCGGTTCATCCCCTCAGGTTTTTAGCTTTTTAGGGCTTAGTGGTAGTTTCCATCAACTTGGACTTGTAGCAGGGCATTTGAGGGCAGTACACCGAGAGTTTGTTGTATTTTGAGGAAACCACCAAATGTTGAGTGGCTTCCTTTTGGTGCCCGTGAATAACTTCTCTCGAAACAAGGGTCTCCTAGACTCTCTGCATGTCAGGGTACGCTAAACATGGGCAAGTATTGAAGAGCTGTCACTAGGGGCGATGCGACGTCACCCAAAACGAAGGTTCCTCTCTTGGGGGGTCCCTTGACTTCATTTGGTTAATTGTGTTTGTTTGCCCAGCCGAATACAATACGGTATCAACAGAACTTGATTTTCTGTGTATCCCAGATGCCTTTTGAACACAAAAGCAGCCCCGAGGAAGTTGGCTGCAAAATGTTGGCAGGCGGCTCAAGAATTCAAAGGGAAAGGAAGACGCACTTCCTTAAACCTAGAAAAGGTGATAGACGTTTTGCTCGTTCGGGGGAAAGAGCAACCAGTAAGCAATGGTGCTTTATGCAGCATGTTTAAATAAGAGCTTGCCCCAAGCCTGCCTTGCCCGAAGTTGTTTTGGGCATCTGTGTTTTTGAGACTTCCAACAAACAGTGCCCGCTTTCTTTGCTTTTGTGCAGTTCTTTCTTGGTTAGGTAAAATTTTCAGTGCAGCCCCCCGGAAATGTCAGGATTGTCTCGTCCGGTTAACGAGAGAGAATAGGGGCCAGTACCCACTTGCAGCGTACCTTAAAACTGACCTTCTCCCCCTGCAGGTTGTCATGGAACGAAAGGCAATGCCATCCATTGTCAGAAAAAAATGGAGGAGGAGCTCCTGCTGTTGGATCTAGCGCTTTTTGGGGCAAGCCATACCAATGTTTGAGACGGGACAGCACCGTGAGGTATCCCAGGATCACTCCGAGTTGGGAAGTTGCAGGCGCCTTTTTCGGGCGTGTGTTTCCACTCGTTCGAATGGGAAGAGGCACCAAGTATAGCCAGACTTGCCTTTTCTCGATCTGAAGAATGGAAGGGGGGGTGGCCCCTGCAGTTCCATTTATGGTTCCATTTTCCCCTTTTTACGGGGACTGCTAGACAAGCGGAATTAGGGGCCCCACCCCCCTACCCCTTCAGGTTGGATGGTGGCTGCCCTGTTTTTTTCCCTTTCAACCAGCAGAAGGCAGCTTCTTTGCAGGGGGTGCAAGCGTGGCTCGCTGACTGGGCTGGAAAGAGGGCATCCAACCGTGATGAAGGGCCTTGACATGTTCAGAACTTCTGGTGCTGTCATGGACGGTTCATGGCGTCAGTTGGCACGAAACTTTGGTCGCTGCATTCTTTCCATGAGTTTGCCTTGGCAACGATCTGATCTGTTAAAAAAGAATGCAACAACAGGGGAATGCTTGTTTTTTGGAACTGAACACGCTGGAGTTTCTGCATTTGGCATTTCGCGTGCTTTCGATGCTGCTTTCAATCGGCAGTTCTGGCTGCAGCCAACGGCAGCCTACCCCCTTGCCACGGCTTCCCCTGCACTGAGCCAGCTTCTCTTGCACGAAAGGCAATCCCTACTTGTTGGGAATCAAACCTGGTGGCAAACAAAAAGACCTCTGGACCATAGGCGTCTTTTTTTTTGGTTGTGTTGGTCGAAAACTCGATGGCGATTCCTGGTTTACGAGGTGGTTGAATCATCTACCAGGGCGATCTATTTCCCCTAAAAGGACACCTCTGCTTCGGACGTTTTCGGGCCGCTCCACTGAAGAAGTGGGATCTGCAGTGCTTTCTTTGGGCGGACGCACCGGCTCCGCAAGGTTCATCTGACCTGACTCCAAGCGATCCACGTCTAAAAACTCTCGGAGTCAGACGCCAAAATGTGTCGAATCGCCGGTATGTGTTGTGTTGTCCCATCTTGTCCCTGTGGTTTTCCAGTTTTTTTGTCAGTTTTTTTCCCCCATGTGATTGTTCTCGTTTTGTTTCCTCATGGGTTTTCCCTTTTTTTCCCTGGGTGTTCCTTTGGTGTTGCCCCGATTTTCTGGTGGGTCCCCGCATGTCCCCGCAGTTCCCTTGGTTAACCCTTATCTTCTTTGTGCTCCCTGAATTTCACCCAGATCGTCCAGTGTCCCACTGCTTCCCCTTTGGTTTTCCCTTGGTTTTCGCACTATCGGTTTCTTTTCTCTGGTTTGTCTCTATAACTAGGTCCCCCAGTAGTGCCTTTCTCTCCCTTTTTTGGGGGGAGGGTTCCCTTACTAAAATAGACAAAACCGAAAAAAATCGGGCACCCTTAAATCTGGGGGACCTAGTTAAGCAAACAAAAGTCGGTGGAGTGGTTCGCCAGGTGTGCCTGGCATGTACGCGGCCGGCACCATCAGCCACAGCCTTGACTTCCGGAAGTCTGCCGGAGGCAGCCCTCGGGCCGTGGGTGAGGGGGGATGGGGGGTGGGGAAGGGGGTGGGTGGGGGAAGGGTGGTGGTGTGGGGGGTGGGAGGGAGGGAGGGAGGGAGGGAGGAGGAGGAGGGAGGGAGGGAGGGAGGGAGGGAGGGAGGGAGGGAGGGAGGGAGGGAGGGAGGAGGGAGAGGGAGAGGGAGGGAGGGAGGGAGGGAGGGAGGGAGGAGGAGGGAGGGAGGGAGGGAGGGAGGAGGGAGGGAGGGAGGGAGGGAGGGAGGGAGGGAGGGAGGAGGGAGGGAGGGAGGGAGGGAGAGGGAGGGAGAGGGAGGGAGAGGGAGGGAGGGAGGGAGGGAGAGGGAGGGAGGGAGGAGGAGGGAGAGGGAGGGAGAGGAGAGGGAGGAGAGGGAGGGAGGGAGGGAGAGGAGGGAGAGGGAGAGGGAGGGAGGGAGAGGGAGGGAGGGAGGGAGGGAGGGAGGAGGGGGAGGGAGGGAGGGGGAGGGGGAGGGGGGGAGAGGGGAGGGGGTGGTAGGGGCTGTTAAGAGGGTGTTCTCAATAGGGTGTTCCCACCAAAAGTGCTTTGAACCCCCACTCAACGGGACGCTCCCAATCAAAACCAACCAGAGTCTCGTTCAACATTGCTTGCCGGAGTAACTTGACAACTGTTTGCTGGCTTGTCCATCATGTTGGCTTTGAAAAGTTCAAGCTTTTTTTGGGTGTCAGTCAACTCTGCTGGTCAGGTTGTGATGGACACTCAGGGTCTATTTCTGTAGCCTTGTTCAGGGTGTTGGTTCTTTAGGGTTCAATCACGTCCTTGTCCTTTAAGTCTCCATAGCACGGGGGGGGGTGGAAAAAAGTTCGGATCCCACGAAGCGAAGCGCAGGGCACAGGCGCGCAACCGTCAGGTTTCATCCACGGCTTCCGCTACACGCCGGGAAGCTCAGCGCCATCCAGCTTTAAGGCGGACGGTTCTTGTGTAATGTTAACCCCGGATTAACAAACCCCTGGTTGATTAATAGGGGGGTGCCCCCTTTTAGCGGGGATTAATCATTTTTGGAGGAAACACCCCCCTAATAATGGGACGGGTTTATTAATCCTGGGTCAACACTATGTTTAGTGACATGGCTGTGGTTGTCAAAAATCATGGTATCCCATTTTGGGGGTTTTCGGTGCACCACCCATGTTAGAGCCCATTTTAGTGGGGATTGGGAACCAAGAGGGGATGCCCATTTAGCACACAGATTTCATTTTTTCAGTTTATATGGCTTAACTCTTGGTTGGGCCAACCACCGAGGGTGAAATGACGATTTTATGGCGTCAGGGGACACCCGCCACACCAAAGGGGCCAAAACTGGCATTGATTCGCATACATATGGGCGTCTCTTTTTGAGAGTGCCTGCTTTAAAGAGGAAAAAACTCCCCCCCCCCCCCCAATTTTTCCGACACACCCATATATGCATCTTTCGAAACCATGTTGCAATCTAAGGTTCGCTGAAAATTGGCTATCAGCAAGCACATTTTACTAAGTTTCAACCAGCAATTTCAGGGTGTCTCCAGATGGGGACCACCCAAATTTGAGCTGATTCCATTTTCATTTATATTGGTATGTTGTCTTTCCCTTTCCTCAAGACTCATGGAGTGGACAGGGAGGCCTTTCAAGCTGGAGTCCTGGAGGGGCTTCTTTGTTTCCCTTTCACGGAGCCTTGGATCCTCCGACCTTTCCCCTTTGCCCGTTTCCGGTCGCAGTGTTTGGTTTCAGAAATGGTTTCCATCGCGAAAGCTCAAAAGCTCCAATCAAATGGTTCGGTTCCGATCCCTTACGCCGCAGAATGACGTGTGTAGCTGGACCACAGTTGGGTGTGTCTCAAAATGCGTGGTGTCCTGTTGATCTTTAAAACAAGCCCCCTCAACAGAAAGACGCCCATTTTGTTGGAACCAACGGGTCAGACGCTGCACTGGGCCTTAAAAGAAAGCCGCCCATCGCCAACTGAGGGGACGTCTCTGTTGCGCTTCCGTCCGAGGGCCCGCGCACTCTTTCGCCTACTCGAAGAGAGGCCCTCTGAGTCACACCCGCGGCTTGAGGGAATGAGGTTTCCATGCAAAGAATATGGGTGGCTCCGTCTTTTTTGGTAGGTTGGTACCCCTTTTTGTGTCGTTCCTACAGGAAAACCAAGGGGAAAGCCATTCTCGTGCCCTGTTCACCCGCTTCGAAAGCCCCCTTTCTTGAGGTCAAAGCAGTCGTTCCGGGTGCAACACCCGTCCATTCTTCAGGTCGCCCTGAAATGACCTTTTGTTTTCTCCAACCAAAGGTGATCGCGTTATTTCCTGGATTGTTGGTTTGGATTTGGCTTTGAACCCCTGCCTGGTTAATGTAGAGCCGCAAATGGGAGCCACGAAGCTACCGCTTCGGCTCCAAACCACCCCTCAGAGGGAAGCCGAATTGTAGGTCAGGGGTCTTCCCTTCTATACATAATGGTAGCACCAATGAACATGGCACCTGACATGGGGCTCAGGGGGGTCCCACATCTGTCAGCTTTCGCTCGCGCCAGGAACTTCGGGGCGCCTTGGCCTGAAGTCCAGTGGCAGCTCTCGATGGAAGGCCGCGGACGTCGGGTTGGAGGGGGGACCTTAGCAAGGAACGCTCGGTTTGAGGAGAGACCAGGAGAAGTGCATAGTCTCGGAAAATGCGGCGAAAGCACTGGGTTCTCGGAAGGAAAGCGGAAAAAACAAAAAATGAGGGTAGACTATGAAACCAATCCGAACTTCTTTGACGATGGACTTGGACGGGGGGTTGGTTGTAGTCTTGCCCCAAGCCTGCCATTTGCCTGCAGGCGGAACCTGCAGCGACAGCCTGGAGCCTGTGGTGGACCACCTGCTCGCGCGCATCAACGCGGCCTCAGGCGAGACAACTCGGCGTTTCCGCCGTGGCTTCGGCCGAAAGCGGAACTTGCCGGCTGAGCCGGTTCTCAGCGGGAACGAGAAATTAAATGGAATGACCCCGACAAAAACCATCCCCTATGCTGTCCTTCATGAGAATCCGTAGCTCGCTTCATCCCTAGCTGTCGCACCGGCAAGCTTGTTAAACTTGCGCTAGTTCTGCCCAGAACTTCCTCGGCCATTAAATAAATGTCCTTGGGACAACGGACATTTTTTGCTCGAGAAGGGACATTTTTTGCATCCACTATGGGGGCTCAATTTCTTCGAGTGCTCTGATCAGGGCAAATTGACGATAGACAAACCATAGACATACCGTAGACATATCATAGACATACCACAGGCAAAACATTCGGGAAAACCATAGGCAAGCAAATAACCGCTACGAAAAGTACGGTGTAAGTCAGGGGTACTTGATTCCGCAGAAGGGGAAACACATTGCAAAATCAGGATATTCACATCAGGTCGAGTCGTAAAGCCGAGATTTGTTGAGCTCGTTGCTCGTTGCTTGTGACCGAAAGGGACCGTAGACAAACCGTAGACAACCCGTAGAAAGTACATTTTCTGCCGTAGAAAGTACATTTTCTGCCGTAGAACGGCCATTTATTGCCGTAGAAAATACATTTTCTGCACATCCCGTTTTTGCACCATTTTGGTGTTAATTCGCGGCACGTGACTTCACAGGACTTTGTAGCTCTGTTCTGGCTTGGCAATTGCCAATATGCATGCATGGATTGATGGATGTATGCTGGACCAGTATATGCAGAAATCAAATAAACAGTTCCCGAGCCGTGCCCCGTGGCTGACGTTGGCAAGTTTCTGCAGAAGGCAGTGCGAAGCGCACGAAGCACTCTCAAGCTCGGCAAAATGAAACTGTGCAGCCCCCTCCAGCTACTTTTAAGTGCGATTTTCGTGAAAACCATGATCCAACCAAATTTAAGCAAAAAATGCCTTTTCCCAGAAAATGTACTTTGCCACCTCGGCCATTAATTTAGAGAGGGGGACCCCCTCAGCGTGGGCATTTTGCATGTGAAACGAGTGTTTTTTTTTCGAATTGGGGAGTTGTGTGCAGTTATGTGTGTATATATCCTTTGACCACGATCTGCGCTGCAACTTTGGCCAGCTAGAAAGCATCTCATCCATCTGCATCCTGCACTGAGTCGTCCCACCCTCCACTCTGGGCTAAGATGGCACTTGCAGCAGAAGACATGACCTACGAGGATCTCAAGGAGATCGTGGATGGCTACCTATGCCGACCTTGCGCCGCAGTAGTCGCCTTGCAGAGCTGTTCCTGCTGGAGCTCCTATGTTGTAAATCTTCTGGCGAGCTTCGTATGTTGTACGAAACTTGTCATCTGAACTTTGTCCTTTCATCACCTTATTACCTGCAACTTTGAGAGGCCCTGCTCCTACATCTGCCCAACTGACAAGCTGGTAACCTTCTGCAGCTGCCTGAACTTGAGCAGCTTTCAGCTCCTCCCTGATCTCAGTCCACCTCTTTCTGTCGTCCCAACTGGCACCATTGACCTCATCTGCAGAGAAGACCAACTTCTTGCTTGGAGCTTTGGCCCAAAGTGGGACTTGATCACTCATGCCGATTACCAGATAGGATCGGTGCTCAACTGTCATCTCTGCATCTGCAACCAAATGTGCATCTTCAAGCTGGGCAACTGGAGCAGCACCTAGATGCCAGAGCTTTCTGTCAATATCCTGGAAGGTGAGCTGGGCCCGCACCTGTTCTTCAACTGGTGCCAGGTGAGTAGTCCGATCTTTGCTCAGTAAGCTGCGCCTAGCCATTGGATCAGCTTCTCTACATGAGAAGCTGCATACTTTGAGCTCTGCTGGAGCTCAGGGCACAGTCAGCTTCTTTCAGCCAAGCTTTCCTTTGCATCTCATTTCTGCAAAGCTCTGCCCTGACCATGCATCTCTCTGCCCTTGCAACCAGAAGGGCAAAGTACTCTTTCAGCAGCTCATTCTTTGAAACGTTGTGGCTATAACTCCTTTCTTTCTGCAACCACTTGCCAAGTTGAGAGATCTCTCTGCTAAACTCTCTCTTTCTCCCTCCACTAGCTGCTCTGGCAAACCTCTTCTGCAATTTTCCAGCCTCTGCGTGCTCATCTTGAACTTTCTCCTTGCAACTGCCCAAGCTTCTGCTTCTGAGGCTGAGACTCTTCCAGAATCATCTGAATCTCTTCACTAAGCTTCATCTTCTGAAAGGCAAAAAGCTCTTGCTTCCTGGAAGGATCTGTCTCCTTCTTCCTGTCGCTTAACTGCCCACCTGCAGTTCCTCTACGCTCTTCCAGAACTGGAGGCCTGCCACCTTGTCTGCCTGTTACAGCTTCTTCTGGGTCTTCTTTCTCCAGCTCTGCTAGCTTCTGGAGGTAAGCTGACTTCACTAGTGCAGCTTCTTTCTGCAGCTTGCTCTGCTGCTGCCTCTGGTATGGAACTACCCTGTTAGATAGCACAGGCTCTATCTCCTTGGCTTGCTGCTCTGGTGTTCCAAAAAACTTCTTTACGCTGAACTGTTTCTTCTCTAAGCTAGCTGGGCTGGGGCTGGGTGCAAGCTGGCTGGAAGCTAAGGACTCTGTCGGGCTTGCTGTCACCTGAAGCTGTGTTGTCGGGCTGGCCACACCTTTGGTTTTCTTGTTGTTTGGTGTTTGAAAACCTTCTAAGCTCTTCCTTGCAAAGCTGTCCTGTGTTGAAGCTTTTGCCGCAGGCAGCCTTAGAAACATCGAGAAATCAAAAGAAGGTGTCCAAAATCAAAAAACATTGAGAATTCGAAAGAAACCATCCAAAATCAAAAAAAACATCGAGAAATCGAAAGATTTTGTCCAAAACCGAAAGAAACCTCGAGAAATCGAAAAAAAAACAAAAAAACCAATCTGGCCAACAGAATGTTTACATGATACCAGCACATTGTCCCAGAATCTTTGGTTTTTTTGGTTTTTTTTTTCGATTTCTCGAGGTTTTTTTTGGTTTTGGACAAAATTTCTCGATTTTTTTTTTTTTTTTTCGGTTTTTGGACAGGAGCCTGACATCTGCAAGGGGGGGTAAGGTGGAGAACTGTTTGCATGATACCAGCACATTGTCCCAGAATCCTTTTTTTCCTCGGTTTTGGCCAGAATGCAGCAAAATTAGGTGGGTCCCTTTCTGTATTTTTGAGGGTGCCCTTTTCAGATTGGCCTCTAAGGAAACCAAACGGAAAACAACTGTGCTGGGGGGGGGTTCTATTTTGACGCACACCCTCTTTAGTCCCGCGTCAAAATGAAGTGCAACGGCTCTGACCATAAGACCCGAGGGCAGTCCTCGCGGCAGGCGTCGCCTGCGAAAAACACCTGACAACGCACACACGTGCGCCAAATGAAGGATGGCCTTGCTTGAAAGGCAAACCACACCAAACAATCCACCGCACCCGCCCCCCCCCCCCCCCAACAAACCCAGGTGAGGGTCGTTCTCTGAAGGTAACTTCCACTAGCTTCCGATATGTTCCCTTCCACTCAAGAGGAAACTCCAGTGGCAACCCTTTGGGTGACGAATTCCATCCCGGGAAATGATTTGGTCTCCAACCCTCCTTGGTTTTCCCAGCCAACCGCCTCCCTAAAAAATGAAGAGAACCAACAAACAAACAAAACTTGCTCCAACAACTGTCTCCCTCTCCCTCTCTCTCTCTCCGACTCTCCGCGCCTTGCGCTCCGAGACGCTGGCCACAGCCCGCAGAAAGGCCAGGTCGCAGGAGGCGAAGATCTGCATGCCCTGGCCGCTCCGAACCCCCTGACGGCACGCCACGGGAAAAAAAGAAACACCCCCTGTGGTTTTGATTTTGATAAACCACATAATAAAACCAAAAGGTATACGGTATATGTCCCAAAAAATAAATGGGATATACGACCACTGAAAAGCCACTAAAGGGTATCTTCCTCCAGGGTTTTCAGGATAGCGGATCTTTCCCTTTGTTCTGGCTCCGGAATGAGCCGTCGAATACTGTAATTGTTGGCTGAACGGTGGTTTCCCTCTTGGTTTGCCCTTATGTCAAACCTAAAAGGGGGCCACAGCCAGCGGACACAAATCCGGGGAAAAGAGACCCTTGCAGCTCCTCCGTATCAGGGTTCTGGCTTAGGAAGACGGAAATGTGACAATGTGTTCTTGAGGTACCCTTTTCATCTTCCTGGAAAGGCAAACTAACACCACAAACCATGATTTGTGGGGATTCCTGAGCAGGCCGGCTGGGCATGTAAGAGTCAAGTGCGAAAATAGTTCCATGGGTGTAGTGCCAAATTATGCAGAAGTGACTATTCATTGTTTGGCCATGAAGGCCAAGAACGGGATCAGCACACGCACAGTTTTGCAGTCCCATTCTTTCCCCCGCAGCACCCGAGGCCTATGGGTAACGGTTTTTGCTTATATGGAAAAAAGCTCTAGGAACCATCCACATGGCTCGAGGCCGACTCGCTGCCTTCGAACGTGAAGCAGAAACTCGGGCGCACCTTCAGGGCCTGCGCCGGCCGCGGCAGACTGCCCTGCAGCTGCATTACGATCTCCCTCAAGCGGCCCATGAAGCCTCGGCAATGCTTCGACCGGCGCGTGTTTTGTTTTGCTTGTATTTCCCGTGGGCTCAAAGAGTTTGTTCGGGGAAAACCTGAGGCAACCCTTAATTGGTAATCCATGAGGCCAGAGATTCCCAGGTTGGGGCGGTGTTTGGCTTGTCTTGGGCTCAAAGGGAAATCATCTCAGGTTCCCTTGAATGGGCTTGGAGTTGAACCTCTGGCTCTTGTAACGGGATTCGGCCAAACCACCAACCACCAAACAACCGATTCGGCTCGAAACCACGAAAAGGTTCGAAGGAGTCTGAAAAAATTATGGTTCTTTCCATGCGTGTCCTTTTTGGGGGAAATAGATGGGTTTCCCTGGTAGATGATTAGACCACCAGGTAGACCAGGAATCGCCCGAACATTGTTCGAGCAAAACCAAACCAAAAGAGGACACCTACTGTGGATGGACGAAATCCTGCACCACTTTGAAAGTATCAAAAAACCATTATTTGTTCTTTGCGGACACCTTTGAAAGGCACCTTTGAAACTAGAGACACCTTTTTAGATTGGTTTCAAAGGCACCTTTCCTGGTTTCTCCCCTATTTACACCTTTGAAACCAAAAAAGGACATCTATGGTTCTTTGCGGATGCCTCGCTTCAAGGCTGTCGGAGAGATTCGTTGTCGCTCCGCTTCTCAAGCCCCCGGCGACAGATCCAAACTTCGTGCCATCAAGATGCGCTATGAGAAGAACTGCCCCGCCGTGGAACTTTCATAAACAAATAAATAAATAAATAAATAAATAAATAAATGAATAAATAAAACAACTTGCAATGTCATCCAGGTTTGGGGGTTGGTGAATATTCCGTTCGCCGCCAAAATAACCATGGGGAACTGTCCCATGTGGTGAAAGTCATATTTTTGTGGTGTCCCTAATGATCAATGTATGGGGGAACCTTTTTTTTCACCCTCCAAACCCTTTTTTCAACCCTTCCCTGTTTTATTCAACCCTTCACCCTTTCTATTTAACCCTCCCCGCGTCTGTTTTTAACCCTCCCCCCTTCTTTTTTAACCCTCCCTCCTTTCTTTCCGACCCTCCACCTTTTCCTTTTAACCCTCCATCTATTCCTTGTCAGCCCTCTTGCCGAAGCCTGCGGTAAGTTTAGGATTGGGTTGGTTTAGGGGTGGTTTTGGATTCAGGGTTGGTTTAGGGTGGGTTCAGGGCGGGATTAGGTGGGTTTGGGGTTGGTTTCGGATGGGAAGGGTGGGTTTACAGTTGGTCTCCAGGTTGGTTTGGGTTTGTTCAGGCTGGGCTTAAGGTTGACCTAGATTTGATCTTGGGTCGGTGGGTTTGTTTAGGGTCAGTTTTGTGCTGGTTTAGGTTGGGTTTAGGGTTGGATTTAAGGCTAGTTTAGGGTGGGATTGGGGTTCGCGTAGGAAGGGTTAGTGGCGGAGTAAGATTTGTTGAGGGTGGGTTTAGGGTTGGTTTGGGATGGGAAGGGTAAGCTTGTGGTCGGTTTAAGTGTAAGGTTGGTTTAGAGTAGGTCTGTGCTGGGTATAGGGCGGGTTCAAAGCTGGAGGGTGGGTTTGTGGCTTGGTTGGTTTCCCTTGGCTTTGGTTTAGGGTTGGCTAGGGCTGAGGAAGAATGGGTCTACTGTGGGTTTATGATTGGTTCAGGGTTGGTTAAGGGTGGATTCAGGGTTGGTTCAGGGTGGGTTTAGAATGGGTTTAGGGTGAGGTCAGGGTTGGGGTGGGATTAACACAGTGTTAGTTTAGGGTGGGATTAGGGCTTGTGTCGAAAGGCTTCAGGGTGGATTTAGGGTAGATTTAGTGTTGGCTTAGAATCTGTTTGAGGTGTGTTTAGGGTGAGTTTGGGGTCGGCTTCGGGTATAGGGTTGGATTAGGTTGATTTAGAGCAGGTTTAGGGTTGATGTACGCTGGGGTTAGGGTGCGGTGGGCTTCTGTTTGATTTAGGTGGTCTAGAGTAGGTCTGTGGCGGCTCTAGGGTTTGTGTAGGGTTGGTTTAGGGCGGGTTTGCGCTTTGTCTAGGGTGGCGTTGGGGTTGCGCTAGGGGTGGCTTGGGGTCGCTTAAGGGCGGCTTAGGGTTGATTTGGGGTGGCTTGATTTCAGGTGGGCTTGGGTTTGTTAAGGGCATGTTGTTCGTTTGTTTTGGGTTGGATGTAGGTGGTTTAGGGTTGGTCTGGGATGCTTTCGGTGGGGTTTGGGGTTGGTTTAGGCTTGGACGTGGATTGGTTTTACGGTTGCCTTTGGGTTGGCTTTGGCTGGATTTAGGGTTGGGTCAAGCTTAGCGTAGAGTCTCAGGGTGGGTTTAGAGTTGGATTAGGGGGGTCATGGTTGGTACAGGGTGGGCTTATGGTCAGTTTAAGGTTGGTATGGAGTGGAGGGTTGGTGTTGGTTTGGGTTGGGTTTAGGGTGGGTGCAGCGGGTTTAGGGTGAGTTTAGGTTGGATCTAGGGCTAGGTGGGTTCAGGGCGGGGGCAAGGTTGGTTTAGGGTGTTTGTGTTTTTGTGTTTGTGTTTTTGTGTTTTTGTGTTTGTGTTTTTGTGTTTGTGTGTTTGTATGTTTGTATGTTTGTATGTTTGTGTTTGGGTTTGTGTGTTTGTGTGTTTGTGTTTGTGTGTTTGTGTGTTTGTGTTTGTGTGTTTGTGTGTTTGTGTGTTTGTGTGGTTGTGTGTTTGTGTGTTTGTGTGTTTGTGTGCTTGTGTGCTTGTGTGTTTGTGTGTCTGTGTGTCTGTGTGTCTGTGTTTGTGTGTTTGTGTGTGTTTGTGTGTTTGTGTGTTTGTGTGTTTGTGTGGTTGTGTGTTTGTGTGTTTGTGTGTTTGTGTGCTTGTGTGCTTGTGTGTTTGTGTGTCTGTGTGTCTGTGTGTCTGTGTTTGTGTGTTTGTGTGTGTTTGTGTGTTTGTGTGTTTGTGTGTTTGTGTGGTTGTGTGTTTGTGTGTTTGTGTGTTTGTGTGCTTGTGTGCTTGTGTGTTTGTGTGTCTGTGTGTCTGTGTGTTCTGTGTTTGTGTGTGTGTTGTGTGTGTGTTTGTGTGTTTGTGTGTGTGTGTTTGTGTGGTTGTGTGTTTGTGTGTTTGTGTGTTTGCGTGTTTGTGTGCTTGTGTGTTTGTGTGTTTGCGTGTTTGTGTGTTTGTGTGTTTGTGTGCTTGTGTGTTTGTGTTTTTTGTGTGTGTGTTTGTGTTTGTGTGTTTGTGCGTTTGTGTGTTTGTGTGTTTGTCTGTTTGTGTTTTGGTGGGCTTGAGTTGAAGGTTGGTTTTCGGGGTGGTTCGGGATTGGTGAATGCTGGGTTTAGAGTGGGTCTACGGAGAGGTTTAGGATTTGGTTAGGGTTGGCTTAGGGTCGGTTTAGGGTTGAGGGTTGTGTTCAGGGTCGGTTTTGTGTTGGTTTAGCATGGGCTTAGGGTTGGATTAAGGCTAGATTAGCGTGGGCTTAGGGTTTAGGTGGGTTAAGGGTGGGTTTATTGCTGGCTTAGGCTCGGCTCAAGGTGTGGGGTGGGATTACGGTTGGATCAAGGTTAGGGTGAGTTCAGAGCTTGTGTAGGGTGGGTTTGGGGTGGGGTTGGGGTGGGGTTGGGGTTGGCTTGGTGTTGGTTTAGGGTTGGTTTAGTTTGTTTGATTTAGGGTTGTTTAGGGTGGTTTCGAGTAGGTCTGTGGTGGGTGTAGGGCGGGCGTTGTAGGGTTGGTGTAGGGTTTAGGGTTTAGGGTGACTTGGCTTGGGGTGGTTAGGGATGGATAAGAGATGTTTATGGTGTGCTTAGGGCTCGTTTAGCGTGATTGAGGGTTGGTTGGTGGTTGGCTTAGGGTGGGTTTGGGGGTTGGTTTGGGCGTGTTTGGCCGGCTTAAGATTGATTGTTGCGGGTTGGCAAGGTTTGGCTTAGAGCGGGCCTAGGGTTGGTCGGGTTGGGCTAAGGTTTCAGGTTGGGTTTAGGGTGGGTGTTTGATCGGCTTAGGCTTGGTGTAGGTAGGTTTAACCCGGGCCGAGGGTGAGAAACAAGGTTGGTGCGTGAAAAAAGCAGTGAAAAAAAACAAGGCCTGTAGTGAAAAAACAAGGCGGAGGGTGAACAAAAACAAGGTGAAGGGTTAAAAAGAATGGATTTCTCAGGGTTAGACAAACAAGGTTCCTGCAGACGGTTCCCAAGCAGGGTTTAAGGGTTGAAAAAAAAGGAGGTTCAATAAACCAGCGTGGAGGGCAAAAAAAAAAGGAAAAAAGGAGCCCCACCCCATGTAAGGGACCTTTTGATCAGCCCCCATTTGCCGAGTTTTGCTTTTCATTCATGCACAACCCCATTTTTGGAAACCTGAACCGCCCACAATCCGATCAGCCCGTCTTGAGCTTGCCACGCTGTTTTTTCCACACGACTTGGCTCCAGGGGCAAGCCTCGTGAACCCCCTTGACAAAAACCAAACCAATCCCAGAAGGGGATCTGGGTTGCCCGCAGTTTCGGGCCAACGTTCAGTGAAAAAAGACAACCAAAACGGGCGCCAAAGGAGACATGCTTCTAACCCCGAAATGACTTGGAACGCTTAACCACGAAATCAGGGCAAGCCCTAACCCAGGGTTTGTGGGCGCCAAAGCCCCACCCCTCGGACGAGGGACTGCCAGTGATTCCTGGGAAGAGCGCCAAGGCCTGCAGAATCACCTGGCCACGTGGTGTCGTGCCCGGTTTTTGTTGGGGGGGAGCAACCCTTTTGGCGGAAAAGGGAAACCTTTAAAGAAGACCGAAGACCACACTTGGGCGGCCCCTGATGTTCTTGCCGCAAACCAGATCTTTGGGTGTCCTTTTTTGTTGGGTTTGGTCCTCAACAAGTGGCTCAAATCCCCAACCAATTCTGGGCTGTCCGTTTTCAGATCCCCTGCTCAAAGCTTAACTTCTAGTGGTGTGGAAACTACCGAGCTACCACTAAACCAACTGCAAACCTAAGAACCTCAGGAGCAGGAGGGCCGGGAACCGCCAAGAATCCAAACAGATCAAAACCGCGGCGGCGCCGCGCTGGGTGGGATCGCAATGGCATCTACCTCCGTGTGGGCTCGCACCGTGGCTCCCCGCGGCACGCCCCCGTGGATGAAACAGACCTGAGCCGGGCGCCTGGGATTTTGTGACGACCCCTGGCAACCCGACAGTTCCGCCCCAGCGAAGCAATGGCTGACAAAATTTGGAGGACAATCCTTCGGGGCGTCCAGAGGGCTCCAGGGAGTTTTCCTTGGGTAAACAGCTGAAAGCTACGGGTTCGAAAGGCCCAAATAGACTCATTCGGGGCGTCCAGAGGGTTCCAGGGAGTTTCGGGGCTCTTGGGGGCTTCCCACTGAGCTTCTTCTGACGCCACGGCAATGTTGGTACCTGAGCAATAAAACCACCACACATTGTTCAATAGGGTCCCTGTTTAGTGGGCAACCTTTCATTCTTTTTTGGACGGCGCAATCTGTGTTGAAACACCCATTGACGGCACTTAACGGTAACCTCCCATTCTTTTCTGGACGCGGGTGAATCACCCTATTTTTGGAGGGAAACCTTTTAGCTAAACCAAAAGGACAAGCCTCCATTGTGTGGTTCCTCCGATAAGACAGACCCATTTGGTACAACCCCTAATGTTCAGGGAAACCAACAAGTTGTTTAAGCAATGGTGGCTCAAATTAAACATACTATTAATTCACTATTGTTTAAACGGTCTCTTTTTAGTTTCAAGGGGTTCAAGGGCCTTTAAACTCAACATACCCCTCCCAAAAAGAATGGGAGGTGGTGGTTCATTGCCGTTCATTGCCTCTTTCCCCCTTTTAACAGGCTGTGCCCCCTCCAAAAGAAGGAACAACTACGGCATCACTGGAGGTCGGGTTCTGCCTTTCAGGTATTGTCGGACAAAATCCACTTCGACCACCTGACGAAAACCCGGAACTGGATGATACGTGGATGTGTCTTAAAATCAGGGGACGCCAAAACAATGGGTGTCCTGTTGGTGTCCTTGAAAGCCACCCCCAAAGGGTACCTTTGAAAGAAGAGACACCCACATCACAAATCCAACTGGCTTGGTACCCACGCAAATGATCCGGGAGCTTGTTTCACGCCAGATTCTGCAAGGGTTTGTGCTTGAGGATCGGAACGGTTCTCACCTTGACATGTTTTCCATCAGGTTGATGTACTGCTCTTGGAAACATTCGGCCAGGGCGGTATCCCCAAAAGCCGCGGAGCGGACAAGACCGGACCAGTTTTCTTCCGTCAATATGGGTATGGGTCAAAATTGGCAGGTTGTTTCGTCCTTTCCTTTTACCAGGGCAACCTATTTTGGGTACCTATGCGGATTTTGTCCTTAACCTTCATCTACCCAAATCGGTTTAGACTCAATGACTCTTCCTCCTTCTCCCCGTGCAACACATGTTGATTCCAACCACTTTTACTTTTGAGCAGCCCACCCCCACTCACTTCGCTCGCGGCGAGGGGCGTCACCCAGCACCGCGCCCTCGGTGAGGCTGCCGATGTGCTGAGGCACGGCCTCCTCCCCGTTGTAGGCGAGCTTCTCCACGTCCACCTGCGAAGCGCGCAGCGCGTGCTCGCTACGAAGATTCCCCCGAACCGCTCTGCGAAGCAACGGTTTCCTGCCGCGAAGCTACCCCCGAACCGATGCTCGAACGGTTTGGATGCGGCTTTTTAGTGAATTCACCCAGTACTAAAAGAGTACCAAAAAAGCACCGACAGGGGGAAAGACGAGGGAAATCCTCAGAAAACGCGCAAACTGCTTTCTGGACGTACCAGGGATTTACTGGTATATACAACCACCATAAAACCACTAAAGGGTATAACACCCCCAGTGGTTTGATAATACCCTTAGTGGTTTGGAGGTAGTGAAAACCATCTCAGAGTGGCAAGGCCACAAATTAACGGCACTCCCGGCAGCACACTCTCATTTGTGTCATTTTCGGAGGTACTGGACTACATGGAAAGCCATTGTGAGGCGTGGTGGTACCCTTTTGATTCAGGGTGACACACCAGGCAACGCAAGCCTCAGATCGGAAGCCCAAAACGAGAACTTACAAGGAAAACCCACAGGAGAACCCTAAAGATACCAGTTGCAGCACCAGACTTGTGGCCGCTTTGGCTTCTTTCCACGGGGGGATTCTACGGGGTTTCCACATCTTGACTCGGGCTCTCAGGTTGTATAGTCTATGGCTCAGCACACTAACCACAGATAGTCCATCGGCATAACCCATGGTGTAACCAACCAGTCCATAGCCATACAACCAACTAGCATGCTCCCCTCACTCTAAAGGGCGCGTTTTTGTTGAAGGGAACCCGAAAAGGTTGGTTTTCCTTTTGGGCTTCTCTCCCAAGAACATGGCACCTGACAGGGCGACTAGTCTTCCAGATCCCACAGGTGCTGTTTGGAGTGGCTCTTGCTACAAATTCCAAGAGGCAATTGATCTTCCGAGTAGCCTCCCACATGTTGCCCGCATGTCTCAAAGTATGGAGGATTCATGTCCTCCAACCGCCTGCGAGTTGGTTCTGGTGCTTCCCTATTCGTAGTCAGCTGGGGCCAGCAAGAGACATCACCCAAATACCAGCTGATGCAGGGATCCAAAGTAGCTTGCTGTTGGATAAATCCTTTTTATTGGATCCTCTTCACGCATGGAACGGCTTCCGCCCGCGGCTTTTTTGTCGGTGGCCGGCCTTGCCACTGTTGATGGCGATGAGCCAATCTGCCTCCTCCCCGAGATCGTCCTCCTCCACCTCGGCCAGCCGCTGGGCAACATGTGTTTCTTTCACCCCAGAAAGGGTGTCCCTCTAGAACCGTTTCCAAAAGATCCACTCACATGGCCAAACTGCCCAGAAGAAGAAGAAAAAAATGAGGCTTCTTTCCAAGGACGCCTTTTGGTTCTCTGAATTCCCCAAGCTTTTCTCATTTCTTTTGGCGATGCGCCCAGCCACCGCAAAAGAAAAGCGCCAAAACAAGACAGCAGCACGCAAAAGACGGCATTCCCCACATTTTCTTACGACCCTCCGTCAACCCAAGTCCGGCCGTTTCACCTGGTGATATGGCCGTGGGTCAACACCAATGGTATCCCATTTTGGTTGGTAGGTGAATTCACCGCCCATCTTCGAACCTATTTTAGTGCTTGGATTCGGATGACTGGGGCCTAACCTGATTTTTTTCACCCATAGCCCGCCAGCGGCCAGCCGAGCCGCCAGGGTCTCCTTGGGATGATAGTGACGTCGCTGCGTACCGCAGGAGATCAGCCAGATCACCTCCGGAGGCACGCCGGGGAAGATGCCGTGGCGCAGGATGCAGATGAAGTGATCCTTGCGTCGGGCGCTTGGTGTGCTCATAAGACTACCAAGCTGGGTGTATGTGTTTTTTGTTTAATCAAAATAGGGAAAACACCCTTTTTGGAGGGTTTCAAAGGGAAACCAAAGAAAACCACCTATCTGGAGGGGTCCCCCATTTTGAGAAACTTTCAGATTGGTGTGTGCAAGCCTTATTATTGCGGCCCCGGTAGTAGGACCATCTACTAAAATGTTGATGAGCAGAATCCACAAAACGCACGGGCGAAGCCCGATTTGAAGCCTTGGATAAACCGCCTACCACCTGGTCGCATAGCAGCTTGGCACGGTTGCGGACAATCACCCTTCTATACCAAAGCTCCCCATTGCTTTCATTCTCACTGTAGGGGATTCCATGAGTATCACAGAGTTCCATGTCACAGAAAGTGGGCCTATGACAGGAATCTGCACGCACTGAAGTCGAAGCGGCCGAAGCAGGGATGTGTTCTTTTCTGCCAGGGTTGAAGCCCCAAAGGGACAAACAACACAGCCAGCCCATTTGGGTGTCTGGTGTTCCTCTTGGCTTCCCTTTAAAACAGCCCGAAAAAAGCTGCCCACGAAAAACAACAATGGAGGAGAAAACACCCATTTGTTTGCAACACAACTTAAGCTTTCTAGGCAATGGCGCAGTGAGTCGCGAGAGGTTCTTGTGAAAGAGCTTCAGGGCGTCCCCTTTTTGCATGACATCTTCGATGTTGTCCAAGGTGAGCATGGCCACCTTTACCGCGCCCGCGGGCTTGATGTCCTCAGCAGAAGGAGAACAAAAAAAGGAGACAGCTTGGTGCTGTTGCCCCCGGATTTTTCATAGGCGGGGTTTTGGGGTTCGGTGGGGATTCAGTGGCAATTGGTCCAAAGGCAAACCAAAAGGAGAACCACCATTGGTGGGTTCCCCGTATTCTGAAACAAACCGTTCAAACCCAGAGAAACAAACTGGGGTTGATGAACAATTTTGTCAACATTGCCTGCACTGGCCTTTGTTTGTTGGGTGGGAGACGCAAACGGGGTGCCCATATCGGGCCAACCGATCAGAGGTTCCAAGCGCCCTTCCGCCAAACGGGCACCGTGCAAAGACACACCACGCTGCCAGCTCGCTGGAATCGCAGCCCAGGCGCCATTCGCAGCCACCCAGACAGATTGGTCTGCTTCAGCCCCACTCCGCAAGAAATCGGGCACAAGTTGTAAATATTCACCACCTCATCCTGCACTTAGACTGCATCACTGCAGTATGTTGAGCGCTCCAAATGTGGGCAAGCGCACAAACCAGGGCTGGGCTCAAAAACCAACAGAGCTTGTTCCACTTGAAGCCAACAGACGAGTGTGTCAACATGTTATGTTTACTTTTTTATGTCTTCATACATTTAAAGGGGTGCCCAAATCCCCAGCCACATCTCTTTTGGCTAAGCCTTCACTTTGCAACCTGAAGAGAGTCCTTCAGAGGTCCGGACAGCGTCTTCACATCCACAGAGATGGCTTCATCACACTCTTCGGTATTCTCTGCGGACTTCCCAGCCTGTCTCAAACACGATCACCTTCATTTGTGTGTGTGCGCCTGCTACGGCGAAGTGTAGCCTTGTTTAGGTTCCTTTAAAGCGAAAATAAATGTACATGTGGGGTGCAAATCCCTATGTTGACGGACCCGTTTGTCAAGCGTTGTCCTCAAAAGAGAGGATTAATCCATTGGCAAAATCAAACTTTTTTCCCATAGGGAGTGACCCATGCACCTGAGTCAATCTGGGAAGCTGACTTTCACCTCTTCCTTTGTTTCAACCAACATTGGCAGGGAACCCTGAAACCAAGTCGGGCGCACCTGTGACCCTGCTTTGGTCTCCAACGAGTGGCTTCCTTTCGGAAGCAACGTGATCCTTGCGAGCGATTGGAACCCCTTCCAGGGGTCTGATTCAAACCACTGGGTTGAGTGGGGGCCATTGTGAGTGTGTGTGTGTGTGTGTCTCTCTCTCTCTCTCTCTCTCTACAACCCTTGGTATGGTAATAAAAACTGTGCATTTTGCAGCCCCCTACTAAAAATGAACAGAACCAAAACACACCAAAGACTAAAAAAGCTTGCCAACAACCGTGAGGCAAACCGAAGGGCAGGTCCCACCCATTTGAAAAATGTCCCACCCCTATGAGACAAAAATTATTGGGTGTCCCCAGTGGATCCAACCAACATATTCTCCTCCATGTCCCCCAGTCCAGAACTCCGAAATTCCTGGCTCCGAAAGGCCCCCTTCGGCTTTGCCATGAGGCTCGCGGAAGGGGAGGTGTCCCATTCGCCCTCTACAGACACCAAGCCCAAAACGCACCGAAAATTGGGCTGATGTCATATGAGTCAACCCCAGTTGGGCGGGGGCCCCTCCAAAAGTGACGGTTCCCCAAACCCAACCAACTCATAAACTGGCCAATTCCTGCTTGACTCTGGGGTCCACATCAACTCCAAACCAAGCCCAAGCCCCAAACCACCCAGAAGTTGCCGGCATCCGCCTTAGGCTTGAAGGGCTCCGCGAGCTCATGAAGGCCCAGCATGCCGGACACGTTCAGCACGCTGCCGGGGCCCACGTCCGAGTCCTAAGGTTCCCGATCCCAACACGGCTGTCCAACGGGTTTCCCGACAAAAATGTGCAAGTTGGGTAGGGAAGGCGATCCCAAAATGGTGTGATGTTCGTTCCTCTTGTTTTCCAACCAAGCATTTAAGAAGACAATTACACCTGCACAGTCCCCAGAGACCAACAAAAACTGTAGCTGCACCTCCCTGGCCCTGCCGATAATCTTGCAAAAACCCCCTATACCGTCAGCACCCCCCAAACAGCACCCGTCAATCTCGCAAGAATGCGGCTGCGCCGAATGCACCTGCCATACCGCATGCCCCCACGCACCATCACCACCTCAAGCACGCCAGAGCAGCACCTGCACCACCCCAAACCCCGTAGCAACCTGCCGTCACTCTCGCAAAAATGCGCCCGCATCGACACCAGCACCCCAAAGCAGCACACGCACCAGCACCCCAAACTGCATGCCCCCTAGCACCCAGCCGTCAATCTTTGTTAGAACCCCATAGCTTTCAGCTATCTGGGGAAAAAGGGCACTCATGTTGGAAAGCAAACCGATTTGGCCCAACTGAGGGGTCCATTGACCGCACAGACTTAAATACGACAGGACTCGTTGCTGACAACTTAGGTAACCAGCAAACTTGCCCGAATCCTTTGGGGAGTCTGGTTGTTCACGCCACGACCCACCAAGTAACATGGAACCTGACGTTTCGGGGTCCTGGAAGACAACACGTTCCTTGCAAAGGGACCATCTCCTGTCAGGTCCCATATCTTCTTTTCTTGTCGGAGGCCACCCTTCGCCTCCAAAAGAAACACCCACGCCGAATCCCCATCGACTCCCATCCATTTGGCGGGGGCACCGGCGCGCAGCCGATGCAAATCCGCAAGTCCCCCGACAGGACGACCAGCAACGGCACCTGCCGAGGGCGACCAGCGCCGCATCTTGGATTATCTTACCTTGGATCAGCCTCCTTCCAGCAAGAATGCCTCTTTTTGTTGCTTCATTGGTTTCGCGGCGTGGAGTTGGTTGGGTGGCCTGCCATTGACCTCGCTGGCTTTTCAGTCTTTGCTCAGAGCTACTTGGCTACAAAATCGGCACCCGGGACTCTAAAAAAATGTTTGCCGGTTTTTCTTCCGGTGTGGGCCAAAGGCCACCCTTTCTCCTCGAGGGGGGAGAAAGGGGGAAGAAGAAAAAAAAAAAACGCATCGCACAAAGTCGCGCCTGGTCGGAGAAGACCACTTCTTCATGGCCTTCGTATCTTTTGCTGGTGGCCTGCAAAGGCCAAGTTTCGGCACGTGTTGCGAGTCACCGAACAAGGAGAAGGAGGGGGGGGTCCATTTTGTGACAACACCCATATGAGCTGCATTGCTTTTTTCATGATTCAGGTGCCCCCTAAATGAGAAACATGGGAATTTGGGGGGGGGGGGGGTTGGGGGGTTTTGGGGGTGGGCGGGTAGCTGCTCCTGGCCTTCTCGGTGATCTGATGAATCAGATGCCTTGGGCAGTTCTGAAAGATCTCTAAATCGACGAGGGCCTTTTCCAGGATTTCCGCCTGCGTCGATGTCACCAAACTAGTTGCGGCGATTCGGCGATGGTTGGATGATTTTGTTGGGCACCTTCCCCGGAGGGGTTCAAACCTTAAGAGATCTTCGGGCAGCCAAATACTGAGCAAAATTCAAATAACTATTTTATCATTTATTCAACGTGTTGACATCGTTTGGCCGCATCATGTTTTCTTCATTTGTTCATCTATCCCCATTTGAATCAAACCCCCCAAACCACCAAACCCAAACCACCTATTAAGTAGTACCCGAGGATACTGGTCGGCAATTCGGAAAACCACCTTCTAAACATCGGAGGAGGTGTTTGCCGCTGGTCGCTTCTCGCCTCTTCATCGTTCATCTCCGAGCCCATAGCGACCAGTTGGACCGGGGTCAGAAACAGCGCCCCGGCCCAACACTGCGCCGAACTAAACCTTGCACTGAATCCATAGGCTGGATTGCTCGGAAACCCACAAAAAATGGATGAACACGGGTGGCAACGGACTGGTTTGCGTGGCTCAACCCCTTCCACTTCTTGCCGTCCTTGAGCCCACATGGCCCAGGCAACCCCGATGGAAACGTCGACTTTGGGCTGCAGGTCTGTCCCGTCAGAGTGACCTTTTCTTTTCATGAAACTGCCACTTTTGCAGATAGAAGTTGGGGCACCCCTGGCATTTGCTACTCTGGCAATTGCGGCGCTGTTGACTCCAGAACATTTTGTCGCGCGAAGAAAACGATGGACAACCCCGAGGGTTCAGCAGCACGAAATGGGTGTCGGTGGAACCTGGGGCTGGACAAGGCGCACATGCCTAGTGACACATAAGCACCGGGGCACCCCCCCTCAGAAAGGGTGGGTGACCGCCAACACAGAAAGACGCAACCGGTCTCCAAGGATTAACACCGTTGGAGGAGCGCTCTGCCGCTCGATCCAAGGAGTGGAGAGGGATGTCACGTCAGGGCAATGTCAACGAGGCTCAATTCATAAGGCATTCTGCAGCAACAAAGGGTGATTGTGCAACATTCCCCTGGTACACACCGCCAGTCCCGCCGTCTCACTTCTCGTTGCCACGCATGGAGCTCTGAGCAGCGAAACGCATTGAGGACAGCTTTGAGGCTTTGAGTGCATCTTGCCGGCACAGCCAGCCAAAACAGGCAAGCATTGTTCTTTCCAGAAGAGTGACACGTAAAGCATATCCCCTGAAATGTCTGCGCTGTGAATGCACTGCCATGCGGAATGGCAGAATGGATATGGCTGTGGCTCCACTTGGTAAATGTAAACAAACGCTAACATCTGCAGTTTGCGCTACTGTGGATGGTTGTGAAATCCGTTCGCATCACGAAATCAATCCATGGTTGAAACATTGCTTGTTGGTATTTACAGGAGGGAATCATCTTTCCAGGGTTTCTTAGGTGGTGCAGGATTTTGCCCATCCACGTAGCTCTTTATCTTCAGCATACCCATATCGATTTCTGAAATTATGTTACTTCGCTGCCAGTGGAGACGACTAAGCAGTGTCCCATCACGAACGTTGGCCAGGAGACAGGGGTGTACATCATCCACTTGAACACAATCAACCCCCCCGCCAAAAAAAGTGACGGCCGGATTGTTCATCTTTTGAGGCGCCGGAACCATGAACTTGACCCGCGCCCCCAGACTGGGGGCCCCCACCCCCCAAACCCCCCCGCCCTATGACACGTCAGAATATTTTCAGGGGCCCCTTTTCGTCATGAACCAAGCCTGCGGATGGCCCGGTCATTTTGAACGTCGCAAAAGCCGCAAAAGCCGCCCTGCAAACAAAGAGATTGAGTCAAACATTGGAGCTCCCCTTGTACGAACCCCTGGGAAGCTTCGCAGAACCTTTCGGTTTTTTTTTTCCCAGCACCTGGAGGTGTTTGCGGGGCGTCCTATGCTGGGTCGCGAATGTTTCCCTTGAGTGGAGCCCACTGGTCTGAGCACTGCGAGCGTGAAGCGAACTTGCCGGTGCTCAGCAGTGATTGACAAATGGAATGACCCCGAGAAAAACCATCCATTCTGGCTTCCTTTTCGGGGAATTCAGGGTCCATTCAAGGGCAAGAAAACAGAAACCTTGACTCAGGATTGATTCTATGGCAAGCCTCCCATCTCTCTCATTGAACCACAGACGGTCAACCTTCGCTTCTTCTGTCGCGTTCGGAGAAAAAAGCTGAGTGCCCGCGCCAGGATCATGGTCCAGGCCAAGCTGATGCCATGGTTCAAGGGCAGCCGCAGCCAAATGGGCACCTGGAGAGCTCGTGTTGGGCGGTGTCCCCAAAATCAAAAGACCACAAGCGGTGTTGCGGTGTTGGTTGTGCTATCCAAGCCTTTGGGTGCTTCATGTTGATTTCAATAGGGGGTCAAAAAATAAAGGACTCCCTCTCTCTTTTTCACCTTTGAGCCCTCCTCGATTCTTGTGCCCGGAGCAAACCTGATGGATGGCACCGGACTTTTTGTTTGGAACCAAACCGAAGGCAGAGCCATCTATGCTGGTTCTGGGACTGTCCAACAAATAGTTTCAGGCTCGGTGAAACTCGGCCGTTTCGCTAAGATCTCTCTCAGTGCTGCGCAGCATAGATGATGAGGTCGAAGGGAATCTGAGAAGTCAGCCACACGTGAGCGCCAAACCCATTAACTTAGGTTTCTACCGACATGGTTATGAAGGCTAGATGGCTGTGGGTCCAAACCTAATCGTACCATCTTGGGGTAGGTGCACCACCCATTTTAGTCTATTTTAGTGAAAATTTTAGTGGGGATGGGGATGTTCACTGGGGGTACGGGAGTTTGACCCATGGCCAAATAGGCCTTATTGTAACCTTCACAAGACCGGAACGTAAAAACGGCCAACAGGAGTCCGTTCCGTGCGCTGCTCCAGGATAAGACCCCTAGCCCACCAGCCAAGTTGCCCATAGAGACCACATGGCCAAGTTGTCCTGGACACAATTCCTGACGGGCGCGGGATGGTGAAGTCTTCACGGTCAAGGCTTGAAGGTGTAAAGACTAAAAAATGCAAGGGCAAGCCAGAAAAGTTCAAGGCGCGATGCGGAAAATGGTTCATGCATCTGCATGAAGCAGTGCAAGAGGGTGTGGTCCAAACAGTTGAGCCCAGCTAGCATTTCCGGCAGCAGTTCGTTGGAGCACCCACCTCACCACCCCTCCCACCCACGGCCCGAACATCCATAGGTGGCCTTTTGGAAAAAAGATGGCCCATGGAAATACAAAACATCTAAACCAGTGGAACCCATTTATTCTTAACCAAACTAACCGATCAAAAGGACACCTATGACAAGGAGGGTGGTTTGGGGGGTTCGACTTGTTGTGAAAACTAGTGGGAAGGTACCCCTAGAAGCTCCCCACCCACCTGAGTATGGGTCAAAATTAAACCACCATGGGGACCACAGGTTTTAGTCCATGTTTTCACTTACCCCAGCCACCTCACCCCACCCCTCCCACCCACAGCCCGAACATCTCCTCCAGTACTTCTGCAGGGCCCGGGTCACCAGCGGCTCTTCGCTCTGCTTCTGCTTCTCCCCAAGGCTGTTGATGCTCTCCTGCTGCGAGATGCTGCTGGATCCGAATCGCTTCAGTTTCCCTTGGGGTTTCCTTGAGCTTCCTTGAGCTTCAATGGGGCTTTTTTTCCCCTTTACTCCAGAAAAAAAGCATTTGCCATTGGGTGTCCCTCTCAATGTGTCCCTCTCAACCCCAAGAGGGTATCAACTGCTGGCTCGAGAGAAGGCGACGATGGATCACAAGCAGCACACCCTACTTGGGCCCGGTACGCCTAGTCGTGAACCCTTCACTAGAATGTGAGACGACAATCAGAAAACCATATTCATGGAACCATGACCAAAGTCCAAGGAGTGTTCACCATTGCGCACGTGTCAGTGACCGCTTGGAAGTGGATATTCTTTGCATGGAGTCCTGGTACTGGAAGAGCGTGGTGCTTCCGTACGCACCCCGTGCTTTTCCGGAATTCAGGCAGCTTGGCGATCGAACAAAACTCTTGACGATCACACATGTGAGGTATCAAAAATTGAGGCGTCAAAAACTGCCTCCAAGAAAACAGCCCCTCATCTGTCACCAACATCCCCCCATGAATTGCAAAGAATCAAAAGGGCGGAGATCCGCATCTTCTTTTCTGGCGGCTGTCCCCTAACCTACTACCCTACTGCCCCGAGTTTTGATTCCCCTCTTCGCGCTGAGGGGGTGTTCTGATTTCAGGGCAGTCAAAGGCAGTGCGTGCATGGTGCAGCAAGCTCCTTGATGATGTAGAAGACTGGAAAGTAGACAAAGGTGTAGTGGACAAAATTGTCCAGAGCCGTCTGCGAGGGACGAGGATCAATCGAGGCTAGATACCCTCTGTCTTGGACAGTGTCCCCGCAACGCAACAGGAAATACATGGGGAACTAAGCACGGCCTGTCCGTTGGCAATTGATGTTCAAGGGAAACCCCTCCAAAAAGGGAAAAATAAAACCGGGCACAGGACACATCCTGCAACTGACCTATCAACTGGTGCCCAGTTTCGTCCGTCAGCAGGATTTGGATGTGCCAAATAGAGAAACCCCCAACTAGCGGTTCTCCTTTTGGCTTCCCTTTAACCAACCCTAAACCAGGCGTCTCCAACCATCTCCGGGGCCGCCTGCTTTACGAGGTCAATCTGCCCCGCACGGCACTTCAGCTTCTCCGCCTGAAACTTTCCGCGGGCACACCCCTTTGACTTGCGATCGGTGGATGGCTTCCTAGGGAATCCGGACAGGTTCATTCCCTCATTCCCTACCATTTTCTTGGCAACCGAAAGGTGACGTTTGACACCACCTGGATCGCCAGTTGCCGCTTTTTCCCAGTCACTGGGACTGGTTCTAGGGCAAGGTGTCTGGAAAAAAAACAGCAACTTGGCGATACGGGCAATCCGGGCACCCTCTTAAGGGGATATAACTTGGGAACCCTCAGAAAAGGTGCCGAGTCGTCGATCCTGATTTCTGATGAGCCACCCTATGCGATGCTTAAGCATTCCAACAGTCCAATTTCATCAGAACTCAGTGTTGGTTGAAAAGCAACCTGAGCGCCAAACTCAACTGGGCTGTCCTCAGATCCCCTGCCAAATTCAACCACAAAACCACCTAAAAATTATAAAAAGCTAAGGAATCGGATGGCTAGCCACCAAGTGTCAACCCACTCGCCTTGGAACTTCTCCCTCCCAGGCGCTCGGCAGGAAACGCTCTCAGGCATTGAGCGCCAGGCCCATGGAAGATTTGCGAAGCGAATCGCATTGGGGCAAAGGCGAGAAAACAGCGTGACGTAAATGAACCCTTGGCTTGCGCAATCCGCACTGACAAGCCTGCATCATGCAATCTGACAGGCGCGCTCTTGGGTGTCTAAAAAAAACAAACACATCGGGTGGTTTTTGTGGAGCAAGACCCCATGGTGTTGATTAAAAGCCAATGCTCCGAGTGCATGAAGTTTGGCCCAGTGGCATTGAATCATGCCAAGGTAGGCAAACCCGAAGGCCGTAAAGGCTCCATTCCTCCGCGTGAGAAACTTCAAGTTGGAATCCGTGTAGCTCCAGAAGGCCCCATGGAGCTCCAGAAAACCACCTACCTCATGCTGTTCAAATGTCGCTCGTGTAACTCCCGCCCCGAAAGGCAGCTGTGCAAATCAAACCCGAAAGGCAGCCGCCGTCCCCCACATCCAGAGGGTTGCAGAAAATACGGCATGATTGCGCTCCTCTGCCAGTCTATTCTCTCTCTGCCTTCAGCTTTTTGCACCTCAGGCGTGACTGTCATATGGATATGTGCGGCTTTGAGCGCCTCAGAAAACAACTCCCGAGTAGAACCTGTTCTGGCTGTTTTGGGAATTGGTTTGGGCTGCGAGAAATAATTGGGGCAAACCTTGCTGGTCAGTAGGGAATGACGCTGCATGCGCGGCAAGATCCAAGGTTCCGACGATGAGATCAGCGGCAGAGGTCTTGATCTCAGGTGAAGGGCACTACCAGAAATATCCAAACGAAGAATGTGAACTTGTCTCCACAATGTGGACCCCATATTAATCAACCCCGTGGGGAATCATCACTTGAGGAGAACACCCCCCTATAAATCAAGTGGGGTTGAGTAGTATGGGAACAGTATGGGTGTCTTTTTGCGTTAGCGTACCCTCTTTTGTGGGGTTAAAGGGAAACCAAATTTTAGGGGTCCCCCCTATCTGAAACGAATTTCCTTCTCGCTTCCCTTTGAACCGCCAAAAAAAAGGGGGACCCTCAAAACAAAGACACCCCACCCCCCACCCACCCCATTTGGGGGCTTACCGTGGCGCCTTCCAACCCTGCCGAAGAGGGTACTTGCCATCCAACGAAGACACGCTTACTTCCAGGTAGACGACCATCCCTGCCAACCCCAAGAAAAGGGGAAGTCTTTTGACCATGGCACATATGAACTAAACATGGATATCAGCTCAATCCAAAGCGGGACAATCAGTCGAGCACCTATAGTGAGTACAATTAGTTAGAACTCCCAACCAAGAAGAACAGTTGGCTCACCTTTGGAGATTCTCCTAAGACATGGGTTCCTAACTACAGCTCATCAATGTGCTGTGTGGAAGAACATCAAAGACCCGAACAAGTCAGAGATGCTGTGGGAACAAATCGACTTCGCGCTGCCGGGATGACGATTCGAACATAGGGATGTGAGGTTGTGGAGGTGACCTTGAAAAGCCCATGTGACCCAGACATGTACTCGGATGCAAATCGGCTCCGCAAGCGCCTGCGAAAAAGACATCATCTTCAAGCCGCTTTTCGAGACCCAAATCATTCACGGATTTCGGGTGTCGACTGTTGGCTTCCCAAAACAAGCCCTGCAGTACAGGGGTCACGAAGGGATTTCCCCAAATCAAAAGATGAGCAATTTACCGGTGGGTTCCAACCAAACTGCCGCTTTTGGAGGTCCCAAAGGGGACATTGAGGACTGCCCTATCCACGGCACCCCGCAAAACAAAAACGGACAAACATCTCCTCCCCCCCAAAAAAAAAACAAAACACAAAAAACGGAAGGGCACCCCCCCCCCTCCCAACAATAAAAGGACACACACCTCTGGAGCGGATTTTTCTCCATCTCCCCGGTTTCCTAGCTGAGCCGTGGGCTGTGGCCACGATCACGTTGGTGGCGAAGGGCTGGCGCTTGGGGAAGGTCACGATCGCACCCCAAAGGCCCTCGTACCTCCGTTCAACTCGCCGGGAGGGCGAAGCGAGCGAGCGGCGGACCGGCCGGCAGAGCGAATGCACGAAGGCATCGGGGTCCATGTTCAGCGACTCGTTGGTCCGTGGATGTTAAAATTCAAGCGTTCGAAGAGTCGTGGCTTTTGGCTTCCTCAAAGGTGGCCCGGAATCAAAACTGGTGGTTTCCAATGGAAGTGCCACCTTTGAAGGTCCGAAAAGGGGAAATCGAGAGTTCCCTGACCCCAGGAGACTTCAAACGTGTCGCAAGACAAGGGGGCCTCTAAGCCTTCCCGGCTGGAATCGTCCCAATATTGAACCCTGGTAGATGGAAGAGCAGACGAAACCTGCTGGTTAGCTTTGCTCTCGCGGCCAGCAACTTGATACAAAACCGAAAACAACAGCGCGATCCGATGGACAGAATCGGATCGAAGCAATTATCTCCTTTGCCGAGTCGGAAAAAACAAAATAAGTTGCACCCAGTTGTTGCCATAAGTAGTTGCACAGGCGAGCAAGTGGGCAGAGATGACGAAACACGTATGTCCGAGTTGCACTAGGTTTCTGTAAGTAGAACAACAAATTGGACCATTGTGACTCACCCCATTCCAATCATGTTTGGCCATAGTGCCCTTGATATACTGAGTGCTGGTTTTTGTTGTCTCCAGATTCCCCAAAACCCAAACCTGCCACGGCTGCGGCCACCCTTGAGGCGCGCGCTGAACCTCCTGAGAGATACCATCTCCTGCCAACGAGCTACAGGGTTTGCCAACTAGCTGCAGAGGGTTTACGGTTTTCGATGAAGCTTGTTTCCAAAACGAAGCAAAGGTTCACTTGTTCAAAGACGCAGGGTTGGTTTAGGGCCGGTGTAGGGTTGGTGTATGGTTGGTTTAGGGTTGGTTTAGGGTTGGTTTAGGTCTGGTTTACGTTGGTTTGGGGTTGGTTGAGGGCTGGTTTAGGGTTGGTTTAGGGTTGGTGTATGGTTGGTTTAGGGCTGGTTTAGGTTGGTTTAGGGTTGGTTCAGGGTGGTTTAAGGTTGGTTTAGGGCTGGTTTGGGGTTGGCTTAGGGTGGTTTAGGGCTGGTAATGACTTGTTTAGAATTGATTTAGGTTTGGTTTAGGGTTGGTGTAGAGTTGGTTAGGGTGGTTTAGGGCTAATTTAGGGCTGGTTTATGGTTGATTTAGGGTTGGTTTTGGGTTGGTGTAGGGTTGGTTTAGGGTTGGTTCAGGGCTGGTTTAGGGCTGGTTTAGGGCTGGTTTGGGGCTGGTTTAGGGTTGGTTTTGGGTTGGTGGTTTGGGGCTGGTTTAGGGTTGGTTTGGTGCTGGTTTATGTTGGTTTAGGGTTGGTTTAGGGCTGGTTTAGGGTTGGCTTAGGGTGGTTTAGGGCTGGTTTAGGGTTGATTTAGGTTGGTTTAGGGTTCGTTCAGGGTTGGTTTAGGGCTGGTTTAGGGCTTGTTTAGGGCTGGCTTAGGGTTGGACCGACTGACCGACCGACCAATCCACCGACCGACCGACCGACCGACCGACTGAGAGACTGACCGAACGACCAACCGGGACCGGGGGGACAGACTGACTGGGACACGGACCGGCCGAGCCAACACCCCAGCACCACGCAGCAAAACGGCCGTGCCAAACCTGGGGAAAAACATTAAATATATATATATATATATAAACAAAAACTCGGGGTCCTTTACTATTATTTAAACATAATTGTTTCAGTAATGTTTGCGATTGATCTTTATTCAAACAAAAATGGGTGGCCGCCGTAGAGGTCGGATCCAATTCAGAGTGCTAGCCGCTAGCGCATTCATTGACCTCCGATGGGGATTGCCACATCCGAATGCCGGGGGGGGGGTTCGGAATTTGGCGGTTGGTCGTCAGCTGCGTTCTCGGTCGGTGAACGGATCATGTTTGTTTGCCAGATACACTGTTGTTTAACTGTTGTTTACCTCTGCTTTCCAGCTCAGTCCACCACCTCTTGCCATTTTCGGGCTTCCCAACCGAAAAAAGAAAGAAGAAAAAAAAGAAAAACGATTCGACCCCTTTCAGAGGAAACTCCTTTCAAGTTGGCGCAAAAAAGGCCGAGGTTCGAAGCCACCAATCCCAATATTACCCTGCAACGCCCAGCTGGAACGTGGCATGCGTTGTGTGCCAATACTGAGGAGTTGAGAGCATGGAACTTTGTAGTCGCTGCTTCAGGGCCCGATGAATGTCTTTTTAACCATTCCCGCAATGCCTCATTTCACCATCCCTCGTTTTGTTTGTGCTTCTGTTTTGCGCTTGGGGGCGGGGACTCATGCGAGCCCGCCCAGCTTCATCCCAAATGGACCATGGATGTTGACCGAACCTCCCGCATCGGCTTTGTGGTTCCCGTCGCCTTTGGCCGACGCTCTCGGCCGAGATGCCTCGCCACGGATGGATAAAAACTCGTGCCCGCCAAACAGGTGTGGGAGCCTCACAGAATGCCTGGGGTTCAAACCGCCGGTAAAACCACCGCGCATTGACCCTGGGAGCTTGCATCCAACTTGGGTCAGGGTCCGTTTGCCGGCCTTTTGGGGGCAAGTTGAACCCTGTGGGTGGACGAAAACCATTTGGCACCACCTAGGAAACCATGGAAATGAAACCACTGTTTGTTGGCATTTCCAGGGAAGCTGTGGGGGGGTTCCTTTTCCACGCCAAAGGGACAGCACCGGCCTGGTAGTGCCGAGTGCCTCGCTGGCCGCACCTGACAAGTGAGGGGCGGAAGGAAGCAGCAAAACGGCCAGGGAACCGGGGCCAAAAAGTGGCCGACTCAAAACTGGGCTGCCTTCAGATCCCCGGTAAAGTTTAATGGAAAAATGAGTTAAATCCTCAGATCTAGTGAGTTAAATGGAAAAATCCTCACTAAACACTGAAAAGCCAAAAAATGCTAAGGAACCGGATGGCTGGGAGCCACTGAGAAAAATACGCTCCAAAAAAGATATGCCCGCTCACCTGGATGTTTCACTTGGGCTAACCGTTTTTTGTCCTTCGCATAAAAACATAAGTTATAACCTGCTACGTGGGCTGAACTTCCAAATAGGGTGGGGGTGGCTAGTGTTTCTTTTGGCATGGGTCACGAAGGGACTTCCCCGAATCAAAGGTTGATCCAGTTACTGGTGGTTTTGATTGAAATCATCGCCGCTTTAGGAGGTTCCAAAAAGGGACATGGAGGCAACCTTGCATACGGGACCCCCCCCAAGAAAAAAAAACAAAAGGCGTAGGGGTCGTGTGGAAGCTTGGCCAATGGACGTTCGCCAGTTGCGAGTCTCCCAGCTTCGGGGGGCAAATTTTGAGACGGACTCTCTGCAGATCCCTGGCACGGGGAGTCAAAAAAAAAAATCCGCAAAGCTCCGGTCGTGTGGAACCGGGCGCCTTCCTCCTTTGTGGGACCCCCAAAGAAGGGTGGCTCTCCTCTTGGCCTCTCTGGGGGGGGGGGTTCCCTCATGAGCGAAGTTTCAAAAGGACCCCTTTCATTCCGACCCAAAAGGAATATCAGCGAAGAGCCTTAAAAAACAAGGAAATTCTTGGTGAAGAATACAAAGACGAACTCTTTCGGTTTGTGCATTTACTCAGCGATGCATGCGTTAGGCGTCCAAGGCTGGAATTCTATTCTGCCGGTTCGTCTGACAGCCGTTGCAATCGCAAGTGGCACATGGTTTTTTGTTGCAACAAACTATGTCAACTGGATTGTGTGGTTGTGGTGTGTCTGGAGTGTGGTCTACTGGCGGATTGTGCTCAAATCTTTGTTTTATTGCATTGGTTGTTGATGCTATCTGATAGAGCAGGTGCTCAACAGCACGTTGCCATGTGGAAGTTCCATTCGTTTGACCCCAAGTTGGACTTAAACCGAGCATTTTCCCTTGAGAAAGCAAGCAGCTTTAAGTCCACCTGGTAGGTCAAGCTTGCGGGCGAAATCACCATGGGGTACGCAGCTACGCAAAGCTGGTAGACGAACTCGGCCCAGTTTGCCGCCATTCCTAAATGCATAACTTGCATGCGACTGCCAGGATGTGCCTCAAGACTCGAACAAGGTGGCGACCTTGTTCATGCAAATCATCGGAACCCCGGATGTGAAAAACAACTGGTTGATGTTTTCATGCAGGTGTCCCCTTCTGGTGGGGGTTCATGACCGGCCTGCACCCCCCAATGAACAGAACGGATACCTAGATCTGTTCTCAAGTAACTCAACCATGGCAAGCAACTTGGGACCGACCCGTCAGCCACGGAAAAACCCCCAGCCTGCCAGAAAATCGCTGGGCTGCTCGAAGCATGGCCTGCCGAGCAGATGGTACTTGGCACGCCACGAACGCCATCAAGCAGCACTGAGAGTAGCCTCATCTTCCCCATGAATGGTCGGATTGGTGGTTCGGTTGCTCACCAAGGGAGTGGTTTCCCGTCCAAACCAATCCAAACCACCAACTAAGGGCAACCTGACACGCTTTTCAGTCTTACCACTTGACGCACCCAAACGCTCCTTGCCTGTATGAGGGTTGCTCCTGGCCGGCCGAAAATTCGCGGAACAGGGGAAAAAGTGACAAAGTCCGTTAGCGTTTTCTTTTGGGTGGGGTTTTCCGGTGTCGGATTTCGGTGTTTCAAGCTGTTGTACGTCTACCTGACATCAAGTAGTACTCCCACAGTCTTCCCGCAGATTGATCGCAGTTGGATTGCAGTCTTCCTCAGTTCTTGCAGTATTCCCGCAGTCTTGCAGTCTTCCACATGTCTTCACGCAGTTTTCCCATCGTGCTTCAGGCCATAGTAAGAAACCTATGTCCGCTGCGCGACATTCAGTAAGCCAGAGATTTGCTGGCAAAAATTGTCACAACCAAAAGGGTGTAACCGCTGCTTATCCGTTTCTTCTGGGCCTGTGACATTACAAGGCGCGCTTCTTGTTCCTTCCTACCTCAACCTGAGCCTTGAATCCATGAAAGGCCGAGCCTGCCAAATGCACCGCAAGAGCTGAGTCCAAGTTCGCTTCCGCGGCAAATTTCGAGTGCTCCGCTCTGCTCCCCGCAACCGCAACCCGGATCCCTCCTTCGCGGGAACAGCCAGGCCAAGACGAAAAAACGGCAGCGAGGTTGGCCGAACATTCGGCGGTGGCCCATGTGCTCTGCGAGAACTGAATAAGCAGCACCTGTTGAAACCCCATGGGATGGGTTTAAACAGTGGTTCAAACATGCGCCAGGTGGGCGCAAGCCTCTTTGGCAGCTTTCGCACGCGGACGCCAGTTCCCAGCCAGCGACCCAATTGATTGGGAGCGCAGGCCAAGCTCCAAGGCTACGAACTCTAAGGCGGGATTGGCCAAGTTGCCAGAGAGCTACCCAGAAAATCTCTGGACCTCCAACTGGCTATGGAACTATCACTTCTTTTGCTTTACTCAAAGGCCATTGCATGTTAAACCAATTCACGAGCCCATGGCTGTGGCAAGCAGCTTTGACGTTGCCCGTGGCCCCAACCGATGCACGATTTGGCGCTGGAAGATATCGTGCCGAGGCGGTCAGAGTCACGTGTTGCTCAGCAAATGCCAGCCGCGATATTTCACCTGCCATAAAAATAAAACAGGATGAAGGAAGTGGGCAAAGACTTCGACCGCGGGTTGTTTTCAGTGAATGAGGGAGTGATCCAAGAAGGATTCGTTGTGGTCTCCTTTTAGGGGATCCAGTTCATGCCCTGGGCGGCTCACTCAGAACCAGCCAGGTGTCATCCCTTAAGTTGCCACTTTTAACTCAACACGCCCAATGCAACTCAGCGGCGCTGTAGAGGTCCGGATCCCTCAGTTCAAGCCAACCTCGCTTTCTGGGCCTGGGGTGATCCACTGAGAAAACACAGCTAAGCAAGTAGCCAACATGCAGAGCTGAGTTCCAGCTTTGCCGTCAATGCCCACCCTGCCCTCGGTCAGCCCAACTAAGCTAGTCCCAATCTCCCGAACCCCATATGGACCACACACGAAATCGCGGAAAATGACCAAACAAAGTACGGATCCATGGGTCTGTTTGGTTTGAGGTTTTTATTTGGGAATTGTTGATGTTCAGCAGACCAACAGCCACCCATGGGACGCAATCTACCGCATGGACGAATTCGCTCGAATTCTGCTGCAAAGGTGCTCGAAGCTGCAGCCGATCCTTGGCGAGCCAAGAATGCAGGGAGCGAGGCAACGAAAGACTGCAGGTGCTGCAACAAGGGCAGACCGTCATGTAAAACCTTGGGGTGAAATACCTGGTTACCTACCATAGTGGCATCTGAAAGCACAGGGTAGGGGGATAAAGCAGTGCACACGTTATTCTCTTACGTTCATGACAAGTAAAGTACCCCAGTCTAAGTATCCATGGATGACTCGAATCCGCTGACAGCCGCGGCAAGGCCTCTGCCCCAAACCTATGATACGAGCTTTGGTTGGGTCCTGACCCGCACTCGCCGGGCTCCGTGCTGTCTGCGATCCCGAAACCAAAACCACCGAGCCACTTCTCGTTCGCCCGAAGCAAATGCTCCCGGCCCGGCACGTGGTGGCCTCAGCTCGGCCGAGCAAGCATTTCTCTCGTTTTCTGGCGTGCCCATGTTGAGGTGTTTGTTTTTTGTTTTGTTAAGGGCAGCCAAGAGGCAAGCTGAAGCCATTTTTTGGGGGTCCTACCCTCCCACCAACTAACATGGAAGTGCAAAATGCCCTTTCCAAGAGGAAAGTAGTCTTTCTACTGGGGTCTGTGCACTTCCATGTTAGCTGGTGGAAGGGTAGATGAATCTACGCCACAGCACGCACGTGAGAGGAAGCAGTCATCATTCAGCGAAAGTATCCCTATGCGAACTTGTTTAGAAGCGTGGCCCCTGCCAGTTTTGCACAACTGCTAAATAGCTTTGCAACCGGAACCATATTTGTGCAGCCGGAAATTCAACACAAAGGAACCAGCGCCCCCCCCCCCAATCAATCAGAATGGCCGTAAGCTGGTACAACCCAGTCGACCTTAAAAGGTGCTCACCGCGTTCAGTCCAAGGCGCGGCAGTGGGGCGAGTCGTGCTTCAAATGTTCCGAGCGGAGGCAGTGCACCGGATTCGCAGAGAACCAGGTGCACGGGCTTGTCTTGGCCTCGCTCGCTCTCGTGAGGTCATGCTGAAATGGGCCCTTCATATAAAAGTCTGTCTTGTTTTGAGTTGTTTTTTCCGCCTTTTTTGGTTGGTGCCTTCAAACGGATTTCTAAACGGGGTCCCCTAACAAGACAGGCCCATACAACTCTTGCGGGTGTCTGTTTCAACCATGTCATTCCGCAGCTTGAGGACGTTGTTCTTCACCGATCTGTCGTCAGGGCCAGCGCTGAAGCTGACAAGTGGCCGCCTTCAAATAATCAACCTCATACCCGTTGTGCTTCACGCGGATGAAGGTCATCAACAAATACCTCATCTGGTGAGCCTTCATCGGCGGCTGGGTTTTGGATCCCAAAACCCTCTGACTTTAGAGAGTGAGCGGCCTTCCACCTCCCTCTACCCATTTGGCTGTGGGTCAAAACCCTGTACCCCTGGTGAACATAATAGGTGGCAAATGGATGTTCATCCACCCCAAAATGGAGCCATAGGTTATGCCCCATGGCCATTTGCAGCTCTACTCCTACAAAACGGCCGGGCTACACGATCAACACGTGGATGATCGTGTGCACTAAGAAGGCCGCGACGAGGAGTCCTCCGATCGCAACTGCGTGTGCAATCCCACTGAACCCAGCAGATGTGAGTATCTTTTTGCAGGGACCCACAAAATGGCTCGAAGCATTCCTGGGGTCCTTTAAAACCAACCAAAAAGGGGTGCCATCTCACCCAGATACTGGTGGATAGTCCACCAATCCCAGATGGTGCCTGGCGTGGATTTTGCTTTAGAGCATCACATGCTACATCATGCAGTGCAAACGCCCAATCGTATTTTAGATTGCTCAACTTCGATCTCATATCCGGTCAGAACTCAAAGTGTCACCAGCGCAACGTTGACAGGCTCGATGTCATTTATCATTTCGAGCAAGGCGTATGGGTTGGGCAACTGTTCAAACAACAAGACCCTTCCCCCCTTCCAGCTTTGCAAACAAGCGTTCCGTTCATCGCCTCGCACCTTGGCCTTCGAAGGCAAACCAGAATTCCGTTGTTTGTTGGCCGCTGTGCGGATTTCTCAACCGGGTGAGTCTCTTCGGGTCCTATGAGATTCATGCTGGTCACGCAGTAGTTGGGAAAAGGCCAGAGCTTGCCATAGGGGTGCTCCAGCCTCGGCCGGGGTGTGGTTCCTTCGTTCTTCCCCGGCGGTTCTTCTTTTTTGTTCTGGTGGTTCTGAGCTTCTCTCTCTCGGGACCAAATCACCCATTACCCAAGGAACAAAAGTTGGCCCTGAGAAATTCGAGAGCCCCTTGCGCTACTACACCCCAGCATATGCGTGAGTGCAGGTGGTACCTCCCTCATACGCGATCAGCAATTCTGTGAGTTGCTCTCCCTTCCAAGTCCAGAAGATTGCGCTTCTTGGCACCACTGGCCCCCCGATGGAGAAGGGGCATTGGCTTACAAACCGGGACCGCCCAACTGGCTCAGCTTGGGAGCATGTTCTTGCAGTTTGCCTTGAATATGACACAGCACAGCGCCATTCCGCTGGGAATTGACATCAGCACATGCCTCAGCTGCCCAGGCGGAAAATTGAAAGCTGGCAATGGGTAGTGAATTCATCTGGGCGGCGCCAGCGTATCCACGGCCATCAAGTTGTACTTGACTCGCGGCATGGCCCGCAGCAGCATCCAGTGATCAAAGACATAAATGTAGAGATGGCAGACCTCAGATGCAAAAGCATCGCTGCATTGAAGCCGCTGTGCGCCCAAATCACGAGAAAGACGCCGCTGTGCGAGACTGACATCTCACACAACATGTCCGCTTTAAAAATATAAAATGTTAGAATACAAACACACAGAAATGCATCCCCACGTCTCTGACTCAATTCCAAGCAGCTAGCAGGTAGCCAAAGGCCCTGGAATTGAACCCTCCATGGATGGAGAGGAAAATGACCTGCACGAGTCAACGTCAAGCGAGTGGCTGAATCAACATCACCGAAGGTTTCTCTAAATGGTCCGTAAACTGGCAACAGGTGTTTTTTGTTGGCTCCCGTTTGAATGCCAGCCAAAAGAGGAAGCCAAAAACTTTGAGAAACACTCGTAGAGACTTGCTGGTGCGATAACTAGGGAATGACCGAGTCCGGGTTTTGGGAATGAACAGGTCGTTCCCTTAAAGGAAACCACAGGGAATGGTTTATGGGGTCATTCCAACTCATTCATAGGGGATGGTTTACAGAGGTCATTCCATTTCTCATTCCCTGCCTATCGAACCAAAAAGCAGATTCCAAAAATGTCCCATTGGTACTCACATCGCTACAAGCGGCGCTTCCTTCGATTCTGGGCCGGACAATGCGTTTCTTTTGGTTGTGTAGTGTTTGGTTTTTTTGGACACGCCAAAACGGTTAACACTAAACACACTAACAACGCTCAAACCCAGTGACTGTGGGTTCTCCTAACAATATCATATTGGTCTAGATCTGCAATTGGCCTACTACCCATGAAACGAGGTATAACAAATTGTATAGGCCTCACTTCTTGAACCCCACGAAACCAGGTAGAACCACATACAAGGACTGTCCTTTTGGCAAAGGATACATCCAGAAACCACCTGATTTACAAGTACAAGTGGATCCATTCAATCAGCTACTCTGCTGTGAATCAGCTGATTGGCGTGTCTTTTTTAAGGGTACCTCTCTTTGGTGGTCTTCTAAGGGAAACCCAAAAGGGAGCCACCCCTGTTTTTGAGGCCCGATTTCTAAAAAAAAAGACCTGCCACCCCCATTTTGGGGTAGATGCACCATGTTCACTGGGGGTACGGGGTGTTGACCCACGGTTGTATCCTTTCAGAGACTTTTGTGCCTTGCTTCGGTTTGGGGAATCCGCTTTCAGCTTGAGGCCCTGGCTGCGATCGTCAGGTTCAGAATGATGTCGCCGTACCGCGAGAGGTCATTGATCCAGAACCACTGCACCAGCTTCCTCGGACATGGACAGATTTCGAGAAGGAAGAAAAAAGGGTCGGAGGCGCGTTCTGGGTCCAAGCGCTCAATGCGCTGCAACATGTGTCAAAGACAAACAATGGCCAACCCCGAAACCAAGCATGGCTCCAAGACGTGGAGAGAAAACCGGCCAATCCAGGCCCTTGAAAGGGAAACGAAGAGGGGGTTGCTTGAAGAACAGTAGTGGCTTCATGGTGCAACTTGTTTAGGTGGCGCAAGCTTCTGAAAGGGCGCAAACCTTTCGCTTTCAATCACAGGTTTCACCTGACCCTGGACCATACCCGTTCCTCAAAGTAAGGAGTAAATACGGGCAAACCGGGGTCAATCAGCCCCAACTAAGACCGAGTAGCTTTAAATGCAATCTAACTGGTCAGCATTCTGATTGGGAGTGTGTGTGGGTGTGTATGACAAACAACTATGTTGAACATGTTTCATCATGTAAATGCAAGCTCTCTCACAACTGGTTTTGGTGCAAAGACTCGTTAGCTTCAACCTGAAGCTGGGTGTCTAATCCATAGGCGTGGATGCCAAGCCGGGCAAAATGAAGCCCGGCCTTTGGGATTCTAAGAGTCGCCATCGCCACGGCTTGATCGGATTCACCTGTTTTGAAAAAAATCAAATGTATGGGTAGAGGTATGACGTATGAGTAGTTTTTGGAAATTTGCATGAGGTATGAGGTATGGTGTATTCACCTGTTTGGAAAAAAAACAAAGAAGCCTCGCGTAGAGGTATGAGTTCTTGTTGTGATTACCCCCAAAGCAAACTTCAACCCAGGGGTGGTTGATGCCCCAAAGGGAAAGCCCTGGGTCCAAGTCTGCCTTGGGGTAACCCAAAACATGGACTTCGCCCGCAGGTCTGCCGATTCGCGCGAGTTGTCTAACGCAGCTCGGCCCGCTGTGTCTAGCTTTTCATCCCTGCGTCAGGGGTGACTCACCTGATCACATGAAGTTCAAGGGATGCCGGACCCTGTGGTGGACATCAAAATTCCACAAGCCAAATTCAAAGTTCATAGCCACCTGAGCCCACAAAACTGACTTGTTTCCGCACAGTCTGATACTGGTACGAGGAGCTCTCATCCCGTTGAAGAATATTTACTCAAGGGGAACCTCTGACGTGCAAGACCGCAGCTCCTCTCATCTTCAACCAAGGCAGTCACGTTCTACCCTTGCAGAGCTGGGGGCCATACCCCGACGTAGCCATGAAGGGGCCAGGTCCCATGCAGAGTGGCGAACAAAAGCGGCCAGGCCCCGTTGCTCCCTCGGGCGCTTGCCGAGGCGCTGCGCCCGGTAAGGTGAGATCTCGGAATGCGAGCGCACGATGAGCTTGCCGATGTGGAAGAGCAGGAAGCCCAGGATGGGCTCGAAAAGGAAGGGCGCGATGAAGGTGGAGGGGAAAGCGTAGCTCGGCAAGCGAAAAGTGCAACACGGGCACACAACCCTCACCCAAAGCATGTGGTACCTCCAATCAACAAATCCAAGCGTCTGCACAAGCATGTTCAATCGAACTGCCAACCAGTGTACAAGCCCAACTTGTCCGAGCTGCTCAAGGAGCTGGTTGCCCAAAGCATTCTGCATCACATAGGTCTCAATCACCATGTGCCTTGCCCGGTCAACCCAAGCACGAGTTTTGAGATTACGCAATTCAGCTTTGGTTCTCTGCTTTGCTGGAATGTATAGCCTTTGAGTTCCTGTTCGTCCTTTTGCTTGGTATCCTGTTGGTTTGTGGCTTCCTTCTGAATCGTTCAAAGTGAAGACAACCTCTGCCACCGTAGTCTTCCAAGATCCGATCAGCTTCCCAAATCTGATTGAATCGCCTATTGACTCTCCTGATTGAATCTCCTGATTGCAACCGCTGTTTGAATCTCCTGTGTGCAACCTCTGCCTGAAACTCCTTTTGAACCGAGTTTGAATCTCCTGTTTGAAACTGCTGTTTGAAACTCCGGTTTGAACTCCTTTTGAATCGCCTGACGAATCGCATGTTGAATGTCCTGCTTGGATCTCCTGATTGAAACGCCTTCTCATGTTTTAATATCCTGTTTGAAACGCCTGCTTGAAACTCCTTGCGAATCTCCTGATTGAATCGCTTTTCGAATATCCTTTTGAATCTCCCGTTGGAATTGCCTATCGATTTTGAATCTCCTTGCTTCACGCCTCTCTCTCGCTCTCTCTCGTTTTCTCTCGAGCGAAGGGGCCAACTTGGCAAGTCGTAGAGCTGCACGCCGCCGTAGGTCCGCCTGCCCGCCTGAAGTCGCCCACATTCTCCCGAAAGTCAAACCGGAGGGGAAAAGATCAATCCGCTTGGCGGCCGAGAAAAAAAAAAGAAGGGGGAATCCCCAAAATGGCAATGGAAAGACTAAAACCAGCGGGTTGCCCTGGCTCTTGAATTTTGAGTGTCGGTTGCAAAAATAACCCCCTGAAACTAGGGTTGTGGTTTGGTTTGTTTTCGGGTTGAAGCCCCCGTAAAGCAGATCTGAAAAGGGCACCAAGTGGGAGAAAACAAAGAAGAGGAAAAGATTCACAGCTGGGAATCAAGCAAAAACACTGCCCTCTGTGGTGCTTGATCCCTTCAATTGGCAAACAAATCACCCACTCAAATTTCGGATTGGCAGGCACGAATGAATGTTGCGCCCTGGCACAGCGTTCAGCTGGTTGAAGGTCGTTGTTGCAGTGAAGAATAAATCCATCATCCTCGGCAGATTCCATTCCCACGCCTTCCCCGCCTTCCCCACGCCAAGCAGTACCCCCTCCAAGAGCTTACACTTCTGGTCATTGGGGACGCTGGAATTTGTCAAAAGTGTCAAAGGTTATTCTGGTCATACCAAGGAACAAAGCTGGGCTCCCTATACTTCTCCCTTAAACACCACCCCAACAACAGGATTCTCGCCTGAAATTGGCAGTTTCAAACGGCGGCGTTTCAAAAATTTGGAGAACCCTACTCCAGAAGGAACCCAAAGAACCATGTAAAGAATTGTAAAGGCGGCCGCGCCTTTTTTGGCTGGGATTGTCCCTTACTACCCTATTACCCGGGCTTTGATTGTGGCTCATTTCCCCACCGGAACCTCTGATTAGCACTGAAGTGAACATTATCGACATGTGGCTCAAAAATATGTACCACTTGCCCTGGAAACCTTTAATTTTGAGCCACTCCCATGTAGCGTATTTTCTAAGACAAATCCCCCTTTGTGCATGTTGTTTCACAAATGCTCCCCTTTTCTTTCTCGGGTGTCTGGAAGCTCCCTTTTCGGGTGGGAAGATCCTAACTTCTGCAAGCATCAGCTCCAGAACCATGGCCACCACGTAGAAGGCCACGTAGGCTTTCTGCTTGTGCTCGGTGTACCTCGAAAAGAAAGAAGAGAACGAGATCGAGATAAGAACAGCATATAGCCTGAACAGGAGACTCTGAAAATGGACCCCTTTTGGTTCGTATTTCAAGGGAAACCAAACTGGAACCAACCATTCGAGGGGGATCCCTGTTTTGAGAAACCCTTTTTGGGCAAGCAACCCATCCAACACAATGGAAATGACCATGTTCCCTTACTTTCAGTATTTAATTAGGTAATTCATTAGAGCAAGAAGTAGAACAAAGTCCGAGAAAACAGCCGCTGATTCTAACCTCAAGATATGAAAAGTTGTGTTACTGCAAGTTTTCACCTGGAATCCCTAAAAGGTGGCATTTCTGGGGGCCCGGCAAAGGCACCTACCCACTTGAAGGACTCTTACCCACGTGGCAGATCGACTTGCCTCCTGAATCGCCTTGTGGGGTATGGGTCTTTCGAGCCCTTCAATGATGGCTTTCTTTTCATGTCCCTTTAAACCAACCCTATCAAGCATACCTCATAAAACACACACCGTGAACACACACACACACAGACACACGCACGCACGCACGCACGCATTCAAGAACGCAAGGAATTCACGCCGCAAGCACACGCACTCATTTGCAGCTGCGAAACCAAAAGTGCATATCTTCAGCCACCTTGTCGCTGAAGAGATAAATCACCTGGTTGGCCTCCGTCGAAGCGTCGAGGCGTCGATTTTACTCACGGACCGGGGCTCGAGACGCGGAATGGCCCGAATGCGCTGGACTCGGGCTCGGGCGATGATTGAGATCAGCATCAGAAACTTTCCTCAGCTAAGCTCTTGGGCAGGACAAATCACATCCCAGAATCCGAGCTTCCATTGAGGTTGTTTGGAGTTCCAGTCTCGGCGTAGGAAAAGGACATGACCTGGGCCAGTCTTTTCGCTGCACTCAGCTTTCGCAGCAAGCAGCTAAGGTTCAAGCATACCGAGAGTAGGGATACTTCAAGAAAGTCATCAAAAAGAGGATGACAGCCTCGGGCGAGCACTCCTCTAGCGCATGCTTCCAAAAAAACATAGTGACGCAAGAGGCAATCTGCCAGGGAGAAAAAAAAGAAGAAAAAAACCTTCAGGATCCCAAATGTCCCCCCTTCTTGACTCACTTGCTTTGACTGTCACTTGAGTTGACTCACGAATCCCTTCACCCCTTTTGACTCACTTGCTTCTGGCCTGACCGTTCAGGATGATTTCTGGTAAACTCAAGGGGTGTCTTTTTTTAGGGGACCCACCTTTGGGTTGGGTGTTAAAGGTCCGGAAAAAAAGGAAAACCACCATTTTGGGGGGTACCCCAAAAAAGACACACTAAAATGCCACGTGCGGATCTCAGTTTTTGAGAGCCCTGCTGTGAGCTCGCAAATTGCGCGAACCCAGCGACGGATGTAGTCTGACTTCCCACCTGCAATCCGGCTTTGTATGCTCCTTTCTCTCACGAGCTGACGGATTGGCCGGACTCCAGCTATATATATATATATGTGTGTTTGAAAGTGTGCGTATATATATACATTATACATGCATGCATGCATACATATATATATATATATATATACACACACATACACGTATGTTGGCTACTCTGCACATCTCTTTCGAGGCAGAACTATGCCTCCAAAAAAGTGCATCCAAGGGCAACACTGATTTTTGGAGCAAGTCTACTAGAATATTGCACAAGAGATTCGTATCTCCCTCGCAGCAAAATGAGTCTCCTGTCAAAGGCGAAATATAAGCCAAAATAAACTATCGTAGAGCAACGTACATCAATTCTGGCGGGCAAGCCAAGTTCACCTCTCTACATGCCTCACATATCACCAGTTCATTTTGCGTGAGACTTTGGCACGTCCGAAACTTCAATTCCCACCTCCAAAACTTCCCCAACGCACGGAGTCTGGCTCGGCGAAAGCGCACCTCGGAGACGCCCCAAGTGAAAACTGTCAAGCCTTCAAGCGGCAGCCCTTCATTCAACGGACCCAAATCCCACTGTTCCCGACACCTGTGGCCCCGCCGCACGGCGTTTTCATGCCCCAAGATTGTTTTAGGGGCCCCCAATGCTGCGCGGAGCGGGGGCTTGCGAGTGCCGACCTTTTTGTTAAGATGGTTGCAAAGAGTTTTATTGGCCTGGCTATAAACTATAAAGCCATTGAAACTGCGAAGAACCTTCTAAAATGGGCTCTGGAATCAGTTTTGGTTGCTCATTTCAGCGGACAAGGTTGTTTCAGGAAACTTGGGCCCTAACTTCGAACCCCCGGTTTTCGTTGAAGCTTGGGCCCCACAACCAAACTGGGTCAAGGTCTACACGTGGTCGTGGTGCTTGGTTCCATGTCACTCCGCGTTCCTTGAGTCGTGGCCAAGGCTCTCCAAAGTCAAAGTCGCCTTCTCATTGGGCAACTCGATGCCGGCGCCTTGAATCAGTGACAAGGGAAAGGGAACCCATTGGGAGCTTGTCTCAAAGTAGGGGGGAACTCTCAAAATTGGTGATTGTCCTGTAACTCCCCTTCACGCCAACCCTAAAAGTCCCCCAAAAAAAACTCGCACTTGCGTGAATCGGGACCCACTCAGGTTTTGGGCTTGGCGCCCAAGAATTGGGCGTGTGGAGGATGCGGACGGCTTTCTTTGTGCCTTTTTTCCACGCGACCCGACCGACATCTTTCCTCGGCCCTTAGGGCGAGAAGAGAATCGTCTGCGGTAACCGCCGCATCCCAAGCTGCCGATGATATATCTCCAACGGTTGAAAAGCTGGTGAAACATTCGCCGCTGAGCCGCATCAGGAAACTGGAGTTAAACTTCAAGATCTGTTTTCCGTGCGCATGCCAAAAAACATTGACTCTGTAACATGGGTTGGTTCTTCTTGGGCTTCACTTTGAAACAGCAAAAGGGTAGGCACCGAAAAAAGAAAAATCACACCAATTGGCATGTCTCAGCAGGACCAACGGTCGCGGTCCCGATCCGCCCGCACAGCTCGCATGACAGAGGGTAAAATGCTCTCGCTCATCTTCTTCTGCACGACTGGCGCGGCCGTAAAAGTGATCATGTGGCTGTGGGTCAACAATAAGTGACCAAAATGGGACCCTGGTAAATGGAAAAGTAGACTAAAACCTGCTGGTGGTTTAATTTTGACCCATACCCATGTTGTGTTTCTGCAAACGGGATCGGTCCCTGAAAATGGCAAGGGTTCCCTGTTGGTTCCCTTTGTACAACAACCGCATTGGACTAGCCCAGAAGCTCTGCCTTTTACTGGGAGACCCCATTGGACACTCCGGAAAAGGTGCCAGCCAAGACGAAATGGGTAGTTGCAGTGACATGTTGGTGGAATCCGTTTGGGTAACCTCTTTTGGGGCCGTATAAGAAGAAGAAAAACATAACTTTGGAAAAAACAAATACAGCTTCCTATAAAAGAGAGGATTTACGCCCTACAACAAGAATTAGATCAAATTACAGGCTCATCTGACGTTACAAAATCAAAAGAAGCACACAAAAAAGATGAAGCTGACGAAGCGTGCTAAAACATGAATATTGATCTGCGGATACTGATCTTGCTCAGTTGCACCCGGGTAAACCTATCTTTGGCCAATGGAATCCATGATGGACCCGCAGTGCCACTTCCACATGGTTCTGGCTGTCATACTGTGGATGGACGAAATCCTGTACCACCGAAGAAACCTTGGAATGATGATTCCCCTGTAAATACCAACAAACAATGGGTTCCTCTGGTTTCAACGTGGTGCGAAATGGATTTCGTCCATCAGTAGATCCCTTAATACAAATCAACCCCCTCGCGCGAGCCGTGCCCCCAGATGAACCATCTGGGCATTCTCCACTCTCAACAGGGATCCTTACATTACACACCTGAACCATTGCAACTTGTAAATGGCGGCGTCCCACCTTATTTTGGTGCTGAAAAAGCCACATCTTGCAAATGGCAAACTGCCCTGCTCAAGCCCTGAACTCATCCCAAAACCTCTCGGAAGGCGAAAAAAGCAACCCGTGGAGTCAAGACAACCTGTGTGAGAGGCTCCGGGTTGACCCACCCAAACCGCAAACTGTCCTAACTCCCAACCAAGAAAAGAGAGAATCGCCGTCTCATGGTTCGTGCATTGGACTTTTGGAAAAATAGATGGGTTTTCTTGGTAAAATGAGCACAAAGCCAATCTAAGCCAGTGGAACGCATCTGTGTCCAACCAAACTAACCTAAAAAGGATACCTGAGTCATACTCAAACCCTTAAACCGGCCTACCGCAAGGAATCAGAACTTGAGGAAAAATATATGTCCTGAACCTTTATCTGCCCGAATTGGCTTTGAGCCGCCGACCGACTCGGGACCGTTGGTAAGCCAGTGGCTCGCTCGTTTTGGTTCAGCGACGCCCAGCGGGTCCCGGGGCCTTCCAGCGCCCGGAGTTGTTTCTTGATGGCGTAGAGGTCCACAGACCGCGCTGGGCCGTGGAGTTGCATACAGCGCTCCTTCGAAGGACAAGCGACGAGCGGCCCGAGCGGCGAGTATCGGTGCCACAAACCCGGCCAGCAGGAGATATGAGTTTGGGACCACCATTCGGGGGTTCTTGGGTGTATGGCACGGCGTCTCTTGAGTGTATGGCGCGGCGTCTCTTGAGTTTGTCGGTTGGTACATATGTTAAAAAGGACAAAAAAAAACTTCAGCCATCGGAAAAACATGAACAAACAAATCCCATGTCCAATCCTTGGAGCTGGCACCATCTCAGCTGAAAATTAGCTCGGTGCGTGCTGTTTTGCTGCAAAGCACGGCAAAAAGACTGGAAACTGCGGAACTTATCCCACCACCTGGGGCCCATCAAAAACATCTGCCGTTGATTTAGAGGAGCGCCCGACAAAAACGCCATGAACCAAACAAAAGGACAGCGAGTGGATGGGTCTCTGTCAGCGCCTGTTCTTGGCGAAACCAAAAGGAAGAAACCTCCAGAGCTCGGTGCCATGGAATCTCGCAGAAACTTTGAGTCACCCGAACTGGTTTTCTTCGGTGCCCAAAAGCCGCGAAGACATCGCTGGGTGCTTTTGTTGTTGAGGCGACCGAGCCCTGCAACTCATGGAGCTGTGGTTTCTTTGCGAAACAGATTGATGACTATAAGCTTGTCTATACTATACATATACACATACATATATATATATATATATGTTTGATGCGTTGCGTGTGAAAAGCGCGGTCGAGCCTAGAAAGCTTGTGCTTGTCTTGTCTGTTTTTCACTCCGCTCGAAGGCCTCTGCGCCCTTTCGGGCGGGGGGGATTGCAATGTTCACTTTTGTAGGGTCCGAAAAGTTCCATGACTTAAGTGACTTGAAGGCTCCATGAACTCGTCCACGCTGATGGTGTGGTCCCCGTCAATGTCGAGGCTGTCAAAAAGGGTCCATGCCTTGGCCAAACAAATGGGTGGCAAAAAAGAACACCCCGAATCTCCGGAAGCCTTCCTTGAAACGGCTACCCCAGAACCTATCTGGGCAGAGACCCCATAGCTTGCAGCTGCTTGGGCCAAAAAGAGAGAGGGAACTTCCCGGAAAAAAAAAAAGAAATCGATGTCAAAAACATCACAGAGGGAAGCTCACTTTGGTGTTCGTAAAACCATCGAGGGAAATGTGACGGGAGCCAAATCAATCAAAGCCCAAGGCATGGGACATGGCGTGTCCCCAAATGAACCGACTTCGGGTGGGTTTGACCACGAGTGCAAAAAACATGCTGGAAAAGACATACATATAAATTCAAAGGGGGGTCTTTTTTAGGGGACCCACTAAAATTGTTGTCCTTTTGGTTTCCTTTTCAAACCACAATGAAGGGGTATCCTCAAAGCATGCCCAAATGATGTTCATAAATGGGGCCCGGATAAAAATAGCCATTCCACCTCACTGACTGTTGGCATCTCTTTGCAACGTCTCTGAATTGAACTGAAGGATCTTGCTGCTGAGGAGCATCAACGGCATTGATCTCAATGGCCTGAAAGAAAGCCTTCATATTATCATCGTCAAATAACCTGGGCGCTCGCGCAAGCCGCAACTGGGCTATCCAAACTGATCCCCGCTAAAAGCTTTAACTTTTAGTCGCTTAAATTCGGAAAACCACCCGCTAAACCAGCTAAAAGCACTTAAAACCTTTTCTCGAACCGGATGGGCTCGGTCCAACCACCAAGTCGAAGTATCTGTTAGACAAAATCCAGCGCCAGTTGGCTGGTATCCAGCACTCATAAGGGAACAATCCATCAGGATTTGGGTTTATCTTGCTGCTCAGAAGGACATGAGAAATGGAACGACCCCAATAAAAACCCATCCATCATATGGCGTGTTTTGAAGGAAAATCCCGACTTGTTCCTTCCATTGCTCAAGCCTCGGGTGGTCCCATCTGGCGCCAGTTTTGCCAAGCCGCCGCTCGAATTCCGTAATGGTGATTTGGCCCAGGCCATCTGAATCCATCCTCAAGCCCCCAAAATCCACCCAGCTGTGCAAGGCTCCCCACAAAAAAAATGGGCCCAGGCTTGGAAAGTCCCAAGCTCTGAAACCTGGGCTGTCCGCTTTCAGGTCTGCTGAAAGTGGATAACTTTCGGTTTAGTGGAAACCACCCACCAAAAGCCAACCAAAAGCCCACCAAAAGCCGACCAGCCCAAGGAACCGGATCGTGACCCACCACCGAGCGTCTTCGCCCAGATCTTGGACACGAGGTCCCGGAACCGCACCTTGTTCTGCATCAGCGTCTCGTGGTCCTTCTCCCGGGTTTTGATGGCGGAGTTCACAAAGACTCCCGTCCTCGGAAATCAAAGCACGCGGGCCAAAGAACGCACACGTCTCATCCACCATATGGGGGCAGGTCAAAATTAAACCAACAGGGGACCGCAGGTTTTAGTCCATGTTTCCATTTACCAGGGCTCCATGTTGGGTATTAATTTTTGACCCACTGCCGTATTGTCAGCACGGACCTGCATTGGTTAGGCCAAAACGATGCAATGGTGCCCTGCAAGTCAACTTACAGTTGATAAACCCGCAGTTTGGTGCTCCGACTGTGCAGGGGGGAAAGTTGCACAGAGCTTGTTTGCAAACACCTGCTTGCAGAAACATACTACAGCAGGTGTTTTGCACACAGCCTAGATATGCATGAAGGCTCGTTTGCACAAATCGTGCTACGATTTGCACAGGGCAACCGCGCACTGCTCTTGTGAAGAGCATGTTTGCATAGCACATATAGCGTAGGGGGGGCTGCACCGTCGCAGTACAAACGAACTTGCGGAGGCCATGGCAAAAAAAGAGAATGATCTCAGCAGATACTTGCGCTGGACAAAGACTTTTTCCACATGGTCCAAAACACCTTATTATACAAGCAACTTACCAAACCAAAGCTGAGCAACACATCATGCAAAGGCAAAAGGCAAAAGGGTTCAAATGTTAGACCCCACGAAGAAAGTCAACATACTGTTTTTTGGCACTGGCATACCCGAACACGTAGCGTCTGAACACTGTAACCGGACGCAAACTCGCAGGGTTATTCATTGCCAATGCATGGCTGCATAACCAAACTCACCAGAAACAAGTTTTGCGCAATTATGGTCTACATCCAGCGTTTCCGAATGTGGTCCTCACCCGGGCCACATGTCACATGGTCCAATTTGCAGAGGATGTATTATTGCAAGGGCCTCCCTAAAGCAATCCAAGCGCTCAAGGGTCAAGGGTGTAGCAATCCATTGCGCATTGTGGTTTTGGGCTCCAATCTTGCACATGTCGACAGTGCAACAAGTTTGCTCGGAAACAAACGAATTTCTGACGGGCACAAGCACAAAACACCCACAAAATACTCCCGTGCTCGGCGAACACTGAGTCCCCCACATCACATTAAGCACTGCGAATCCGCAGAAAGCTATGTAGACGTGAAAAACCTGCGGGGCAAGCGCCTCTCCCAAGCAGCCAACCACAGACTTGCTGTAAAAACCTGAAGCCTTCAGCCCTTTCACTCCAGCCTTGCGAAGCAAAGGCTGCAAAACACCTCGCATTTTTTGACCCGCGTGGGAAAACTTCGTCGCTCAGTCGAGGCGGCCCCCGCGCCGCCACAAGGTATAGCCAAGCAATAAG